>OZ012736.1:495606655-496206655 GCA_963859935.3 Lathyrus sativus
CATGAGATCAATGTTGTACTATCGAGGTATGCTCCAGACAAATATTTGTCCTAAATATAATAAAGACGCTGAGACGACTCTACGCTGCTTGGGAGACTCTGAATTTGCTACTCGCTTTCACAGTTCGTTTTACTTTCTATATGATTTAGTTCTAGAATTGTTTGTGAAATATGGTTTAGTTCACTAACCAAACATAAAGGTTCGTTTATTTTAACTTCATCAAGGTTCGAGCAGTTCATCTCGGTTCATGGTTTTTTAATAATAGCCCTAGTTATTTGCATGGAATTCTTGTCGCAGACAATAATAACAATAATCGATGAAGGCCGCTGGAAACTTGTGTGGTTATCTTGTAATGGACCCCCTCTATCGCATTTATTTTTTGCTGATGATGTTCTTCTTTTTACGAAGGTTTCTAACTCCCAAATATGGATCATTTCTAATATCTTGAATCGTTTTGACATATTTTCTGGCTTTAAAGTGAATGTTTCTAAATCAAAGGTGTTATTCTCTAATATCACTAAGAGGAGTAAAATGGATTTAATTGTCTCCAACACAAGTGTCAAGCAAACTCTTATTCTAGGTAAGTACTTAAGTATCCCTATGTTGCATGGTCGTCTTCAACGCAAGGACTTTGATTTCATGGAGGAGAAATCAGTCAGAGGTTATCATCTTGGAAACATAAATTGTTAAACAAAGTTGGTCATTTGACTCTAGTTATGTTTGTCCTTAACTTCATTCTAAATTATTATATGCAAGTGACTTGGCTACCACAACCAACTTTTGATTTCATTTATAGGATGGCTAATAATTTCTTATGGAAAGGTAATTCGAACTCTTATGTATATTTCGTTGGATGGAATAAAATTACTAAGCCCAAAAAGATGGTTGGTCTTGGGATTCGGAAAGCAAGAGAAACCAATACCTCTATGTTGGGAAAACTGGTTTGAGATATCCACCGAGATTGTGATTCCTTATGGCTCCAAATTTTGAAGCATAAGTACATCAGTGAGGAAATGTTCCGTAATATGAAAAAGAAATCTGGTTCAATTACTTGGAATGTAGTTGTAAAAGCTCTCTCAGATCTTAAAGATGGATTTGAATTTAGATTGGAGGATGGAAACTCCTCTTTCTAGTTTTCCAATTGGTCTGGGGTAGGGAAATTAGCATAGAAAGTTCTCTATATGGATATCCACGGTCTGGAAATGCGAGTAAATAATGTTTACATGGATGAAAATTGGAACTTCAATTCATTATATACTAATATTCTTAAAGTTGTTTGTGATCGCCTAAAAGTTCTTCCCATTTGTTTCAATTATTTGATTCTTGATTGGTTAACCTGGAAAGACAATTTAAACGATATCTATATTATTCCGGGGTGGTTACAATTGGCTCAACATACTTGAATTTTTTCATAATACAATAGACAATGACTTTTAGAAGTGGGCGTGGCATATTCCTGCTCCTTAGAAGGTGAAATTCATCCTTAGAATGAATTTCTATAACTTTCTTCCCATGAGATCAATGTTGTACTATCGAGGTATGCTCCAGACAAATATTTGTCCTAAATATAATAAAGACGCTGAGACGACTCTACGCTGCTTGGGAGACTCTGAATTTGCTACTCGCTTTCACAGTCCATTTTACTTTCTATATGATTTAGTTCTAGAATTGTTTGTGAAATATGGTTTAGTTCACTAACCAAACATAAAGGTTCGTTTATTTTAACTTCATCTCGGTTCAAGCAGTTCATCTCGGTTCATGGTTTTTTAATAATAGCCCTAGTTATTTGCATGGAATTCTTGTCGCAGACAATCATAACAATAATCGATGAAGGCCGCTGGAAACTTGTGTGGTTATCTTGTAATGGACCCCCTCTATCGCATTCATTTTTTGCTGATGATGTTCTTCTTTTTACGAAGGTTTCTAACTCCCAAATATGGATCATTTCTAATATCTTGAATCGTTTTGACATATTTTCTGGCTTTAAAGTGAATGTTTCTAAATCAAAGGTGTTATTCTCTAATATCACTAAGAGGAGTAAAATGGATTTAATTGTCTCCAACACAAGTGTCAAGCAAACTCTTATTCTAGGTAAGTACTTAAGTATCCCTATGTTGCATGGTCGTCTTCAACGCAAGGACTTTGATTTCATGGAGGAGAAATCAGTCAGAGGTTATCATCTTGGAAACATAAATTGTTAAACAAAGTTGGTCATTTGACTCTAGTTATGTTTGTCCTTAACTTCATTCTAAATTATTATATGCAAGTGACTTGGCTACCACAACCAACTTTTGATTTCATTTATAGGATGGCTAATAATTTCTTATGGAAAGGTAATTCAAACTCTTATGTATATTTCGTTGGATGGAATAAAATTACTAAGCCCAAAAAGATGGTTGGTCTTGGGATTCGGAAAGCAAGAGAAACCAATACCTCTATGTTGGGAAAACTGGTTTGAGATATCCACCGAGATTGTGATTCCTTATGGCTCCAAATTTTGAAGCATAAGTACATCAGTGAGGAAATGTTCCGTAATATGAAAAAGAAATCTGGTTCAATTACTTGGAATGTAGTTGTAAAAGCTCTCTCAGATCTTAAAGATGGATTTGAATTTAGATTGGAGGATGGAAACTCCTCTTTCTAGTTTTCCAATTGGTCTGGGGTAGGGAAATTAGCATAGAAAGTTCTCTATATGGATATCCACGGTCTGGAAATGCGAGTAAATAATGTTTACATGGATGAAAATTGGAACTTCAATTCATTATATACTAATATTCTTAAAGTTGTTTGTGATCGCCTAAAAGTTCTTCCCATTTGTTTCAATTATTTGATTCTTGATTGGTTAACCTGGAAAGACAATTTAGACGATATCTATATTATTCGGGGGTGGTTACAATTGGCTCAACATACTTGAATTTTTTCATAATACAATAGACAATGACTTTTGGAAGTGGGTGTGGCATATTCCTGCTCCTTAGAAGGTGAAATTCATCCTTAGAATGAATTTCTATAACTTTCTTCCCATGAGATCAATGTTGTACTATCGAGGTATGCTCCAGACAAATATTTGTCCTAAATATAATAAAGACGCTGAGACGACTCTACGCTTCTTGGGAGACTCTGAATTTGCTACTCGCTTTCACAGTTCATTTTACTTTCTATATGATTTAGTTCTAGAATTGTTTGTGAAATATGGTTTAGTTCACTAACCAAACATAAAGGTTCGTTTATTTTAACTTCATCTCGGTTCGAGCAGTTCATCTCGGTTCATGGTTTTTTAATAATAGCCCTAGTTATTTGCATGGAATTCTTGTCGCAGACAATAATAACAATAATCGATGAAGGCCGCTGGAAACTTGTGTGGTTATCTTGTAATGGACCCCCTCTATCGCATTTATTTTTTGCTGATGATGTTCTTCTTTTTACGAAGGTTTCTAACTCCCAAATATGGATCATTTCTAATATCTTGAATCGTTTTGACATATTTTCTGGCTTTAAAGTGAATGTTTCTAAATCAAAGGTGTTATTCTCTAATATCACTAAGAGGATTAAAATGGATTTAATTGTCTCCAACACAAGTGTCAAGCAAACTCTTATTCTAGGTAAGTACTTAAGTATCCCTATGTTGCATGGTCGTCTTCAACGCAAGGACTTTGATTTCATGGAGGAGAAATCAGTCAGAGGTTATCATCTTGGAAACATAAATTGTTAAACAAAGTTGGTCATTTGACTCTAGTTATGTTTGTCCTTAACTTCATTCTAAATTATTATATGCAAGTGACTTGGCTACCACAACCAACTTTTGATTTCATTTATAGGATGGCTAATAATTTCTTATGGAAAGGTAATTCAAACTCTTATGTATATTTCGTTGGATGGAATAAAATTACTAAGCCCAAAAAGATGGTTGGTCTTGGGATTCGGAAAGCAAGAGAAACCAATACCTCTATGTTGGGAAAACTGGTTTGAGATATCCACCGAGATTGTGATTCCTTATGGCTCCAAATTTTGAAGCATAAGTACATCAGTGAGGAAATGTTCCGTAATATGAAAAAGAAATCTGGTTCAATTACTTGGAATGTAGTTGTAAAAGCTCTCTCAGATCTTAAAGATGGATTTGAATTTAGATTGGAGGATGGAAACTCCTCTTTCTAGTTTTCCAATTGGTCTGGGGTAGGGAAATTAGCATAGAAAGTTCTCTATATGGATATCCACGGTCTGGAAATGCGAGTAAATAATGTTTACATGGATGAAAATTGGAACTTCAATTCATTATATACTAATATTCTTAAAGTTGTTTGTGATCGCCTAAAAGTTCTTCCCATTTGTTTCAATTATTTGATTCTTGATTGGTTAACCTGGAAAGACAATTTAGACGATATCTATATTATTCGGGGGTGGTTACAATTGGCTCAACATACTTGAATTTTTTCATAATACAATAGACAATGACTTTTGGAAGTGGGTGTGGCATATTCCTACTCCTTAGAAGGTGAAATTCATCCTTAGAATGAATTTCTATAACTTTCTTCCCATGAGATCAATGTTGTACTATCGAGGTATGCTCCAGACAAATATTTGTCCTAAATATAATAAAGACGCTGAGACGACTCTACGCTGCTTGGGAGACTCTGAATTTGCTACTCGCTTTCACAGTTCATTTTACTTTCTATATGATTTAGTTCTAGAATTGTTTGTGAAATATGGTTTAGTTCACTAACCAAACATAAAGGTTCGTTTATTTTAACTTCATCTCGGTTCGAGCAGTTCATCTCGGTTCATGGTTTTTTAATAATAGCCCTAGTTATTTGCATGGAATTCTTGTCGCAGACAATAATAACAATAATCGATGAAGGCCGCTGGAAACTTGTGTGGTTATCTTGTAATGGACCCCCTCTATCGCATTTATTTTTTGCTGATGATGTTCTTCTTTTTACGAAGATTTCTAACTCCCAAATATGGATCATTTCTAATATCTTGAATGGTTTTGACATATTTTCTGGCTTTAAAGTGAATGTTTCTAAATCAAAGGTGTTATTCTCTAATATCACTAAGAGGAGTAAAATGGATTTAACTGTCTCCAACACAAGTGTCAAGCAAACTTTTATTCTAGGTAAGTACTTAAGTATCCCTATGTTGCATGGTTGTCTTCAACACAAGGACTTTGATTTCATGGAGGAGAAATCAGTCAGAGGTTATCATCTTGGAAACATAAATTGTTAAACAAAGTTGGTCATTTGACTCTAGTTATGTTTGTCCTTAACTTCATTCTAAATTATTATATGCAAGTGACTTGGCTACCACAACCAACTTTTGATTTCATTTATAGGATGGCTAATAATTTCTTATGGAAAGGTAATTCAAACTCTTATGTATATTTCGTTGGATGGAATAAAATTACTAAGCCCAAAAAGATGGTTGGTCTTGGGATTCGGAAAGCAAGAGAAACCAATACCTCTATGTTGGGAAAACTGGTTTGAGATATCCACCGAGATTGTGATTCCTTATGGCTCCAAATTTTGAAGCATAAGTACATCAGTGAGGAAATGTTCCGTAATATGAAAAAGAAATCTGGTTCAATTACTTGGAATGTAGTTGTAAAAGCTCTCTCAGATCTTAAAGATGGATTTGAATTTAGATTGGAGGATGGAAACTCCTCTTTCTAGTTTTCCAATTGGTCTGGGGTAGGGAAATTAGCATAGAAAGTTCTCTATATGGATATCCACGGTCTGGAAATGCGAGTAAATAATGTTTACATGGATGAAAATTGGAACTTCAATTCATTATATACTAATATTCTTAAAGTTGTTTGTGATCGCCTAAAAGTTCTTCCCATTTGTTTCAATTATTTGATTCTTGATTGGTTAACCTGGAAAGACAATTTAGACGATATCTATATTATTCGGGGGTGGTTACAATTGGCTCAACATACTTGAATTTTTTCATAATACAATAGACAATGACTTTTGGAAGTGGGTGTGGCATATTCCTGCTCCTTAGAAGGTGAAATTCATCCTTAGAATGAATTTCTATAACTTTCTTCCCATGAGATCAATGTTGTACTATCGAGGTATGCTCCAGACAAATATTTGTCCTAAATATAATAAAGACGCTGAGACGACTCTACGCTTCTTGGGAGACTCTGAATTTGCTACTCGCTTTCACAGTTCATTTTACTTTCTATATGATTTAGTTCTAGAATTGTTTGTGAAATATGGTTTAGTTCACTAACCAAACATAAAGGTTCGTTTATTTTAACTTCATCTCGGTTCGAGCAGTTCATCTCGGTTCATGGTTTTTTAATAATAGCCCTAGTTATTTGCATGGAATTCTTGTCGCAGACAATAATAACAATAATCGATGAAGGCCGCTGGAAACTTGTGTGGTTATCTTGTAATGGACCCCCTCTATCGCATTTATTTTTTGCTGATGATGTTCTTCTTTTTACGAAGGTTTCTAACTCCCAAATATGGATCATTTCTAATATCTTGAATCGTTTTGACATATTTTCTGGCTTTAAAGTGAATGTTTCTAAATCAAAGGTGTTATTCTCTAATATCACTAAGAGGATTAAAATGGATTTAATTGTCTCCAACACAAGTGTCAAGCAAACTCTTATTCTAGGTAAGTACTTAAGTATCCCTATGTTGCATGGTCGTCTTCAACGCAAGGACTTTGATTTCATGGAGGAGAAATCAGTCAGAGGTTATCATCTTGGAAACATAAATTGTTAAACAAAGTTGGTCATTTGACTCTAGTTATGTTTGTCCTTAACTTCATTCTAAATTATTATATGCAAGTGACTTGGCTACCACAACCAACTTTTGATTTCATTTATAGGATGGCTAATAATTTCTTATGGAAAGGTAATTCAAACTCTTATGTATATTTCGTTGGATGGAATAAAATTACTAAGCCCAAAAAGATGGTTGGTCTTGGGATTCGGAAAGCAAGAAAAACCAATACCTTTATGTTGGGAAAACTGGTTTGAGATATCCACCGAGATTGTGATTCCTTATGGCTCCAAATTTTGAAGCATAAGTACATCAGTGAGGAAATGTTCCGTTATATGAAAAAGAAATCTGGTTCAATTACATGGAATGTAGTTGTAAAAGCTCTCTCAGATCTTAAAGATGGACTTGAATTTAGATTGGAGGATGGAAACTCCTCTTTCTAGTTTTCCAATTGGTCTGGGGTAGGGAAATTAGCATAGAAAGTTCTCTATATGGATATCCACGGTCTGGAAATGCGAGTAAATAATGTTTACATGGATGAAAATTGGAACTTCAATTCATTATATACTAATATTCTTAAAGTTGTTTGTGATCGCCTAAAAGTTCTTCCCATTTGTTTCAATTATTTGATTCTTGATTGGTTAACCTGGAAAGACGATTTAAACGATATCTATATTATTCGGGGGTGGTTACAGTTTGCTCAACATATTTGAAGTTTTTCATAATACAATAGACAATGACTTTTGGAAGTGGGTGTGGCATATTCCTGCTCCTTAGAAGGTGAAATTCATCCTTAGAATGAATTTCTATAACTTTCTTCCCATGAGATCAATGTTGTACTATCGAGGTATGCTCCAGACAAATATTTGTCCTAAATATAATAAAGACGCTGAGACGACTCTACGCTGCTTGGGAGACTCTGAATTTGCTACTCGCTTTCACAGTTCATTTTACTTTCTATATGATTTAGTTCTAGAATTGTTTGTGAAATATGGTTTAGTTCACTAACCAAACATAAAGGTTCGTTTATTTTAACTTCATCTCGGTTCGAGCAGTTCATCTCGGTTCATGGTTTTTTAATAATAGCCCTAGTTATTTGCATGGAATTCTTGTCGCAGACAATAATAACAATAATCGATGAAGGCCGCTGGAAACTTGTGTGGTTATCTTGTAATGGACCCCCTCTATCGCATTTATTTTTTGCTGATGATGTTCTTCTTATTACGAAGGTTTCTAACTCCCAAATATGGATCATTTCTAATATCTTGAATCGTTTTGACATATTTTCTGGCTTTAAAGTGAATGTTTCTAAATCAAAGGTGTTATTCTCTAATATCACTAAGAGGATTAAAATGGATTTAATTGTCTCCAACACAAGTGTCAAGCAAACTCTTATTCTAGGTAAGTACTTAAGTATCCCTATGTTGCATGGTCGTCTTCAACGCAAGGACTTTGATTTCATGGTCGTCTTCAAACTCTTATGTATATTTCGTTGGATGGAATAAAATTACTAAGCCCAAAAAGATGGTTGGTCTTGGGATTCGGAAAGCAAGAGAAACCAATACCTTTATGTTGGGAAAACTGGTTTGAGATATCCACCGAGATTGTGATTCCTTATGGCTCCAAATTTTGAAGCATAAGTACATCAGTGAGGAAATGTTCCGTAATATGAAAAAGAAATCTGGTTCAATTACTTGGAATGTAGTTGTAAAAGCTCTCTCAGATCTTAAAGATGGACTTGAATTTAGATTGGAGGATGGAAACTCCTCTTTCTAGTTTTCCAATTGGTCTGGGGTAGGGAAATTAGCATAGAAAGTTCTCTATATGGATATCCACGGTCTGGAAATGCGAGTAAATAATGTTTACATGGATGAAAATTGGAACTTCAATTCATTATATACTAATATTCTTAAGGTTGTTTGTGATCGCCTAAAAGTTCTTCCCATTTGTTTCAATTATTTGATTCTTGATTGGTTAACCTGGAAAGACAATTTAAACGATATCTATATTATTCGGGGGTGGTTACAATTTGCTCAACATACTTGAATTTTTTCATAATACAATAGACAATGACTTTTGGAAGTGGGTGTTGTAACCCGGTGAACTGACTTTAAACAATGTTGCGGATAGCAAGAGTCGCCACCGACTTTTATTTTATCCATAAGGAAAGGTTATAAAAGAACAGGAAAGACCTTAGAGAATATTTTGGGTCCGGGGGGTAGGTTATGAAAAGGGAAGGTGTTAGCACCCTTTTCATCCATGGTTATCCATGGGCTCTTAGGTACTTAAGCTCACTTTTGAATTGTTTTGAAATTGTAGTGTGTGAATAGAGAATTTTCAGAATAGTTAATAAATAATCCATGTAAGTGTTGCACCCTAAAATTTGCCCAACCTTACTCCTTGATTTATGTTTTCATTGTCATTAGCATTTGCATATAGAGTCATGTACATAGACTAACCATCTGCATAGCATAAGCATAGCAAGTCATTCAACAGGGGACCAATCATTATTCTCATCTCTAGAGGCCTATCAAGAGGTTATTATCCCAATTCAATCTCATTCAAGTCATCAGGAAAGAATTTGAAAGCAAAGAGTTTAGCAGATCAAGCCTTGAGTCCATCTCCTAGCTGAGGGTATCTGAGGATCAACAAGAGGGTTATGAGCTGTGAAATGAAAGCATGGAGAGCATCTAGACATTTTGAGAGACTTATAAAGTCATTTGGAGAAGAAAGCAAGTCATTGATGAAAGCACAAGAGCTATAGTTGAAGACAGTCAACTAGGGTTTCATCTGGGTCAACCCTAGGTCAACCCTAGGTCAATTGACTGACTTAAGAGGGCATTCAAGTCTATTGGAGAGATGTGGGGTTCATAATTTGACATGGAGAAGAAGGATATGGAGATATGACAAGGAGAATTCAAGAGAAATCAAGGAGAAGAGGAGTTACTAAATTAGGGTTTCTCTGTAAAATCCCCTAGTTTAGGTCAAATTTCCAAGCAAGATAAGTCAAAATGCTAGCTTCAAATGGCTTCTTGGCCAACATGAAACTTGTAGAGGATCTCAATACCTTTAATTTGAGTGGTGGAAGACCTCAAGGAGATTTATAGAACTCAAGTTATGGTCTTTACAAGTTACAGGTCATCTGAGGTGTCTGAACTTTTGTCTGTGAAAGTGACTTGACTTCCAAGCTAATTTTGCCCCTCAAGGAGATTTCAAATGAATTCTTGGTCAACATAAGAATTGTTCCTCATTGTCTTAGCTTTCTAGAATGGTATGGCATGCCTTCATATGATGTGGAGAACTCAACTTATGGTCTTGACAAGCAAAGGGTATTTTGGGCATTTGTGAATTACAGGTCATTTTAACCTATACCCAAAACTCATACAAGGAGGCCTCAAATGGAAAAACTTACAACATCAAACTTGCTCCAAATGGGATTTTAAGTCTAGAAAGAAGGTCACAAGTTATTGGAGAAGCTCATAGCATGGAGTTGCATGATAGGTCAAAATATGAACTAAAAAGGCTTATAAAGTGAATAATTTCAAGTTGGAAAATGGTTTGGGAGATTTACAAGTCCAAATGGAGACTTCCAATATATGATTTTGAATGGAAAAACAATTCTAAGAACAATGGTTCACCCACTTTTTTGAGTTTAGAAGGAAAAAATGAAGTTATCCATGGTTGCTTACCTTTTAAGAAACATAATCAAAAATGAGCCAAAGTTTGAAAACAAGGGAATGTGCAAGATGGATCTAGAATGTACCATTGGGGTCTATATATTCATGAAAGGAGAATTTGGCAAGGGTTGGCCTCATTTGCACCAAGAATTTCACAAGATTTCTCATTCTTTTCATTGAAGTTTCATTGCAATTCTCACAAATTCTTCACCAAATCTTCATCATAATCAACCTTCTCATACTGATTCATCATCATATAGTATAATTCAATCAAGAACAAGGTGGTTATCATCCATTTTCGAGTGCTTTTTGCAAGGATATCAAAGTTGCCAATTCAAGTGGATAGCATAATTCTGGCCAAATCTCATCCAAAGCTTGCATACAGAATCAAGTTCATCAAGGATTGATCAAGATCCAAGTCTCAAAAGCCTCAAATCATCAATCTCCATAGCTGTTTGCAAGATTTTGCACAAGGTAAGTTTTCATTCAAACTGCTTGATCCAGTTAGTTAGGCATGATTTTGTTAGTGTAGGATTGATCTAGGTGGTTAGGAGATTAAGTTAGATGAATTTGGAGAGATTTGGTGATGGTTAGTGACAGGTGCCATAATCTGTTGGTGCTTATATCTCTTAGATTAGTGCATTATAATTGTAGCGTGATTGATCAAATTACTCTCCATTAGTTGTAGTTCAGTTTAGGTTAAGTTTGATTGAGAATGGTGACGTTGCATATCAGTGTCCTTCCATGGTAATCAGAGATTGATGCTATCGGATTGAGAGATTTATTGAGTTTCAGATTGAATTGAGATCATAGGATTGTAGAGTGAAAGATTCTGAGCAAGTTTCGTGTTTATGGCGTGGCTTTTCATCGCGTGTAGAAGGAGAACGGTTTGGTGTAAACCTGTTCGTGCATGAGCTCTCATGGTGAATGAAACCCTAGGTTGCAGGTTCATTTGAAGAAGATAATGCCATAAGCGTTGGATCATTCTAAAATGGTTGACCAAGACTCATATCCTACGGTCCAGATTTGAACTGAAAATGAGAGGGAGATAGTGTGAACTAAACGCGGCGTTTCATTAATGTTGGCATCTGGGCTTACTGAGTGTCATGCTAATCCCACCCCCAATGTGTTAGGCCCAAACCATTTCAACGTGTTTTCGTTGTTATTTTCACCCCCTGGCATTTTCTTCTATTTCTTTTATTTCTGAATGAAGTTGGGCTTAAGCCAGAAGCGCTAATTGCACCCCTCATTGTTGGCCCATTGTGATTCTTAACTGGGGCGAGTTTCTGAATGCACCCCCCTCATTCATTTCATTCACTTTTATTTTCTTAATTTCATTTTAATATTTTACCATCTTTGAAAATTCATAAATAATTCATAAAAAATGCATTTTAATTCATTCTTTTTACCATATTTTCATTAAAATGTCTAGAATATTATAGGAAAATAAAATTTCATTTTTAGTTTTATTTCATATTTTTTACATATTTTCTAAAATAAATGTCATATTAAATAATTCATTTCATGCATCATTTTTATGATTTTTGTTCTCTCACATGATTTGATATTTTTTGATCATTCTTTTCATATTGTTTAGATGAGATATTAGGCTTGTAGAAATATTTTAGTTCCCATTTTTAGGAGTTAATTTTAGGTGATTAATAAATGCTTGAATATCATGTACAAAACTAGGGTTTTAGGTGACAACTTAGGAAGTTCAATTTTCTCCCTTAGGACTTAGGGTTTGAATAGATTAGTTATGGGACTATAGGGGCTATGGGTAGTTATTAGATCCCTTAGAGAAAAGTTAGGATTCCCCTACTGCTATTATTATTGTCTGTATATCTGCTGTCTGGTGTGGTGTGCCCTCTGGGGTTTATTGATTGTTTGTTTGGGTATTGGGTTTGTCTGGGGCCCTGGGGAAGCTGAAGAATTGTGGAGATGAAGCCATTGAAGATTCAAATGCTGAAGATCAACTGTCAGAGTTGAGGAGGAGCTTCTTGCTAGCAGTTGCTGAGGAGACTAGGGTTTAGGAGCTAGGCAGAGCTCTAGGTTAGAATGATTATTTCTCAAACATGGATTGCCTTGTCTGCATCCATTCTTCTCTGTGATTCAGAGTCTCTCTAAGACACTCACCCCCTTCCTTTGGAAGGCTTGGTGACAGTGTCTATGAGATAGAACTCTTGAGAGAAAATGCCTCTTGTGTTAGAAGCAGTCTGTTCACCACCTTTGGTAGTCAGCTGACTGCTTAACACCCAATTCACTCTTGTGACTAATCCCTCATCCTGGAGGTTTGAGCATGAAGAAAAGCCATTGCAGATGGAAGACTGATGATCAAAACCCTTGCCTGAAGGTCATGAAGATGGAGATTGATGCTTGTTGAAGCCTGTAGCTGATTGGAGATTGCTTGAAGCCAGTTGTTGATTTAGAGCTGCTGATGCTGTTTCTTTTGCTGTATTTCATTTGTTGATGTATTGATTGGTTTTCTGAACTGTATTGTTTGCTGTCTACCCTGTTGGGTTGAAAGTGAAGTCTGTTCACTTTCGCCTATTGTTTTCTAGGTTCGAGGTTGAGTGGGACTCCCTTGCCTCGCTTGTGTTGTTGCATCCATGCATATTTTACTGCTTTACTGTATATATCTGATATTGTTTCTGTTTCTGCCTATCCCGTAGGATCTCTGTTTCTCTCTGCGCAAGAGAGGAGCATGATAGACACTAGGTCTTAACCCATGCATGATAACATTAGGATAGTTTGTTTCCCTTCGCAACCGTAGGTTAGAGTTCTGTCTCTTTCTTTCTCAAAACAAACAGAAAAACACATAAAGATTTCAGACACAATAAAAGACACTTCTTCCGTAAAAGAATGTGAACTCATCAAGACGTCATTTTTGTCCTCTTGGACTGTTAATCAGAAAAACCTTTTCAGAAGGAATAAAATCAACCAAAACAGACTTGTGTCGTACGTGGCCCGAACTACGTTTGCTCTGATCTTTCATGCTGTATGAAAGTACGTAGGCATAGGATGCGATATCCTAGCGAGCAACCTTCCCCTCCTTTCCCGTAGGTAGGCGAACTACGTTGACTCTGATTTCTCGTTCCAGACGGGAATACGTAGGCATAAAGTGCGATACTTTGCCGAGTCATTTTTATTTTCATTTTATTTTCTTTTTCACCCCTGACCTTTAGTTTAGATAGAATAACAATCCATACCCGAAAACAAGCGTGGATCCCATCGAGTACGATGGACGTGAGGGGTGCTAATACCTTCCCCTTGCGTAACCGACTCCCGAATCCAGGTTTTGGTTGCGATGACCATACCTTTCCCGTGTTGTGCGAGGTTTACTCTGAGCGTTTCCTTTCCCTCCCGTGGGATAAATAACGCACGGTGGCGACTCTTCTGTTCAGCCGGCGCCGATTTTCGCAGTAGCGACAGCTGGCGACTCTGCTGGGGATCCAACGTCCCCTGGCTGCTAAGGACTGCGACGGTCCTTATGCATTTGGGATCCAACGTCCCTTGAGAGAGTCAATCCTAACGCTTGTTTTCCCGTCGAGGATTTTGTATGGAGTTATTGTATATTTCTAACCTTGTATTTTCAGCTTTATATATATTGTTTATTATTGCTGTATCTGGGGTGTGACGGGTGTTCTGATATTGAGAGATAAGCCGGACCTGGGCTTGAGTGCACCTAGAATTAGAGTAGAAATTAGTGGGCGCCCGCTTGCTTTGCTTGCTTTGGTGTCCCATGAAATCTACACTCAGACGAGGTTCCTCTGGTTGGCCTCCTGCCCCTTCCTTTGGTTGGCGTGGGTTGCTGGTTAGTTGGATTGTCGACTCTGGGGACCGATCATTTGGAAGTTGGCTGAGTGAGGCCTCTTCAGGAATTGATGATGCCACTCCTTCTGGGAATCGTATCATCAACCCTGAAAGTCTGTGACGCCGACGACCGCATAGGATGCCGTACCTTGTGCCAGTTATAGGGCCACCCACCTGTGAGGGGATTCAGGGTTATGCAGGTAACTAGACCTCCAGATTACCGGTTATTTCTTGATCAGAGATCCGGGTTATTTATGGAGAGTTATGAGGTCTGCCAGAGACCATGTGGAGATTTGTTCTGAGGTCTGTCAGAGACCATTTGGAGATGTATTATGAGGTCTGTCAGAGACCAGTTGGAGATGTATTATGAGGTCTGTCAGAGACCAGTTGGAGATGTGTTTTGAGGTCTGTCAGAGACCAATTATGGATGGGATTTGAGGTCTATCAGAGACCAGTGAGTTATGGTTTGAGGTCTGTCAGAGACCAGTGTTGGAGTTCTATTTTAGGTCTATCTGAGACCAGGGTTTGGTGACTTCTGGATGGTCTATCTGAGACCTTTCTTGATTGGGTTTAGGCTATTCAGCTGCAGCTTTGGTCCCTGTTGAATGTTACTTGCATTGCATCCCTGCATATACATTATCATTTGCATTTCACTAACGTGTGTCTGTGCTGCAGGTGCATTTGCATTTCCCTAGTTCTAGTGCCCAGACTTCTGAGTGTTTGATCATGACTAGCCTAAGGAGAACAGTTGCTTACAAATTGCCTACGCCTGATATTGTTCCTTTACTGGGGTTGATCTCTCTTGCTGATGAGGGTGTTCGTAGGAGTTTTCGGATGAGCTATGGTAGATTATTGAGATTGGTGTGCAAACCTACAGAGGTAGAGTTAGATGGGCTGTATGCTTTGATGCAATTCTACGACCCTGCTTTGAGGTGTTTCACGTTCTCTGATTTTATTATGGGACCAACTCTGGAGGAATACGCTGAGTATGTTGAGCTGCCTGTGCAGAACCAGGTTCCATTCATTCATTATGATGCCAAGCCTAAGCCGGAGGAATTGGCAAAAGCCTTGCATGTTGATGCTTCTGAACTTGTGACTACTGTTTCCCGTGGAGTTCCAGGCTTCTCGTTTCAGTTCTTAGTGGGTAAAGCCCAAGAGTACGCCAAGAATGGGTGCTGGGTTGCTTTCAATGCTATGTTGGCCTTGTGCATTTATGGCATAGTACTGTTCCCCAACATACCGGATTTTGTGGACTTCGATGCTTTCTACTTGTTTGCCGCTGGTAATCCTGTACCTACCTTACTCGGAGATTTCTACCACTCACTGCATTACAAGAATGAGAAGGGAAGAGGGAAGAATGTTCATTTCTGTGTACCCTTGTTGAGTACGTGGTTTGAGAGTCACCTTCCTAAGAGAGGATCTGCTGCAGAGACTACAATTCCAGTTGGTTGGCCAGAACGCTTGATGAGGCTATCGTCGGAAGATATGGAGTGGTTTGATAGAGACCTGTTGGGATCTGAGCTCATCTTTAGCTGTGCTGGGTACCCTAATGTGCCATTGATAGGAAGAAAAGGGTGTATCAACTACAACCCTTCTCTATTCATTCGCCAGTTCGGATATGCGCTGAAGAGCCCACCTCAAGAGGAAGAAGTACAGGAATCTCTGTACTTCACCGGTGACGTGAAGGGGGAGTTATTAGCCAAGTTGCGACATGCCTGGACGAGTATTAACCACAAAGGGAAGCCGTTGTTAGGAAAGAATGACTGTCAGGCCTATGCACCTCATAGAGTTTGGATTCAGGAGAGGGCTAGTCAGTTGAGGATGCCGTTTCCAGACGCACCAATTCTCGTTCCCGTTCCGGTAGAAGAGCCGACTACTGTTTCTAGAGAAGCATATGAACAGGTTGTGAGAGAGAAAGAAGCCTTGATGAAGATTAATGAAGGGTTAGAGCAAGAGCTAGCCCAGGCACGCAGTGAGAAAAACAAGGCCGTGTATGCTTTCCAACAACAGATCGAGCTGGTAAACAGGTTAGGAGCTGAGTTGACCGAGGAAAAGAAGAAGCGTGAACGTCTGGGGCAAGAGTTCAGAAGTTCTCATGACATGCTGGAAGCCAAAAAGAAGGCGCTTGACGCAGCACACCGAGAGATATCTTCTTGCAATAAGACTTGGAATGCTACACTCACCAACAACAAGAAGAGGGAAGATAAGCTGAAGCAGCAAATTTCCGACCTCGAAGAGAAGTTGAAGTCTAGCATCAAGAAGTGTGAGGAGGAAGTGATGAACCGGTATAGTGTCCAGCATGCACTGAACAAGGCGATCAAATCTAGAGATGAAGCAGTGTCCCAGAAGCGAAAGTTAGAAGATTGCTTCGGAGAAGCAGCATGGGAAGAAACTGCTGAAGACGTACGCCGTGTCCTTAAGAAGAGAAACCAGCTTGTTGAAGGGCTGCTCGATCGACCAAGCCATCCGGAGACCAAGAAGTTGATAGAGGAGTACCAGACCTTTGGGAGGATCTGATCATTCCATTATTTGTATGCTTTATTTGCATAGTGCTGACCATCACCAGGATTGTTGGTTGAGGTCATGCCATCTTTGTACTCTCAGTGATATTGTACCCTGGGCTTATTGATTCTCTCTGCAATATACGAGGCTTTCTATGATTCAGCTCCGGTATTCTTATTGTCAACACTGTCACTGCACCGGCACCTTCGCACTAGAACTGGGGGAATGAACTTCCCTAATGCACAGACACATTGCATTGCATTCATATTCATCTTGCATAACAGGGAATCTTTGAATGGTGTCTTATCTCTTGCTCTGTACCAGGTACTTAACAGGATTCCAGATCAACATCCGCACCGCTATTCTACACGATCCAACTGTCGGAAAGTCATGGACCAGATTCAGAATGAGATGCAGGATGTACGCGAGAAGCTCGCCCTCTTCATGCAAACCATGGAGGCTATAGCAAAAGGGCAAGAGAACTTGCAGGCCATGGTCCAGCCTCTATTGGCTCGCAACGCTGGTCATGGTAACGAAGATCATCAGTCTGTCCGGGTTGATACTGCTCATGGAGACGGCACCCCCACGCCAGTGGCTCCGCCTGTCGTCAATGTGAATGCTGCTAACGTCAACAACGCTACCGCTGCTGTGAATGGTAACGTCGGAGTTGGAAATGAAACTGCTGTCCATAACGCTGGGCTGGGTGATGTCAATGTGGGGGATAATCTCGGAGGCAATGGCTTTGTCAACGCTGGGTTCGGATTCAACGATCAGGGATTCGACAATACTGGCAAGTATGGCTTTAATGCTCAAGGCTTTGAGCAAGATGGTTATGGTATGGTCAATCAGGGCTACGGAGGTTTTGGAAACGGAAACGGTGCTGGTTTTATGGCTGGTGGTCCTGCTGGAGGTGTTCAAGGGTATGGTAACAGAGGTCGAGTTCCGGGGATGAATCAGGTCAGAGCTGGACGGAATAATGCATATGATGGATACGGGGCTGGAAACGGTATGTGGCAAGAGGATCAGCAGGAAGACGCCTTCTCTGGAGGAGGTTTTGAAGGGCCGATGGATGATTCTCAAAAGATTAGAATGCTGGAAGAGCAAATGAAGGGAGTCCTAAACCAGAGTGCTGTGGGTCTGGACATGGCAACTATGGGCTTGGTACCTGGCTTGAGGGTGCCAATCAAGTTCAAAGCGCCTGCGTTCGATAAGTACAAAGGAGATACATGTCCGAAGGTTCATGTACGAGCTTATTACAGAAAGATGTCTGCATACTCCACTGACGAAAGAATGCTCATGCATTTCTTTCAGGATAGCCTATCGGGTCCTTCCTTAGAGTGGTACATGGGGTTGGAGCCCACTGATATCAAGACTTGGAAGCAATTAGCGGAGGCGTTCGTAGCCCATTACAAATATAACAGTGACCTGGCACCCAATCGGGTCCAGTTGGCCGGGCTTTCGCAGAAGAAGGGGGAGAGTTTTAAAGAATACGCGCAAAGGTGGCGCGATATGGCTGCCAGGGTCCGTCCTCCTGTGGAAGATAAAGAAATGAACGACATGTTTGTTGGCACATTCACCGGGCTGTTTCATGATATGCTGTTTCATACGTCTCTGGCTAGTTTTTCAGATCTGATTCTGATGGGCGAAAAGATTGAGCGGAACATTAAGCAAGGAAAGTTCCAAGTTGACGAGTCAGCTGCATCTGGCAGTAATAGGAAAGCTTATGGTGGGCGCCGTCAGGGCGAAGCTAGTGCTGTATTTGGAGGCCGAGGCCGAGGCCGAGGCAGGGGAAGAAATCAATATCGTCAGCCGCAGCAAGTGTCGAGTGTCACCATCCCGTATCAACAGCAGCCAATCCAGCAACAACAACAGGTTCAGCAGCAACCAATGCCACAGCAGCAGCAGCCTCAGCAGGGGGCACAGCAAGCTCAGAGAAAATTCCAGGGTGGTAAGCCGAGAAGGGTGTTCGAGAAGCCTCCCTCTAACTATGCTGATTTATTGCAGACCTTGTTGGGATTGAATCTGGTGGAGAAAAGAACCTTGGCACCGATAACGGGAACTCCCCCGTTCGGCTATGATGCAAATAGGCGCTGCGAGTTTCATTCTGGGGCCCCGGGCCATGATATAGAAGGTTGTCACGCTTTTAAGCACGTTGTGCAGGATCTCTTGGACAACAAGTCTATCAACTTCGGAACGACCGGTGCGAATATAGTCCAGAAACCCATGCCTAACCATGGGGCGAATGCCGTGCTGACTGAGGAAGGTCTGAATCTGATTATGAATGTTGAGGATTTAAAGACGCCGCTGAGCGAAATAAAAAGCCGACTGTTGCAGGGGGGTGTTTACCCGGGTTGTAATGAGTACTGCTTAGATTGTTGGGCCCTGTCTGGGGGGTGTGAGGATTTGAAGAAAGGCATTCAGACCTTAATTGATGAAGGTGTATTGCAGTTTGATAGAACAGCAACTGATGAGCCGGCAGGGGCAGTAGCGGATAATCGGAGTGATGTTGCTACAGTGACAATTCCTAGGAAGACGATCACTATTTCAGCACCAGCTCAGCGGCCACCGATTACTATAACTAAAGCCGGGCCAATCCCGTATGAGAACACGAAAGCAGTCCCATGGTCATATGGGCTAGAGGTGTATTGTGACGGGATTAAAATCGATGTTAACAAGCAGTCAGCGGAGGTTGTGGATAATGTTGTGGGCTCAGGAGGCATGACAAGAAGCGGCAGGATCTTTATATCTCCTGAAGTGGAAGCCGAAAGGCTAGCGAAAGGAAAGGGGAAAGCGGTGGAAAATGTTCCGGTTCAAGCAAATGAAAAAGAAGCAGCATCTAAGGATGTCGAAGAATTCATGCGCTTAATTCGGAAGAGCGACTATAAAATCGTGGAGCATCTGCAGCAAACGCCGTCCAAAATATCTATTCTGTCATTGCTGTTGTGTTCGGAAGCTCACCGAAACGCTTTGCTGAAAGTCCTGGACACTTCTTTTGTACCCCAGGATGTCTCCGTGAACCAGCTAGAAGGAGTATTAGCACACGTAAATGCGGGCCACAGTCTGGGCTTTACTGATTTCGACTTGACTCCGAAAGGAAGGGATCATAATATGGCATTACATGTATCCGTTGAGTGCAGAGGGTCGACAATGTCACATGTATTGGTTGACACCGGGTCGTCTTTGAATGTGCTGCCTAAGAAGGCTATGATGAAGCTGGATGTTCGAGGGATTTTGTGTACACCAAGTGATTTGGTAGTCAGAGCGTTTGACGGCACGCGGAGAACAGTCTTTGGATCAATTACATTGCCTCTGCAAGTGGGTCCGGAAGTGTTTGCAACGGAGTTTTATATCATGGATATACAGCCTGCGTACAGCTGCTTGCTGGGAAGACCTTGGATTCACGGGGCAGGGGCAGTTACGTCAACCCTGCATCAGAAGTTAAAGTATATGGTCGGAGACAGCGTAGTCACCGTGTGCGGAGAAGAAGACATCCTGGTCAGCCATCTTTCTTCGTTTAAATATGTGGAAGTCGACGGGGAGATCCACGAGACGCCATGCCAGGCATTCGAAGGTTTGCGCATTAAGGACAAGAGTCCCGGGCCAAGCAGAGTGCCAGAGATAGCCGTCTCTTCGTATAAAGAGGCTCAAGCGCTAGTGAAGGCAGGAGAAGCCACGGGCTGGGGCAAAGTATTGGACATTCCGGTGAAAATGGACCGGTTCGGACTGGGGTACCGACCGTCGTCATCAACTCCTTCTGTGGGGGCCCCTCATTTCAGAAAGTCAATCACCATCTCTGCCAGTGGAGTATGCCATGAATCTGTCAATGCTGCTTCAGAATCCGATGAAGGGGACAGCGACTGTGATATGGATGCCTGGATTCAGCCAAGCACGCCAGGACAAGGACTGTGCAACTGGTCTATTCAGGAGCTTGTTCCTGTGACTTTTAAACAGTAATGCTTTGCTTTATTAATTGTTGAATAATCTGATGTCTTGCCCGGGGCATCAGGATTTGCTTAGGGCTGTGTTGTTATAAACATTGCTTTGTTAATCATTAAATAAATGGCGTTTTTTTCATGTGTAAATACCGTAATCCCTGTCTTTCTTGTTTTGTATTTTTCAATAAAATGGCAACGTGGTTATCCGCTTCATACGCATTTTGAAGCACTTAACCCTTTCTTTTGCAGGATAACATTTTCAGATGACATCTTTGAGCCACCTATGACTCGTCCCGACTTCGAGCACCCGGTATTCCAGACCGAAGAAGAGGTTGTTGAAGATAGCGACGTTCCTGAAGAACTGTCTTGGTTGGTGAAGCAAGAGGAAAGAGCCATTCTGCCTCACGACGAGGTTATCGAAATTATCAACTTGGGGTCGGAAGGGGTTGAGAAAAATATTCGTATCGGAGCCGCACTGCAGAGTGATATCAAGCGAAAACTGGTTGAAATGCTCCGAGAGTATAGTGATGTATTCGCTTGGTCGTATCAAGATATGCCAGGGCTCGATACAGATATGGTTGTGCATCGCCTGCCACTGAAAGAAGACTGCCCGCCTGTCAAACAAAAACTTCGCAGAACTCGACCAGATATGGCAATGAAAATCAAAGAGGAGGTTCAGAAACAGTGGGACGCTGGGTTCCTGGCTGTGACGAAGTATCCTTCGTGGGTTGCCAACATCGTACCAGTGCCAAAGAAAGATGGCAAGGTTCGAATGTGCGTGGATTATAGAGATTTGAATAAAGCAAGCCCAAAAGACGATTTTCCACTTCCTCATATTGACGTATTAGTTGATAATACCGCTCAATACTCTGTATTCTCCTTCATGGATGGCTTTTCAGGCTATAACCAGATTAAAATGGCGCCAGAGGATATGGAGAAGACTACTTTCATAACGCCTTGGGGAACATTTTGCTATAAAGTGATGCCCTTTGGTTTGAAAAATGCTGGGGCAACATATCAGCGTGCGATGACAACTCTCTTTCATGACATGATGCATAAAGAGATTGAAGTTTATGTTGACGATATGATTGCCAAATCCCAGACAGAGGAAGAGCATCTGGTGAATCTGTTGAAGTTGTTTAAAAGGCTTAGGAAGTTCAGGCTGAGGCTGAACCCTAACAAATGCACCTTCGGGGTGAGATCGGGTAAGCTCCTGGGGTTCATAGTAAGCGAAAGAGGAATAGAGGTCGATCCTGCTAAAATAAAAGCGATTCAAGAAATGCCGACGCCTAAAACAGAAAAAGAGGTGCGCGGGTTTTTAGGGAGATTGAACTACATTGCTCGGTTCATATCTCACCTAACGGCCACGTGTGAACCATTATTCAAACTCTTGAAGAAAGATCAAGCTGTAATGTGGAACGAAAATTGTCAAAAGGCGTTCGACAAAATAAAGAAGTATCTGCAGGAGCCTCCTATTTTGGTACCCCCAGTGGCAGGGAGACCCTTGATAATGTATTTGACGGTTCTTGAGGGAAGCATGGGTTGTGTTCTCGGTCAACACGACGAGACGGGGAGAAAAGAGCATGCAATCTATTATTTGAGTAAGAAATTTACAGACTGTGAATCTCGATACTCAATGCTGGAGAAAACTTGTTGCGCGCTAGCCTGGGCCGCCAAGCGTTTGAGGCAGTACATGCTGAATCATACAACCATGCTCATCTCGAAGATGGATCCAATCAAATATATATTCGAAAAGCAGGCGTTGTCAGGTAGAATTGCCAGGTGGCAGATGATCTTGACTGAATATGATATTCAATACGTCTCGCAAAAGGCAATAAAGGGGAGTGTGTTGTCTGAGTATCTGGCGGAGCAGCCTATTGAAGAGTATCAATCGATGAGATTTGACTTTCCTGACGAGGATATCATGTATCTCAAGATGAAGGATTGTGAAGAGCCGTTACCAGACGAAGGACCAGAGCCGGGGTCCAAATGGCAGATGATATTTGATGGAGCTGTGAATGCTTACGGTAGCGGAATAGGGGCAATTATCACTACGCCGCACGGGTCGCACATCCCGTTTACTGCCCGATTGACCTTTGCCGTTACCAACAATGAGGCCGAATACGAAGCTTGTATAATGGGGCTTGAAGAAGCCATTGATTTGCGAATCAAACATTTAGACGTATACGGAGACTCAGCTCTGGTGGTGAATCAGATCAAAGGGGAATGGGAGACACGGCAGCCCAATTTGATACATTACATGAATTATGCAAGGAGATTGTTGCCTTTCTTCGACAAGGTTGAATTGCATCACGTACCCCGGGCAGAAAATCAAATGGCTGACGCCCTTGCCACCTTGTCTTCCATGTACAAGGTCAATTTCTGGAACGAAGCTCCCCAAATCACTATCTCTCGGTTAGACAGGCCAGCTTATGTATTTGCTATTGAGGGAGCGTCTGATGGCAAACCGTGGTATTTTGATATCCTTAATTTCCTGAAGAATAAAGAGTATCCGGCTGGGGCATCCAGTCAAGATCAGAAGACTCTCAGGAGATTAGCGGGTAATTTCTATTTGAACCCGGATGGCGTCTTGTACAGAAGAAACCACGACTTGGTGTTGTTGCGTTGTGTGGACGAGAAGGAGGCAAAGCTTCTCATGGAGGAAATTCACGAAGGTGCCTTTGGTACGCATGCTGGTGGGCATGCTATGACGAGAAAACTGCTGCGGGCAGGTTATTTTTGGCTGACGATGGAAACTGATTGTTTCAAATTTGCAAGAAAGTGCCACAAGTGCCAAATATATGCTGACAAAATACATGTGCCTCCGAGTCCTCTAAATGTGATGTCATCTCCATGGCCATTCTCAATGTGGGGAATCGATATGATTGGAAAGATCGAGCCGACGGCTTCTAACGGGCATCGGTTCATCCTCGTAGCAATCGATTATTTCACCAAGTGGGTGGAAGCAGCGTCTTACGCAAATGTAACGAAGCAAGTGGTGGCTAGATTCATCAAAAGAGATATCATTTGCCGATACGGAATTCCTGAGCGGATAATCACGGATAATGGTTCTAATCTGAACAACAAAATGATGAAGGAGCTCTGTCAGAATTTCAAGATCGAACATCACAACTCCTCCCCTTACCGACCCAAGATGAATGGCGCTGTCGAAGCGGCCAATAAGAATATCAAGAAGATCGTCCAGAAAATGGTGGTGACTTATAAGGATTGGCATGAAATGCTACCTTTTGCTTTGCACGGTTATCGTACGACGGTACGCACATCAACCGGGGCAACTCCATTCTCGTTGGTATACGGAATGGAAGCGGTACTACCATTGGAAGTTGAGATCCCTTCTCTGAGGGTATTGCGAGACGTTCAGCTGGACGAGGCAGAATGGGTAACGAACAGATTGAACCAACTGAGTTTGATGGATGAGAAGAGGCTAGCTTCTCTGGCATACGGTCGTTTGTATCAAAGACGAATGAAGAAAGCGTACGACAAGAAGATACTTCCGCGAAGCTTTCAGACGGGCGACCTTGTGCTGAAAAGGATTCTCCCGCCGCAGGCAGATCACAGGGGCAAGTGGACCCCCAATTACGAAGGGCCATACGTTGTCAGTAAGGTCTTTTCAGGAGGAGCTTTATTGTTGTCCACCATGGACGGGGAAGACTTTGCGTCACCTGTGAATTCGGACGCAGTTAAAAAATACTTTGCTTAAAATAGACCCGCTGGACAGAAAAAAGAGAGTCCAGGCAAAAATGGGGCATCCTGGCGAACCAAAAACAGAATGAAAGGTTCGGGCAAAAGTTAGGG
Source organism: Lathyrus sativus (assembly GCA_963859935.3). Classification (NCBI taxonomy): domain Eukaryota; kingdom Viridiplantae; phylum Streptophyta; class Magnoliopsida; order Fabales; family Fabaceae; genus Lathyrus; species Lathyrus sativus. The sequence goes on from OZ012736.1 coordinate 495,631,133, forward strand.
ATAAAATTGAAAAAATGTACACCCGCGAAGTTGAAAACCTACACTGGGCGGCTTCGGCAAAAAGGGGTATCCCGGTGAATTGAAAACCCGTAAAGGGCGGTTCACGCAAAAGTTAGGGATGAGAAAAGCAAATGACTGCGGTCCGAATTGGGTATTCAATGAGCATCAGTGCGGGAGAATATGTTTGAGGAATCAGTTATCGGATGCAACCTCTTCAGAAGTGGGGATACCGGGAAAGTATAAGAGTCGGACGAGTCATGGGAGGATCAGTTCGTGGTGTTCATCTGCATCCAGTTGCCGACATGTGTACAAAATTTAATTTGTCAATATTTATGCTTCCTGTGAATACTTGCATACTTGTATATTTGATTTGCGTAGCTTCCTCTTTTCAGGAGTTACATCCTGTGTACAAAAACTCCGCCCATTCAGGGGCCCAATCAATGAGAATGTGTTATTCAGTACTTGATGCCTGTTCTTTACTGTTTTGCGCATGATAAAACGCCTAAGTTTATTGAAGCTAGCATGAGTATAACATTACTGGCCCTTGCCAACAATTGTTAAAGCTTTGAATTAACTGAGTGTAACGTCACTAACCTGAATTGATTTGATTGCATAGGCTTGTCGTGTCTTGTTTGTGTTGTTGCAGGTTTCATAACCGTACGAGGAAGGTGATCAAAAGATTGCAATAGTGAAAGGCTTGATCCCCACGCAGGTCATGCATGTTCTTCCTGAAGAAGGATAGAATTCTCCAGCTAGCCGTAGCTTATCCAAAGGACGTGCTCCAGAGAAGTTACTCGTCCTCAGCAGAGTTTAGTGATTCTGAGATCGTAAGGCTGTATTCAGACAGGTTCATCTTTCCCCGCAGGGTCATGCGCTCTCCCCCAGCGGAGTCAGTTAATTTTCCCCAAGATAATCCAGCCATCCCCAGAGGAGTTCTCTTTTCAGCAAGTGTTCTTTCCTTCCAGTGGAATTCGAAGGTCAAGACTCTCCCCAGCAGGGTTGATGGTGGGTCCTGTCATTTATTTTGTCAGAGATACCGGTGATATCAGTTCACGTTCCAGCAGAAAGATCAATCATACCAGGTGCATCTGCCATTCCCCAGCAGAGTTATATTCCCTGGCAGGGGGGGTTACTTCAGCAAGACGTGTGGTTTGAGTTCCCAAATTCCCAGCAGGGTCGACTTCATCCTATCAGCATTTATTTTGCTGGAATAATTTTGTAGCATCAGGCTATCCCCGGCGAGTCGGCGTTATCCTTCCAGCATTTATTTTGCTGAAGCAGTTTCTGTACTCTAGTAGTTCAGGTGGAGAGAGCTCTTGCTCAAATAAATTACCAAACAGTCAAGATCTCGGCAGGAGATATTCAATGACAATGTCAGTTTCGGCGGTATTCCCCCACAGAGTTATCGTGATAAAACTCTCTTTGTCTCTAGCAGAGTCATTTATGCAAATGTATCTTATATTCCCCAGCCAGAGTGGCCAGGATAAGAATCTCCTTATTCCCAAGCAAAGTTCGTTGTCATCAACGAGTCGCATGAATCAGAATTTCGAAGCAGGTGTCCGATAGTTGGTTTTCAGACATCCCCAGTAGAGTCCGCCTCAAAGTCGCTGTCACGTCAGTGTTAAGAAGTTTGTGGGTGAGGATCATTGAAGAATTAAGTCCTGACGTGGACCATTTACTCCTAGAATGACGGGATTTCTTTAGAAGTGGGCGTCCTAACGTGGGCAGGTTTGTTTTACCGGATTGGTAAGGTGTGTTAATCCTGACGTGGATAGATTCGGTCTCTCGAAATTTGGAGAAAGGGAGGTCATGACGTTGACAAAAGATTGGTTACTCTTCGTGTTGGTGTCCTGACGTGGATCATGTGTTTGCAGCAGATATCTTTATTCGTAATGGTGAAATGTGCGTCCTGACGTGGACAAGTTTGCAGTTCTTTGTGATGACAAGATACAAGAGTCCTGACGTGGACAAATTTATCCTTCTTCGTGTTGTTGACAAGGTGTAAGTCCTAACGCGGATATTTCCCCAGTGGGTCGAGGGTATGAGTCCTCACGTGGACAAGTTATTTCCTCAGCGAGTCGAAGATGTCTGAGTCCTAACGTGGACGAATCAAGACGAGATCAGTGTCCTAACGCGGACAGATCAAAGAGATTATTATTCCTAACATGGAAAGATGTGGTCCTTACGCGGACATATCAACAGAAGTGATTCCTAACGTGGAAAGACGGAGATTCCTAACGCGGAAAAGATGGAGTCCATACGCGGACGTGTCAGAAGATAGTTTCCTTACGTGGAGATGACAGTATTCCTAACGTGGAAAGATCGGAGTCCTTACGTGGACATATCAAGAGCATTCCTTATGTGGAAGAAAAATGGTTTCCTTACGTGGAAAGATGAGCTTATTCCTTACGTGGAAAGATTAAGTCATGACGCGGATATATCAAGATTGATTCCTGACGTGGAAAGAAATGGATTCTTCCTGACGTGGAAAGAGAGTTTAGCCCTGACGCGGACAGATTGAAGAAAATATTCCTAACGTGGAAGAAGGAAGTTAGTCCTTACGTGGACAGATGCAAGAAGAGTGGAGTCCTGACGTGGACAAGTTCAGAAATAGTTGTATTCCTTACGTGGAAAGATCGGGGTCCTGACGCGGACATGTCAAATGGCATTGGAGTCCTTACGTGGACAGATTGATGCAGTTCTCCTTATGTGGAAAGAAGATTGCTTCCTAACGTGGAAAGATAAGAGCGTTACTCCTAACGTGGAAGAGTGTTATTCCTAACGTGGGCGATTCAGTTTACGGAAATGCAGATGAAGTATCCCCAGCGGAGTTGCCGAGATTTTTTCTGGGTTGACAGCAAGTGGAGTCCTAACGTGGACAAGTTCTAGTTGAGATTTCTTCGTATCGACGACAGACAGAGTCCTAACGTGGACAAGCAAGCAATCTGTTATGACAGAATCCTCTTCAGAACGATGGAAACAATCCCCAGCACGGTCGTGCGAGATCAGTGGGTTGCTCTAACAGTCAGATTCAGCTGATGAATGTCATTCCTCAAGCAGGAGCGCAGTTTATTTCTGCGGTTGGCAAATTTCTGGTTTCACTAGTATTCAACCGTCTCGTACCGCGAATGTCTGAAGGCTTCGGGCTCTTCATCCAATCGGGTCCAAGTCGCTTGAATAGGGGCAGCTGTTGCACCCTAAAATTTGCCCAACCTTACTCCTTGATTTATGTTTTCATTGTCATTAGCATTTGCATATAGAGTCATGTACATAGACTAACCATCTGCATAGCATAAGCATAGCAAGTCATTCAACAGGGGACCAATCATTATTCTCATCTCTAGAGGCCTATCAAGAGGTTATTATCCCAATTCAATCTCATTCAAGTCATCAGGAAAGAATTTGAAAGCAAAGAGTTTAGCAGATCAAGCCTTGAGTCCATCTCCTAGCTGAGGGTATCTGAGGATCAACAAGAGGGTTATGAGCTGTGAAATGAAAGCATGGAGAGCATCTAGACATTTTGAGAGACTTATAAAGTCATTTGGAGAAGAAAGCAAGTCATTGATGAAAGCACAAGAGCTATAGTTGAAGACAGTCAACTAGGGTTTCATCTGGGTCAACCCTAGGTCAACCCTAGGTCAATTGACTGACTTAAGAGGGCATTCAAGTCTATTGGAGAGATGTGGGGTTCATAATTTGACATGGAGAAGAAGGATATGGAGATATGACAAGGAGAATTCAAGAGAAATCAAGGAGAAGAGGAGTTACTAAATTAGGGTTTCTCTGTAAAATCCCCTAGTTTAGGTCAAATTTCCAAGCAAGATAAGTCAAAATGCTAGCTTCAAATGGCTTCTTGGCCAACATGAAACTTGTAGAGGATCTCAATACCTTTAATTTGAGTGGTGGAAGACCTCAAGGAGATTTATAGAACTCAAGTTATGGTCTTTACAAGTTACAGGTCATCTGAGGTGTCTGAACTTTTGTCTGTGAAAGTGACTTGACTTCCAAGCTAATTTTGCCCCTCAAGGAGATTTCAAATGAATTCTTGGTCAACATAAGAATTGTTCCTCATTGTCTTAGCTTTCTAGAATGGTATGGCATGCCTTCATATGATGTGGAGAACTCAACTTATGGTCTTGACAAGCAAAGGGTATTTTGGGCATTTGTGAATTACAGGTCATTTTAACCTATACCCAAAACTCATACAAGGAGGCCTCAAATGGAAAAACTTACAACATCAAACTTGCTCCAAATGGGATTTTAAGTCTAGAAAGAAGGTCACAAGTTATTGGAGAAGCTCATAGCATGGAGTTGCATGATAGGTCAAAATATGAACTAAAAAGGCTTATAAAGTGAATAATTTCAAGTTGGAAAATGGTTTGGGAGATTTACAAGTCCAAATGGAGACTTCCAATATATGATTTTGAATGGAAAAACAATTCTAAGAACAATGGTTCACCCACTTTTTTGAGTTTAGAAGGAAAAAATGAAGTTATCCATGGTTGCTTACCTTTTAAGAAACATAATCAAAAATGAGCCAAAGTTTGAAAACAAGGGAATGTGCAAGATGGATCTAGAATGTACCATTGGGGTCTATATATTCATGAAAGGAGAATTTGGCAAGGGTTGGCCTCATTTGCACCAAGAATTTCACAAGATTTCTCATTCTTTTCATTGAAGTTTCATTGCAATTCTCACAAATTCTTCACCAAATCTTCATCATAATCAACCTTCTCATACTGATTCATCATCATATAGTATAATTCAATCAAGAACAAGGTGGTTATCATCCATTTTCGAGTGCTTTTTGCAAGGATATCAAAGTTGCCAATTCAAGTGGATAGCATAATTCTGGCCAAATCTCATCCAAAGCTTGCATACAGAATCAAGTTCATCAAGGATTGATCAAGATCCAAGTCTCAAAAGCCTCAAATCATCAATCTCCATAGCTGTTTGCAAGATTTTGCACAAGGTAAGTTTTCATTCAAACTGCTTGATCCAGTTAGTTAGGCATGATTTTGTTAGTGTAGGATTGATCTAGGTGGTTAGGAGATTAAGTTAGATGAATTTGGAGAGATTTGGTGATGGTTAGTGACAGGTGCCATAATCTGTTGGTGCTTATATCTCTTAGATTAGTGCATTATAATTGTAGCGTGATTGATCAAATTACTCTCCATTAGTTGTAGTTCAGTTTAGGTTAAGTTTGATTGAGAATGGTGACGTTGCATATCAGTGTCCTTCCATGGTAATCAGAGATTGATGCTATCGGATTGAGAGATTTATTGAGTTTCAGATTGAATTGAGATCATAGGATTGTAGAGTGAAAGATTCTGAGCAAGTTTCGTGTTTATGGCGTGGCTTTTCATCGCGTGTAGAAGGAGAACGGTTTGGTGTAAACCTGTTCGTGCATGAGCTCTCATGGTGAATGAAACCCTAGGTTGCAGGTTCATTTGAAGAAGATAATGCCATAAGCGTTGGATCATTCTAAAATGGTTGACCAAGACTCATATCCTACGGTCCAGATTTGAACTGAAAATGAGAGGGAGATAGTGTGAACTAAACGCGGCGTTTCATTAATGTTGGCATCTGGGCTTACTGAGTGTCATGCTAATCCCACCCCCAATGTGTTAGGCCCAAACCATTTCAACGTGTTTTCGTTGTTATTTTCACCCCCTGGCATTTTCTTCTATTTCTTTTATTTCTGAATGAAGTTGGGCTTAAGCCAGAAGCGCTAATTGCACCCCTCATTGTTGGCCCATTGTGATTCTTAACTGGGGCGAGTTTCTGAATGCACCCCCCTCATTCATTTCATTCACTTTTATTTTCTTAATTTCATTTTAATATTTTACCATCTTTGAAAATTCATAAATAATTCATAAAAAATGCATTTTAATTCATTCTTTTTACCATATTTTCATTAAAATGTCTAGAATATTATAGGAAAATAAAATTTCATTTTTAGTTTTATTTCATATTTTTTACATATTTTCTAAAATAAATGTCATATTAAATAATTCATTTCATGCATCATTTTTATGATTTTTGTTCTCTCACATGATTTGATATTTTTTGATCATTCTTTTCATATTGTTTAGATGAGATATTAGGCTTGTAGAAATATTTTAGTTCCCATTTTTAGGAGTTAATTTTAGGTGATTAATAAATGCTTGAATATCATGTACAAAACTAGGGTTTTAGGTGACAACTTAGGAAGTTCAATTTTCTCCCTTAGGACTTAGGGTTTGAATAGATTAGTTATGGGACTATAGGGGCTATGGGTAGTTATTAGATCCCTTAGAGAAAAGTTAGGATTCCCCTACTGCTATTATTATTGTCTGTATATCTGCTGTCTGGTGTGGTGTGCCCTCTGGGGTTTATTGATTGTTTGTTTGGGTATTGGGTTTGTCTGGGGCCCTGGGGAAGCTGAAGAATTGTGGAGATGAAGCCATTGAAGATTCAAATGCTGAAGATCAACTGTCAGAGTTGAGGAGGAGCTTCTTGCTAGCAGTTGCTGAGGAGACTAGGGTTTAGGAGCTAGGCAGAGCTCTAGGTTAGAATGATTATTTCTCAAACATGGATTGCCTTGTCTGCATCCATTCTTCTCTGTGATTCAGAGTCTCTCTAAGACACTCACCCCCTTCCTTTGGAAGGCTTGGTGACAGTGTCTATGAGATAGAACTCTTGAGAGAAAATGCCTCTTGTGTTAGAAGCAGTCTGTTCACCACCTTTGGTAGTCAGCTGACTGCTTAACACCCAATTCACTCTTGTGACTAATCCCTCATCCTGGAGGTTTGAGCATGAAGAAAAGCCATTGCAGATGGAAGACTGATGATCAAAACCCTTGCCTGAAGGTCATGAAGATGGAGATTGATGCTTGTTGAAGCCTGTAGCTGATTGGAGATTGCTTGAAGCCAGTTGTTGATTTAGAGCTGCTGATGCTGTTTCTTTTGCTGTATTTCATTTGTTGATGTATTGATTGGTTTTCTGAACTGTATTGTTTGCTGTCTACCCTGTTGGGTTGAAAGTGAAGTCTGTTCACTTTCGCCTATTGTTTTCTAGGTTCGAGGTTGAGTGGGACTCCCTTGCCTCGCTTGTGTTGTTGCATCCATGCATATTTTACTGCTTTACTGTATATATCTGATATTGTTTCTGTTTCTGCCTATCCCGTAGGATCTCTGTTTCTCTCTGCGCAAGAGAGGAGCATGATAGACACTAGGTCTTAACCCATGCATGATAACATTAGGATAGTTTGTTTCCCTTCGCAACCGTAGGTTAGAGTTCTGTCTCTTTCTTTCTCAAAACAAACAGAAAAACACATAAAGATTTCAGACACAATAAAAGACACTTCTTCCGTAAAAGAATGTGAACTCATCAAGACGTCATTTTTGTCCTCTTGGACTGTTAATCAGAAAAACCTTTTCAGAAGGAATAAAATCAACCAAAACAGACTTGTGTCGTACGTGGCCCGAACTACGTTTGCTCTGATCTTTCATGCTGTATGAAAGTACGTAGGCATAGGATGCGATATCCTAGCGAGCAACCTTCCCCTCCTTTCCCGTAGGTAGGCGAACTACGTTGACTCTGATTTCTCGTTCCAGACGGGAATACGTAGGCATAAAGTGCGATACTTTGCCGAGTCATTTTTATTTTCATTTTATTTTCTTTTTCACCCCTGACCTTTAGTTTAGATAGAATAACAATCCATACCCGAAAACAAGCGTGGATCCCATCGAGTACGATGGACGTGAGGGGTGCTAATACCTTCCCCTTGCGTAACCGACTCCCGAATCCAGGTTTTGGTTGCGATGACCATACCTTTCCCGTGTTGTGCGAGGTTTACTCTGAGCGTTTCCTTTCCCTCCCGTGGGATAAATAACGCACGGTGGCGACTCTTCTGTTCAGCCGGCGCCGATTTTCGCAGTAGCGACAGTAAGGATGTGTTAAGAACTTGTTTGAAAACTTGTTGAAAATTTGTTTAAGTGCGAAACAGTTTTGAAGTGAGCAGGCACCTAGGAGTAACCTACCCTAATGTTTAAAGGTCTTTCTTATTCTTCATTCTTTCCTTTAGTAAGACTATCCCTACTATAATGGAGTAGGTAGTCCTTACTTTGGATGTTAAGGGACATGTGAGGGACAATTTGACTTTGAAGGCCATTGTGGGATGTAATAAGCACATATAAGGGACCATCATCATTTTTCGAAAGGGACTTGATTCGTAAAGGCAACCATAAGGGACTTTGATGATTTTTTCTATTTGAGGGACTTGCTTTATACACCCCACTTAACCATTATTCGTAGGCAACTTGAGGGATATCCTTAGGAAGTGAGACGGCGATTAAAATCGACTTACGTGTGTGACGTGTTTATTTTAATTATCTTTATTTAAAAGTGATCTAAATTTATTTTAATATTACATACATGTTGTTACACTCCCTAATTACTAACCATAATAATAATTAAATAATTAAACAACTTTACATCCAAGAAACAATTACAAAATAATAAGCAAAATAATTAAATAAAATATAAATAAGCAATAATAAATAATAAAGGGGGGTTAATTCTAAGTTTACTCGGCAAGACATCGCATCTTGTGCCTACGTATCCTTACGGGAGTGGAATCAGAGTAATCGTAGTTCCCCTCAATAGGGAGGTTAGAAACTTCTTGACTGTGGTCAAGGTCTCAAGGGGAATAAACGCATCTTAAGGACACGCTTACGTGGAGTGTAGAAACTCCAAATCTCTACGTTGAAATGTTAAGTTGTAATTAGGGTTAAATTAGGGATTCCACGGCGGGAAACCCTAAAATGAGCGCGGCGGCTCTTTGACCTAATGCTAAGGGTAAAATTGTAATTTTGCCTGCGGCGAGGCATTTGTGAAAATTAGGGTTTGTAGTTTGTAGTTTTGAGGATTTGAAATTGAATGTGTGAAGTTTTACGGACTATTGGCGCGGCGGCCAAACAGTTAGACCTAACCTTCGGATGTGTGCAATGTGACAGAAATAATGGTAAACGCGTGAGATAATTGAATCATGCAAACAGAGAGATAATGTCATAATTTAAACCATGCAAGCAGAAATTTAAAGGCAGAATTTAAAGAGCGATTGTTAAGTTCGCGAGGTTACATGAGAGGAGCAGATACAATATGATAATGAAATTTGAATTGAACAATAATAAAATAAAATAAATAACGGTTCTAGTTATTATTTTAAATTTATCTAAAAAAAAAATTTTTTCTTAAAAATAATAGGTTTTCATATTAATTTGGAAAAGATGTTAATGTTATTTATTTTAAAAAACAGATTTTTATATTATAACAAATTTTAATAAATTAATGATAACAATAATAATAATAATGGTAATAATAATGATAATAATGATAATAATAATAAATAATGATAATAATAATAATAATAATAATAATAATAATAATAATAATAATAATAATAATAATAATAATAATAATAAAGCAATAATGAATTTTAAATGTGCCAAATAACCCAACAATGTTGCTAACGCAGAAATGCGCTCATCGCAACCAGATCTAAATCGGACGAAACAAAATTTATCGCAAAGAAAAAGAAATTAAGCAAAAAATAGTATTATTGCTCACACAAAAATGCGATCATCGCAACCAGATCGAACTAACACAAATGTCACGCGTCATGCACACAAATGTGCAAACATCGTATCGACATAATTCGATCAAAAATCTTATATATATAAACTCTAACAATTTAAAAACTATATATATATATAAACGTAACAGTAATAGATAAAGAAAAAGAAATAACGGTAATAGATGAAGAAAAAGAAATAACGGTAAAAGATGAAGAAAAAGAAACAACAGTAATAGATGAAGGAAAAGAAATAACGGTAAACGATGAAGAAAAAGAAACAATAGTAATGGATGAAGAAGAAAACTAAATAACGGCAAACGGCACTCACTCCTCTTAGGTTTTTTTCATTCTCCCCTTTTCCAACAAGGCAACACATGTATATATAGGGAACAAATTAGGGTTAACACCAAATTGTCAATAATGTCCCTAAAACCCATTTTAAAGCCCAAACTAAATAATTAGTTAAGAAAAAATAAAATTTAAATAATTTAAAATAATTAAAATAAACTTAAAATAAAAACTAATAATCCTATTGATTCCTAAAATAAAAAATATTATAAAAAGAACAAAATTTTTTTCAATATTTTTTTATTTTATGATTTTTTGGATATTTTTATGAATAATTTAGAAAAAAGTGAAAAAAATAATATTTTAAAAAATGATTTAATTAAAATACGAAAATAATAATTAAATAATAATAAAAAACTATTTTTGTTATTTTTTTTTAATGAAAGATAGAAAAATTTAGAGTAAAAATAATAAAAACAACAAAAAGTGCCAAAGGTGAGATTCGAACTCTCAACCTCTCACACTCATAACTCCTTACACATGTCCTCCTGCCAATTGTGCCATTTTTACTTTTTAGAAAAAAAAGTGCATGCCATATGATATTTACCTGCAAAAAGTCAAACGACTACACAAATTTGTTAGTAATTGATTAAATGCAATGAAATGCGACGACAAATCTTAGGGCAAAATTTGGGGTATTACAGTTATTATGATAATATTTCTCACCCAACCTCTCTTTGATGTTGGCAAAAAAAATCATGAAGTTTGACTTTGGTTTGACCACAGTTGACCTCAGTTTGACCTTTTAACTGCATTGACTGCTTTTGACTTATCTGATCATCTGACTGAGCAAACTTTTGAGAAAAGTCTTGAAACTTGACATGGGGGTTCTTATACACATATAAGATGTTATGAAGCTCACTTGAAGTCTTGGAAGTCCATTTAGCCTGATTAAAGTCAAAACCCTAGTTTTGGATGCACTGCTTAGGAGGTGCATTGTCTGAGGGAATTGTCAACTCTTCTGACCAATTATGAATTTTGTGAACCTTGTGAACCTTCTTGGAACACAAAGTCTTGTATTGTGAGGGCAAATTTTGGGGTGCAACAGCTGCCCCTGTTCAATTTTCTGAAACCTGAGGGGTTAGATTGGTATATTTGCCAGTCGTAACCTGGAAGGTTGAAGGGGATTGAACACAAAAGCCCAAAAATTTGCACTCACCAGTGCATGGAGTGATATTGATGGTTGGTTGAACATGATTGAGTGGGCTTAAAGATGCCACTAGGGGAAAGTTCTTCAGTAGTATAATGAGAGCTGTCAGGAGTCTGGAGTAATACTGATGTAACAGCATGTCTTCATGAGGATAGAGCGATCAATAATGATAACCCTAAAGCAGTCTTGAAGTGATAAATCGGACCTCAGGAGGATAGAGCAATCAATAGCTCTAAAGCAGTCTTGAAGTAATAATGGCTTCAGGAGGATAGAGCAATCAATAGCTCTAAAGCAGTCTTGAAGTAATAGAATGGCTTCAGGAGGATAGAGCAATCAACAGCTCTAAAGTAGTCTTGAAGTAATGATTTCAGGAGGATAGAGCAATGAATAGCTCTAAAGCAGTCTTGAAATAATAACGTGATATGTCTTCAGGAGGATAGAGCAATCAATAGCTCTAAAGCAGTCTTGAAGTAATGATTTCAGGAGGATAGAGCAATGAATAGCTCTAAAGCAGTCTTGAAATAATAATGTAATTTCAGGAGGATAGAGCAATGAATACTCTAAAGCAGTCTTGAAGTAATGATTTCAGGAGGATAGAGCAATGAATAGCTCTAAAGCAGTCTTGAAATAATAAGGTGATATATCTTCAGGAGGATAGAGCAATCAATAGCTCTAAAGCAGTCTTGAAGTAATGATTTCAGGAGGATAGAGCAATGGATAGCTCTAAAGCAGTCTTGAAATAATAATGTGACATGTCTTCAGGAGGATAGAGCAATGAATAGCTCTAAAGCAGTCTTGAAATAATAATGTGATATGTCTTCAGGAGGATAGAGCAATCAATAGCTCTAAAGCAGTCTTGAAGTAATGATTTCAGGAGGATAGAGCAATGGATAGCTCTAAAGCAGTCTTGAAATAATAATGTAATTTCAGGAGGATAGAGCAATGGATAACTCTAAAGCAGTCTTGAAGTAATGATTTCAGGAGGATAGAGCAATGAATAGCTCTAAAGCAGTCTTGAAATAATAATGTAATTTCAGGAGGATAGAGCAATGAATACTCTAAAGCAGTCTTGAAATAATTAGATGGCTTCAGGAGGATAGAGCAATCAATAGTTCTAAAGCAGTCTTGAAGTAGTAATATGACCTCATGAGGATAGAGCAATGAATAGCTCTAAAGCAGTCTTGAAGTAATAGGATGATTTCAGGAGGATAGAGCAATCAGTAACTCTAAAGCAGTCTTGAAGTCATGAGAGGCTATCAGGAGGATAAAATAACCCTGAGGTTACAATAAAGCAGTCCCAAAGTAATAAGAAGCTCATCAGGAGGATAAAGTAACCCTGAGGTTACAATAAAGCAATCCCAAAGATCATAAGCTTGTTTGTTGGATAATTAACCTGAAAACAAGGTAGCATTCTGTATAACAACATTAGTTTATGCTTTATGTATGCATGTATGACATGATGCACTTAGGTAATGTACTATAGACATATATGTTATGGTATGATGTAAATGATGCATGTATGATATGACACTGCTGGAAGTGTCTGGATATCCTTGTATAACAACTGCTGGCCAAGGAAAATAAATCCTGATTCGTTGTTGAAGAATACATAACCCTCCGTCTGCTGGGGATAACAAGGTATAGATAACCTCCCATTGTTGGGGATAACAAGGTATAGATAACCTCCCGTTGTTGGGGACAGTAGGGTATAGATAACCTTCGTTTTCGTTTGATAGTAGGATAAGTATAACATCCCGTCTTCGTTCATCGTGCCCTTATTGGAAAGTAATTTCCCGTATATCCGTACGAGGATAAAAGAGATGGATATAAATTCCAGGGGAGATTAGACTTTGTGAAAATGGATTAGTCCTACTGATGGTTTGTAACTGCCTTGTAAAGATGAACCGGCGAAGCTTCGTTGAAATCCTTCCCTCGTTCGTCCTTAGTAAATACTATTACTGCATTTTCATGCATTTCTGGTAAACATCAATCATATTAAAAGCATACATGCATTTCTGGTAAACATCAATCATATTCAAAGGCATACATACATTCAAACACAACCAATGGACGTTTCGCTTATGTAAATAGGGTGAAAGTAAATCTGGATTCAAAAGATGGAATTTATTTATATCAAAAGTGACCCATACACGGGTAAGTTTGTACAAGGAGACATAAACCCTAGTAAGAGAATTTTGTCAGGAAGTTTTACAAAAAGAATCAGCTATGTGGGAAATAATCCTATTGAGTTTCAATTCTACTATTGCCACTCAAGTATCTCATCTTCTTGTTGTTGAGACGGAAACGATTGGATTGAGCTTTATCTGTTTGAGCTTGAGTAAGTAGTACAACTGGTTGCAGTTTCATGAGTGATCCAAACGAGACATAGTCATACGCTTTAATCCCTAACTTTTGCCTGGATTGCCCTTTCAGGTTTTCAATCCACCGGGATACCCTTTTTTGCCCAAGCCGCCTTTTCAGGTTTTCGACTTGCCGGGTGTACATCTTTTTATATATATATCCCTAATTTTTGCCCAAACCCTTTTGGTTTGCCGGGATGCCCTTATTTTTGCCTAGGCCTGTCAACCTAGCGGGTCTCTTTTTATGCGTAGTATTTTTTTAACTATGTCTGCGTTTACAGGTTGTGGGAAGTCTTCACCATCCATTGTAGTCAGTATCATGGCACCTCCTGAGAACACTGTCTTGACTACAAATGGTCCCTCATATGTTGGAGTCCACTTGCCCCTAGGATCACCCTGTGGTAATATGATACGCTTGATTACCAAGTCACCAGCCTGATATACCTTTGGCTTAACCTTCTTGTTAAAAGCTTTGATCATCCGTTTCTGGTACATCTGGCCATGACAAACTGCTGCTAACCTTTTCTCATCAATCAAATTTATCTGGTCAAGTCGAGTCTGAATCCACTCATCTTCATCCAAGCCTGCATCCTTCATAATTCTCAAGGAGGGGATCTGAACTTCAATAGGCAGAACTGCTTCCATACCATAGACTAAGGAGAATGGGGTTGCCCCTGTTGAAGTACGTATTGTAGTACGATAACCATGCAGAGCAAATGGTAACATCTCGTGCCAATCCTTGTAAGTAACAGTCATCTTCTGTACAATCTTCTTAATGTTCTTATTAGCAGCTTCAACTGCCCCATTCATCTTTGGACGATACGGAGAAGAGTTGTGATGCTTAATCTTGAACTGCGTACAGAGATCAGTAATCATAGTGTTGTTCAGATTAGAGCCATTGTCAGTGATAATCCTTTCAGGGATACCATACCTACATATGAGATTATTCTTAATGAACCGAGCCACAACATTCTTAGTCACAGATGCAAATGAAGCTGCCTCTACCCACTTCGTGAAGTAATCAATAGCAACCAGGATGAAACGATGCCCATTAGAAGCAGTAGGCTTGATCTCACCAATCATATCAATGCCCCACATGGCAAAGGGCCAAGGAGCAGTCAACACATTCAATGGAGATGGAGGTACATGTACTTTATCAGCATAGATTTGACATTTGTGACATGTTCTGGAGTGTTGATAGCAATCAGCTTCCATGGTAGACCAATAGTAACCTGCTCTCAAAATCTTCTTTGCCATGGTATGACCACTAGAATGAGTGCCAAAGGTCCCATCATGCATCTCTTCCATAATTTCTGTAGCTTCCTTCTTATCCACACAACGAAGCATAGTTGAATCATGATTACGCTTATACAGAATGCCATTACTCAGAAAGAATTTAGCAGAAAACCTTCTCAGGAACTTCCTATCTTTGACAGATGCCCCTTCAGGGAACTCCTGAGCTTCAAGATAGTTTTTCACTTCATAGAACCAAGGCTTCTCCTCTGCCCCTTCAGTGTCAATCTCATTGCAGTATGCAGGCTTCTCAAATCTATCAATGGTAATCTTGGGAGCTTCATCATCCCAGCTGATCTCAAACATAGATGCCATGGTGGCCAATGCGTCTGCCAACTGATTCTCTCTTCGTGGAATATGTCCAAAAGTAATCTCTTTGAAATGTGGGATCAAAGACAACACATGTTCTCTGTAAGGAATGAGATTATCATGCTTTGTATCCCAATCTCCTTTAATCTGACTTACTACCAGAGCTGAATCTCCATACACCTCAAGGAACTGAATCTTCATATCAATAGCAACTTGCATACCCATGATACATGCCTCATACTCAGCCATGTTATTGGTACAATAGAAACAAAGTCTGGCAGTAATCGGGGTATGACAACCTTCAGGGGAACTAATCACAACACCAACACCATTACCATGTGCATTGGAGGCACCATCAAAAACCATAGTCCATCGGGATCCTTGTTCAGGTCCGTCATATTGTCCAGGTTCTTTGGTAACAGACATAATGTCTTCATCAGGGAACTCAAAATTCATTGACTGGTAATCACCTACTGCTTGATGAGCCAAATGATCAGCAACAACACTCCCCTTAATGGCCTTCTGAGTAGTATACTGTATATCATATTCCGTCAAGATCATTTGCCATCTTGCAATTCTTCCGGAGAGAGCAGGTTTCTCAAATATGTACTTGATTGGATCCATCTTCGAAATCAACAAGGTAGTATGGGTCAACATATACTGTCTTAGTCGGCGAGCAGCCCATGCCAAAGCGCAGCAAGTTTTCTCGAGCAGTGAGTATCTTGTTTCACAGTCGGTAAACTTTTTGCTAAGGTAGTATATTGCCTGCTCTTTTCGACCAGACTCGTCATGTTGCCCCAATACACACCCCATTGAATTGTCTAATACTGTTAAATACATAATCAAGGGTCTTCCATCAACTGGTGGCATTAAAATTGGAGGTTCTAGCAAATATCTTTTGATTTCATCAAAGGCAGTCTAGCACTCATCATTCCATTCCATCACCTGATCTTTCTTCAACAACTTGAAGATTGGCTCACAGATGGTAATTAATTGGGAAATAAATCTTGCAATGTAGTTCAATCGTCCCAAGAAACCTCTAACCTCCTTCTCAGTACGGGGAGCTGGCATCTCTCGTATAGCTTTCACTTTTGCAGGATCCACTTCAATACCTTTTCCACTGACAATGAAACCCAGGAGTTTTCCAGATCTAACTCCAAAAGTACACTTGTTTGGGTTCAATCTCAACTTGTATTTCTTCAACCTCTCAAACAACTTGTGCAGATGATCAAGATGTTGCTCTTCATTCTGAGATCTGGCTATCATATCATCCACATATACCTCTATCTCATGATGAATCATATCATGAAACAAAGCCACCATAGCACGCTGATATGTTGCCCCTGCATTCTTCAAACCAAATGGCATTACCTTATAGCAAAAGGTGCCCCACTGTGTCACAAATGTAGTCTTCTCCATATCTTCAGGTGCCATCTTGATTTGATTGTAACCAGAGAAACCATCCATAAAAGAGAATACCTTATGCTGAGCAGTGTTGTCTACTAGAATATCGATATGAGGAAGTGGAAAGTCGTCTTTAGGGCTAGCCTTGTTCAGATCTCTGTAGTCTACACACATACGTACCTTACCATCTTTCTTAGGAACTGGTACCACATTTGCAACCCACTGAGGATAAGAAGTTACGGCCAAGAACCCTGCATTGAACTGTTTCATTACCTCTGCTTTGATCTTTTCTGACATTTCAGGACGCATACGACGAACCTTCTGCTTCTTTGGACGACAATCTTCTTTCACTGGCAAACGGTGAACCACAATGTCCGTATCCAACCCTGGCATATCTTCATAAGACCAAGCAAAGATCTCCACATAGTCACGTAGCATCTGAATCAACCTGCTCTTGACACTATCCTCTAAATCAACCCCTACCTTGACCTCTTTTCTGTTTTCTTCAGTTCCCAGATTCACAACTTCGACTGGCTCTTCATGTGGCTGTATAGCTTTCTCTTCTTGTTGTAACAACCTAGCAAGCTCTACAGGTATTTCACAATCGTCCTCATTTCCGTCTTCAGTTTGATAGATCGGATTCTCGAAATCATAATTGGCAATAGTAGAACTGTTATCAACAGGATCCAGAGTGGATGAGGATCTGCATTTTAGTGATGTGGGTGTGTGTAAGAACACATAGCTGATAAAGCAAAAATAAAAGAAAAAGAAAGACAAGGAACACAATATTTACGAAAACGAAACGTCCACTGATTTTATTGAATGAAGTATGCAAATGAAATGACAACCCGTAACAAGCACACCATTGTGCCCCGGGTAAGGCACATGGCTTGAAAGTTTTAATTGTTCCAGAAATTATAAATTTAAAAACATAACACAGTAATAGTATTTACTCCTGACTAAAGGAGATAGGGATAACATCTTCAGCTGTCCAATTATTGAGTCCAGCACCCACAGTAGGAAAAATCCATGCCTCCAAGTTGTGGTCTTCATCTTGATCTCCCACAGCATTGATAACCCCTTGATTGGTGATACGAACAGCACGAGCACGACGAACAGCCTTCTGGGACTCTGCAGTGAAACCCAAACCAAACTTGTCAGACTTGTATGGAATATCAGGAAGCTGACCCCAAATAGTACAACCACCTTTATCCACCACAGCTCTGGCATCATTGAGGGAGGCCATTGCCATTGTTGGAGATTTTCTGATGACCATAGGAACCTTCTTCACAGCAGGAGGAGTCACACAATCATTAACAGCCCAGGGAACCACTTCAAATGACTGACATGGAATTTCAATGTATTCACCTTCCATTTCCAGATACTTGAAAGTGTTTACATGGCTGACAAAGTATTCTTCCTCTCCAAAGACAGTAACAACTTTTCCATTCACCGGATATCTCAACTTTTGATGTAATGTGGAGGTCACAGCACCTGCCCCATGGATCCAGGGACGACCAAGCAGACATGAGTACGAAGGACGAATATCCATCACATAGAATGTAGCAGTAAACACCTGAGAGCCAACCTTGATTGGAAGATCAATTTCCCCATGCACTATTCTTTTAGATCCATCAAAAGCCTTTACCACAATATTACCGGGCTTCAATACCGTATCTTCAGGACTCAGCTTGTTCAGGACTTCTTTAGGCAACATATTCAGAGAGGAACCATTGTCTATCAGCACATGAGACAGGGTAGTGCCCCTGCATTCAAATGAAATATGCAGGGCCCTGTTATGATCTCTCTTGGCAGGGGTCAAATCAGCATCAGAAAACCCTAACCCATTGTCATAGGTCAGGTGGGCAACACAATTCTCAAACTGGTCCACAGAAATTGCACTGGGTACATGAGCCATCTTTAGAAACTTGATCAATGACTTGGCATGAGCCTCAGAACATAATAACAGGGAGAGCATAGAAATCTTTGAGGGAGTATGCCCCAGCTGATCAACAATATCATAATCACTCTTGCGAATGATTTTCAATACTTCTTCCATCTGCTTAGAGAGGTCATCAGCAGCTGGCACATCAGTAGATACAGGCTCAATAACAGGACCCTTGCCCCGAGCATCAGTGGTGGAAGTAACAGCAGGAGTAATTGCACTCTTAGAAGCAACTGGAGGAGAGAAGACTCTTCCACTACGAGTGATCTTGCTAGATCCGGCAATATTATCAATGTCAACAGGCATATCAGGTAAAGGCTCATGTTTGACACCATGGATGTAAACATCAGACCCATAGTGCCAAGGCACAGCTTTGTCAGATGTATAAGGAATAGGACCAGGAGTGGTAATGATCAGAGGAGCTACTCTGGCTTCAGCAACAACTTTCACAGGACCTTCAGCAGTAATCTTGATTGGGCCCTGATGAGTGATTTTAATGGGACCCTTTGAAGTGATTCTTAGTGGTACTTTGTCAACCATGTCAACCTCTTCAATCTTCTTACCCTGAGTCAGATGATCTACCATACTTTCTACAGATGCTGGTCTTCTTTCAAACACTATAGTATATTTATCCATGAGATGTTGAATCCCATCTCTCAAAATGAAGCAACTATCCGGCTTATAGGTACAATATAGACAATCTTCATGACAACCTGGAAAGATCCCAGCTTGTACTAACCTCTTTTTGATAACAGACAATGGTGTGCTCAACTCCATAACTGAATAGACATGCAGATCTTTATCAATATCTTCATCAATGGCGTTGACAGTCTTCTCGTGATTTGGCATTGGAGCTGTAATCACATTTGGAGTACCTGGTGGATCAAACTCAATTTCTCCAGCATCAATCATATCCTGAATTTTGTTCTTCAAGACCCATCAGTTATTAGTATCATGTCCTGGACAGTTTGAATGATATGCACATCGTGCATTGGGATTGTACTTGGGAGAGGTAACATTGGGATTCTGAGGGGCCTCCCTCAGGGTAATAAGTTCAGCTTTCAACAAGTGTTGCAATGCCTGAGCCATTGACATGTTGATCTTCGTGAACTGTCTTCTAGCCCTCTGTTGGTTGCCTTGAGGCTTCTCTGTTGTTGCAGGAGTTGGATTTGAAATATGAACTGCACTAACAGACTGATGCCTTCTGTTACGATCAGGCTGACCATACACAGCATTAGATTCTTTCTTCCCAGTGGGAGGCTTCTTTGCAGCACCTGATGAAGAAGTGCCCACTTGGATCTTACCACTCTTGATACCATTCTCTACTCGCTCTCCTGTCATGATCAACTCAGTGAAGCCAGATGATGAGCTTCCAATGAGATGACTGTAAAACGGACCATTCAGCGTACACATGAACATATCAACCAACTCCCTATCAGTCAAAGGGGGTTGAACTCTTCCAGCTAAGTCTCTCCACTTCTGAGCATACTCCTTAAAGCTTTCTTTGGCACCCATAGACATGCTCTGAAGCTGCATGCGAGTGGGGGCTAAGTCAGCATTGTATTGATACTGCTTGTAGAAAGCTTCAGCAAGGTCATTCCAATCTCTGATGTTGACACTCTCCAACTGATAATACCACTCTAGCTGAGCTCCAGATAAACTCTCTTGAAAGAAATGGATCCACAACTTTTTATCAGCAGTGTGGGGTTGCATTCTTCTGACATAAGACCTCAGATGCAATTTGGGACAAGAGACCCCATCATAGACAACAAATGTAGGAACTTTGAACCCAATGGGTATGACCACCCCAGATATCAAGCTCAAATCCTCAAAATCCAGCCCAGATGATTTCTGTAATTCCATAGCATCCATTCTATCCACCAGCATCTTGAATTTGTCTTCGTTAGGCTCATGGTAGTAGTTAGCCTCAGAATCAGAGTCCCCCATAGTGTTGTGGAGACTGCCTCTCTCCTGCTCAGATTCTTCAGATTCATAGTCTTCAACATGTTCCTTGGTCTTGACAGGACCTTTGAACCTTCTTCCCATGTTGAGCAACCCAGCAGACCTTCTAGCCTTCTTAGTCTTCTTGGCCAGCAGTGTCTTCAATTCATCCTGCCCCTTAGATAGGTTCAGGATCAGCTCTTGGAACTGTGCATTCTGTGCCTGGAGATCCTTAACTGATTGTTCAAGAGCCATTGCTGAAATAAACAGCGAGAAGATGAGAAACCTGTGCACAATTATAAACCTGTGATGCAATGATATGGGAATGCATATGCAATGTTTTCAAGGACCGCAGGATTTAAATTTGCTTAAACAAACAAGAAAGTAACTTTTTATTAGTAATAACTTGTTTTGCCTTTTAGGCTTACAAAAAATGAAAACGAAATAAGTACAAAAGATGGGGTTTTAAGTCTCCCATGGACGTTTCCTCTTGGTGTTGAGGTATGAGTTGAGGTTTCGTTCCTTATGAAGTAGCTTTGTTAGCTCTAGGATCCTTGCTTGGCTTGCTTTGTAATGAGCCTCGAAAGTATCCCTTTTCTCTTTCAGTTGGATCCATGATCTCTGCAAGTCTTCCATATCAGTAGGCATGTCTGGGTGAAGGATGGTATAAGCTGTGTCTCCTTCAGCAACAGGTTCCATGGTAACTGGTAGGACGGCAGGATATGACATCATGAGTGTCTGAGCACGAGATCGTACCCATCTGAGATAAGCCTCCATAGGAATAGTGTACTTAGGCTCCAGTGTCTTGCTGTCAATCCTGTTTACCTTTCCCCAAGCTCGGATGAATCTCTGACGGTAACCCTGAAGATCGTTGTCGTAATCAAACACAATGCCCTGAATCAACATGTCATGTGGACCATCGCTCCGGGCGTAACCAAACTGTCGTAAAGCTAGAGATGGGTTGTAGGTGATGCCTCCTCTTATGCCTAGAAGTGGCACATTAGGAAACTCCCCACAACGGTCAATGATGGTGACATTCTCCATAGATCTGGAGCACCAATGGATGTCTGAGTGAGAAAGTGACATGATCCTCTTGGACCATCTGAACCCTTGCTCATTCTTCATTACTGAGCGAGGAAGGTGAGAAATAAACCACCTAGAAAGTAAAGGTATGCAGCACATCAAAGTTCCTCTTGCCCTTGTAGTACGGGTGTGAAGAGAATGTAGGATGTCTCCAAGTAAGGTAGGCACTGGATTGTGACTCAGGAATATGTTGATGGCAAGAACGTCTATGAACTGATCAGGATTGGGGAACAACACTAAGCCATAAATCAATAAGGCTAAGATCTCCTCAACAGCATCGTAGCTCATAGCCTTCAAGAACATTTGAGCTTTATCCACTAATACCTTGGCAAGAATACCTTTAATTCCACTTCTCGTCTCTAGAACAATGTCAGACTTCTTCAGATGTAGAGCTGCAGCAATAACTTCTGGTTTAAGCTCCTTCTCTAAGCCTGTGAATGGCTTCTGATCAAGAACAGGTATACCCAGAAGTTTAGAGAACTCCTCCATGGTTGGAACCAGCTGATAATCAGGAAATGTAAAGCAATGGTGCTTAGGGTCAAAGAACTGAAACAGCACACTCATCATGTCTTCACTGAACCCTGAAGTAACTAGATCCAATAAGTGACCATGTCTCTTGTTGAACTGGGAATGATCAGGCACTAGGGAAAGCAACTCCTTGAGCTTAGCAGGTATCCCTACAAAGTTGATCCTGATAGTGTTTCTACGAGCAGAAGCCATGACCTGCAACAAAGAACAAAGATAAATCCTTTGGTCCTTGAAATGGTTAGGGAAAATGATATGCTTATGATGCATGATGATGTCATGATGTCATGCTCAATCACAAACATGTGGCACACACAAACAAGTCACACCATAGCCCTAGGTTTAAAGGCTTGCATGAGGTTCAAAGGCAAGTACCCTCCCCTGAAGTTAGATGGTTCATCCTGTCCTACAAAAGTAACCAGGTTCTAAGGGATCTCAATATCATTGATCCTTCACAAGGGTGGTTGTTCAGAAGGCAACTTACTTGCCAACCAAAACCCTCCAAGTTTAAGATCTCAATGAGCGTAGTATCGAGTGTCAACCAACTTCAGTCTGCACCAAAGCCGGTTACCTCACTACTTTCTAAAGGCCAAGATGAGTTAACTGGGGTTCTAAAAGTCAGTTAGTGCATTGACAACATATGGCAGCCTCAATATTATCCTCAACTTGACTTAAGGAATATAAGCACCAACCAAGAAGTCGCACTAACTATGGCCACCAGATCAACCGTATCGATATACGTCGTACAGTTTCCTTGGTCTATTGCCATTTACCTAAGGTACACTAGATCCGGGTTAGGACCTTTCACACATAAGAGCACCCCAACAATATAATAATAAAGCAAACAAGGCAAACAATTTAAAGTGATCTTAATTCCTAAGGGTACCCCTCTTAAATAGGTCCCCAGCAGAGTCGCCAGTTCTGTAACCCGGTGAACTGACTTTAAACAATGTTGCGGATAGCAAGAGTCGCCACCGACTTTTATTTTATCCATAAGGAAAGGTTATAAAAGAACAGGAAAGACCTTAGAGAATATTTTGGGTCCGGGGGGTAGGTTATGAAAAGGGAAGGTGTTAACACCCTTTTCATCCATGGTTATCCATGGGCTCTTAGGTACTTAAGCTCACTTTTGAATTGTTTTGAAATTGTAGTGTGTGAATAGAGAATTTTCAGAATAGTTAATAAATAATCCATGTAAGGATGTGTTAAGAACTTGTTTGAAAACTTGTTGAAAATTTGTTTAAGTGCGAAACAGTTTTGAAGTGAGCAGGCACCTAGGAGTAACCTACCCTAATGTTTAAAGGTCTTTCTTATTCTTCATTCTTTCCTTTAGTAAGACTATCCCTACTATAATGGAGTAGGTAGTCCTTACTTTGGATGTTAAGGGACATGTGAGGGACAATTTGACTTTGAAGGCCATTGTGGGATGTAATAAGCACATATAAGGGACCATCATCATTTTTCGAAAGGGACTCGATTCGTAAAGGCAACCATAAGGGACTTTGATGATTTTTTCTATTTGAGGGACTTGCTTTATACACCCCACTTAACCATTATTCGTAGGCAACTTGAGGGATATCCTTAGGAAGTGAGACGACGATTAAAATCGACTTACGTGTGTGACGTGTTTATTTTAATTATCTTTATTTAAAAGTGATCTAAATTTATTTTAATATTACATACATGTTGTTACACTCCCTAATTACTAACCATAATAATAATTAAATAATTAAACAACTTTACATCCAAGAAACAATTACAAAATAATAAGCAAAATAATTAAATAAAATATAAATAAGCAATAATAAATAATAAAGGGGGGTTAATTCTAAGTTTACTCGGCAAGACATCGCATCTTGTGCCTACGTATCCTTACGGGAGTGGAATCAGAGTAATCGTAGTTCCCCTCAATAGGGAGGTTAGAAACTTCTTGACTGTGGTCAAGGTCTCAAGGGGAATAAACGCATCTTAAGGACACGCTTACGTGGAGTGTAGAAACTCCAAATCTCTACGTTGAAATGTTAAGTTGTAATTAGGGTTAAATTAGGGATTCCACGGCGGGAAACCCTAAAATGAGCGCGGCGGCTCTTTGACCTAATGCTAAGGGTAAAATTGTAATTTTGCCTGCGGCGAGGCATTTGTGAAAATTAGGGTTTGTAGTTTGTAGTTTTGAGGATTTGAAATTGAATGTGTGAAGTTTTACGGACTATTGGCGCGGCGGCCAAACAGTTAGACCTAACCTTCGGATGTGTGCAATGTGACAGAAATAATGGTAAACGCGTGAGATAATTGAATCATGCAAACAGAGAGATAATGTCATAATTTAAACCATGCAAGCAGAAATTTAAAGGCAGAATTTAAAGAGCGATTGTTAAGTTCGCGAGGTTACATGAGAGGAGCAGATACAATATGATAATGAAATTTGAATTGAACAATAATAAAATAAAATAAATAACGGTTCTAGTTATTATTTTAAAAAAAGAATTTAGTTATTATTTTAAATTTATCTAAAAAAAAAAGTTTTTCTTAAAAATAATAGGTTTTCATATTAATTTGGAAAAGATGTTAATGTTATTTATTTTAAAAAACAGATTTTTATATTATAACAAATTTTAATAAATTAATGATAACAATAATAATAATAATGGTAATAATAATGATAATAATGATAATAATAATAAATAATGATAATAATAATAATAATAATAATAATAATAATAATAATAATAATAATAAAGCAATAATGAATTTTAAATGTGCCAAATAACCCAACAATGTTGCTAACGCAGAAATGCGCTCATCGCAACCAGATCTAAATCGGACGAAACAAAATTTATCGCAAAGAAAAAGAAATTAAGCAAAAAATAGTATTATTGCTCACACAAAAATGCGATCATCGCAACCAGATCGAACTAACACAAATGTCACGCGTCATGCACACAAATGTGCAAACATCGTATCGACATAATTCGATCAAAAATCTTATATATATAAACTCTAACAATTTAAAAACTATATATATATATAAACGTAACAGTAATAGATAAAGAAAAAGAAATAACGGTAATAGATGAAGAAAAAGAAATAACGGTAAAAGATGAAGAAAAAGAAACAACAGTAATAGATGAAGGAAAAGAAATAACGGTAAACGATGAAGAAAAAGAAACAATAGTAATGGATGAAGAAGAAAACTAAATAACGGCAAACGGCACTCACTCCTCTTAGGTTTTTTTCATTCTCCCCTTTTCCAACAAGGCAACACATGTATATATAGGGAACAAATTAGGGTTAACACCAAATTGTCAATAATGTCCCTAAAGCCCATTTTAAAGCCCAAACTAAATAATTAGTTAAGAAAAAATAAAATTTAAATAATTTAAAATAATTAAAATAAACTTAAAATAAAAACTAATAATCCTATTGATTCCTAAAATAAAAAATATTATAAAAAGAACAAAATTTTTTTCAATATTTTTTTATTTTATGATTTTTTGGATATTTTTATGAATAATTTAGAAAAAAGTGAAAAAAATAATATTTTAAAAAATGATTTAATTAAAATACGAAAATAATAATTAAATAATAATAAAAAACTATTTTTGTTATTTTTTTTTAATGAAAGATAGAAAAATTTAGAGTAAAAATAATAAAAACAACAAAAAGTGCCAAAGGTGAGATTCGAACTCTCAACCTCTCACACTCATAACTCCTTACACATGTCCTCCTGCCAATTGTGCCATTTTTACTTTTTAGAAAAAAAAGTGCATGCCATATGATATTTACCTGCAAAAAGTCAAACGACTACACAAATTTGTTAGTAATTGATTAAATGCAATGAAATGCGACGACAAATCTTAGGGCAAAATTTGGGGTATTACAGTTATTATGATAATATTTCTCACCCAACCTCTCTTTGATGTTGGCAAAAAAAATCATGAAGTTTGACTTTGGTTTGACCACAGTTGACCTCAGTTTGACCTTTTAACTGCATTGACTGTTTTTGACTTATCTGATCATCTGACTGAGCAAACTTTTGAGAAAAGTCTTGAAACTTGACATGGGGGTTCTTATACACATATAAGATGTTATGAAGCTCACTTGAAGTCTTGGAAGTCCATTTAGCCTGATTAAAGTCAAAACCCTAGTTTTGGATGCACTGCTTAGGAGGTGCATTGTCTGAGGGAATTGTCAACTCTTCTGACCAATTATGAATTTTGTGAACCTTGTGAACCTTCTTGGAACACAAAGTCTTGTATTGTGAGGGCAAATTTTGGGGTGCAACAGGTGTGGCATATTCCTGCTCCTTAGAAGGTGAAATTCATCCTTAGAATGAATTTCTATAACTTTCTTCCCATGAGATCAATGTTGTACTATCGAGGTATGCTCCAGACAAATATTTGTCCTAAATATAATAAAGACGCTGAGACGACTCTACGCTGCTTGGGAGACTCTGAATTTGCTACTCGCTTTCACAGTTCATTTTACTTTCTATATGATTTAGTTCTAGAATTGTTTGTGAAATATGGTTTAGTTCACTAACCAAACATAAAGGTTCGTTTATTTTAACTTCATCTCGGTTCGAGCAGTTCATCTCGGTTCATGGTTTTTTAATAATAGCCCTAGTTATTTGCATGGAATTCTTGTCGCAGACAATAATAACAATAATCGATGAAGGCCGCTGGAAACTTGTGTGGTTATCTTGTAATGGACCCCCTCTATCGCATTTATTTTTTGCTGATGATGTTCTTCTTTTTACGAAGGTTTCTAACTCCCAAATATGGATCATTTCTAATATCTTGAATCGTTTTGACATATTTTCTGGCTTTAAAGTGAATGTTTCTAAATCAAAGGTGTTATTCTCTAATATCACTAAGAGGATTAAAATGGATTTAATTGTCTCCAACACAAGTGTCAAGCAAACTCTTATTCTAGGTAAGTACTTAAGTATCCCTATGTTGCATGGTCGTCTTCAACGCAAGGACTTTGATTTCATGGAGGAGAAATCAGTCAGAGGTTATCATCTTGGAAACATAAATTGTTAAACAAAGTTGGTCATTTGACTCTAGTTATGTTTGTCCTTAACTTCATTCTAAATTATTATATGCAAGTGACTTGGCTACCACAACCAACTTTTGATTTCATTTATAGGATGGCTAATAATTTCTTATGGAAAGGTAATTCAAACTCTTATGTATATTTCGTTGGATGGAATAAAATTACTAAGCCCAAAAAGATGGTTGGTCTTGGGATTCGGAAAGCAAGAGAAACCAATACCTTTATGTTGGGAAAACTGGTTTGAGATATCCACCGAGATTGTGATTCCTTATGGCTCCAAATTTTGAAGCATAAGTACATCAGTGAGGAAATGTTCCGTAATATGAAAAAGAAATCTGGTTCAATTACTTGGAATGTAGTTGTAAAAGCTCTCTCAGATCTTAAAGATGGACTTGAATTTAGATTGGAGGATGGAAACTCCTCTTTCTAGTTTTCCAATTGGTCTGGGGTAGGGAAATTAGCATAGAAAGTTCTCTATATGGATATCCACGGTCTGGAAATGCGAGTAAATAATGTTTACATGGATGAAAATTGGAACTTCAATTCATTATATACTAATATTCTTAAACTTGTTTGTGATCGCCTAAAAGTTCTTCCCATTTGTTTCAATTATTTGATTCTTGATTGGTTAACCTGGAAAGACAATTTAAACGATATCTATATTATTCGGCGGTGGTTACAATTTGCTCAACATACTTGAATTTTTTCATAATACAATAGACAATGACTTTTGGAAGTGGGTGTGGCATATTCCTGCTCCTTAGAAGGTGAAATTCATCCTTAGAATGAATTTCTATAACTTTCTTCCCATGAGATCAATGTTGTACTATCGAGGTATGCTCCAGACAAATATTTGTCCTAAATATAATAAAGACGCTGAGACGACTCTATGCTGCTTGGGAGACTCGGAATTTGCTACTCGCTTTCACAGTTCATTTTACTTTCTATATGATTTAGTTCTAGAATTGTTTGTGAAATATGGTTTAGTTCACTAACCAAACATAAAGGTTCGTTTATTTTAACTTCATCTCGGTTCGAGCAGTTCATCTCGGTTCATGGTTTTTTAATAATAGCCCTAGTTATTTGCATGGAATTCTTGTCGCAGACAATAATAACAATAATCGATGAAGGCCGCTGGAAACTTGTGTGGTTATCTTGTAATGGACCCCCTCTATCGCATTTATTTTTTGCTGATGATGTTCTTCTTTTTACGAAGGTTTCTAACTCCCAAATATGGATCATTTCTAATATCTTGAATCGTTTTGACATATTTTCTGGCTTTAAAGTGAATGTTTCTAAATCAAAGGTGTTATTCTCTAATATCACTAAGAGGATTAAAATGGATTTAATTGTCTCCAACACAAGTGTCAAGCAAACTCTTATTCTAGGTAAGTACTTAAGTATCCCTATGTTGCATGGTCGTCTTCAACGCAAGGACTTTGATTTCATGGAGGAGAAATCAGTCAGAGGTTATCATCTTGGAAACATAAATTGTTAAACAAAGTTGGTCATTTGACTCTAGTTATGTTTGTCCTTAACTTCATTCTAAATTATTATATGCAAGTGACTTGGCTACCACAACCAACTTTTGATTTCATTTATAGGATGGCTAATAATTTCTTATGGAAAGGTAATTCAAACTCTTATGTATATTTCGTTGGATGGAATAAAATTACTAAGCCCAAAAAGATGGTTGGTCTTGGGATTCGGAAAGCAAGAGAAACCAATACCTTTATGTTGGGAAAACTGGTTTGAGATATCCACCGAGATTGTGATTCCTTATGGCTCCAAATTTTGAAGCATAAGTACATCAGTGAGGAAATGTTCCGTAATATGAAAAAGAAATCTGGTTCAATTACTTGGAATGTAGTTGTAAAAGCTCTCTCAGATCTTAAAGATGGACTTGAATTTAGATTGGAGGATGGAAACTCCTCTTTCTAGTTTTCCAATTGGTCTGGGGTAGGGAAATTAGCATAGAAAGTTCTCTATATGGATATCCACGGTCTGGAAATGCGAGTAAATAATGTTTACATGGATGAAAATTGGAACTTCAATTCATTATATACTAATATTCTTAAACTTGTTTGTGATCGCCTAAAAGTTCTTCCCATTTGTTTCAATTATTTGATTCTTGATTGGTTAACCTGGAAAGACAATTTAAACGATATCTATATTATTCGGCGGTGGTTACAATTTGCTCAACATACTTGAATTTTTTCATAATACAATAGACAATGACTTTTGGAAGTGGGTGTGGCATATTCCTGCTCCTTAGAAGGTGAAATTCATCCTTAGAATGAATTTCTATAACTTTCTTCCCATGAGATCAATGTTGTACTATCGAGGTATGCTCCAGACAAATATTTGTCCTAAATATAATAAAGACGCTGAGACGACTCTATGCTGCTTGGGAGACTCGGAATTTGCTACTCGCTTTCACAGTTCATTTTACTTTCTATATGATTTAGTTCTAGAATTGTTTGTGAAATATGGTTTAGTTCACTAACCAAACATAAAGGTTCGTTTATTTTAACTTCATCTCGGTTCGAGCAGTTCATCTCGGTTCATGGTTTTTTAATAATAGCCCTAGTTATTTGCATGGAATTCTTGTCGCAGACAATAATAACAATAATCGATGAAGGCCGCTGGAAACTTGTGTGGTTATCTTGTAATGGACCCCCTCTATCGCATTTATTTTTTGCTGATGATGTTCTTCTTTTTACGAAGGTTTCTAACTCCCAAATATGGATCATTTCTAATATCTTGAATCGTTTTGACATATTTTCTGGCTTTAAAGTGAATGTTTCTAAATCAAAGGTGTTATTCTCTAATATCACTAAGAGGATTAAAATGGATTTAATTGTCTCCAACACAAGTGTCAAGCAAACTCTTATTCTAGGTAAGTACTTAAGTATCCCTATGTTGCATGGTCGTCTTCAACGCAAGGACTTTGATTTCATGGAGGAGAAATCAGTCAGAGGTTATCATCTTGGAAACATAAATTGTTAAACAAAGTTGGTCATTTGACTCTAGTTATGTTTGTCCTTAACTTCATTCTAAATTATTATATGCAAGTGACTTGGCTACCACAACCAACTTTTGATTTCATTTATAGGATGGCTAATAATTTCTTATGGAAAGGTAATTCAAACTCTTATGTATATTTCGTTGGATGGAATAAAATTACTAAGCCCAAAAAGATGGTTGGTCTTGGGATTCGGAAAGCAAGAGAAACCAATACCTTTATGTTGGGAAAACTGGTTTGAGATATCCACCGAGATTGTGATTCCTTATGGCTCCAAATTTTGAAGCATAAGTACATCAGTGAGGAAATGTTCCGTAATATGAAAAAGAAATCTGGTTCAATTACTTGGAATGTAGTTGTAAAAGCTCTCTCAGATCTTAAAGATGGACTTGAATTTAGATTGGAGGATGGAAACTCCTCTTTCTAGTTTTCCAATTGGTCTGGGGTAGGGAAATTAGCATAGAAAGTTCTCTATATGGATATCCACGGTCTGGAAATGCGAGTAAATAATGTTTACATGGATGAAAATTGGAACTTCAATTCATTATATACTAATATTCTTAAACTTGTTTGTGATCGCCTAAAAGTTCTTCCCATTTGTTTCAATTATTTGATTCTTGATTGGTTAACCTGGAAAGACAATTTAAACGATATCTATATTATTCGGCGGTGGTTACAATTTGCTCAACATACTTGAATTTTTTCATAATACAATAGACAATGACTTTTGGAAGTGGGTGTGGCATATTCCTGCTCCTTAGAAGGTGAAATTCATCCTTAGAATGAATTTCTATAACTTTCTTCCCATGAGATCAATGTTGTACTATCGAGGTATGCTCCAGACAAATATTTGTCCTAAATATAATAAAGACGCTGAGACGACTCTATGCTGCTTGGGAGACTCGGAATTTGCTACTCGCTTTCACAGTTCATTTTACTTTCTATATGATTTAGTTCTAGAATTGTTTGTGAAATATGGTTTAGTTCACTAACCAAACATAAAGGTTCGTTTATTTTAACTTCATCTCGGTTCGAGCAGTTCATCTCGGTTCATGGTTTTTTAATAATAGCCCTAGTTATTTGCATGGAATTCTTGTCGCAGACAATAATAACAATAATCGATGAAGGCCGCTGGAAACTTGTGTGGTTATCTTGTAATGGACCCCCTCTATCGCATTTATTTTTTGCTGATGATGTTCTTCTTTTTACGAAGGTTTCTAACTCCCAAATATGGATCATTTCTAATATCTTGAATCGTTTTGACATATTTTCTGGCTTTAAAGTGAATGTTTCTAAATCAAAGGTGTTATTCTCTAATATCACTAAGAGGATTAAAATGGATTTAATTGTCTCCAACACAAGTGTCAAGCAAACTCTTATTCTAGGTAAGTACTTAAGTATCCCTATGTTGCATGGTCGTCTTCAACGCAAGGACTTTGATTTCATGGAGGAGAAATCAGTCAGAGGTTATCATCTTGGAAACATAAATTGTTAAACAAAGTTGGTCATTTGACTCTAGTTATGTGTGTCCTTAACTTCATTCTAAATTATTATATGCAAGTGACTTGGCTACCACAACCAACTTTTGATTTCATTTATAGGATGGCTAATAATTTCTTATGGAAAGGTAATTCAAACTCTTATGTATATTTCGTTGGATGGAATAAAATTACTAAGCCCAAAAAGATGGTTGGTCTTGGGATTCAGAAAGCAAGAGAAACCAATACCTCTATGTTGGGAAAACTGGTTTGAGATATCCACCGAGATTGTGATTCCTTATGGCTCCAAATTTTGAAGCATAAGTACATCAGTGAGGAAATGTTCCGTAATATGAAAAAGAAATCTGGTTCAATTACTTGGAATGTAGTTGTAAAAGCTCTCTCAGATCTTAAAGATGGATTTGAATTTAGATTGGAGGATGAAAACTCCTCTTTCTAGTTTTCCAATTGGTCTGGGGTAGGGAAATTAGCATAGAAAGTTCTCTATATGGATATCCACGGTCTGGAAATGCGAGTAAATAATGTTTACATGGATGAAAATTGGAACTTTAATTCATTATATACTAATATTCTTAAACTTGTTTGTGATCGCCTAAAAGTTCTTCCCATTTGTTTCAATTATTTGATTCTTGATTGGTTAACCTGGAAAGACAATTTAAACGATATCTATATTATTCGGCGGTGGTTACAATTTGCTCAACATACTTGAATTTTTTCATAATACAATAGACAATGACTTTTGGAAGTGGGTGTGGCATATTCCTGCTCCTTAGAAGGTGAAATTCATCCTTAGAATGAATTTCTATAACTTTCTTCCCATGAGATCAATGTTGTACTATCGAGGTATGCTCCAGACAAATATTTGTCCTAAATATAATAAAGACGCTGAGACGACTCTATGCTGCTTGGGAGACTCGGAATTTGCTACTCGCTTTCACAGTTCATTTTACTTTCTATATGATTTAGTTCTAGAATTGTTTGTGAAATATGGTTTAGTTCACTAACCAAACATAAAGGTTCGTTTATTTTAACTTCATCTCGGTTCGAGCAGTTCATCTCGGTTCATGGTTTTTTAATAATAGCCCTAGTTATTTGCATGGAATTCTTGTCGCAGACAATAATAACAATAATCGATGAAGGCCGCTGGAAACTTGTGTGGTTATCTTGTAATGGACCCCCTCTATCGCATTTATTTTTTGCTGATGATGTTCTTCTTTTTACGAAGGTTTCTAACTCCCAAATATGGATCATTTCTAATATCTTGAATCGTTTTGACATATTTTCTGGCTTTAAAGTGAATGTTTCTAAATCAAAGGTGTTATTCTCTAATATCACTAAGAGGATTAAAATGGATTTAATTGTCTCCAACACAAGTGTCAAGCAAACTCTTATTCTAGGTAAGTACTTAAGTATCCCTATGTTGCATGGTCGTCTTCAACGCAAGGACTTTGATTTCATGGAGGAGAAATCAGTCAGAGGTTATCATCTTGGAAACATAAATTGTTAAACAAAGTTGGTCATTTGACTCTAGTTATGTTTGTCCTTAACTTCATTCTAAATTATTATATGCAAGTGACTTGGCTACCACAACCAACTTTTGATTTCATTTATAGGATGACTAATAATTTCTTATGGAAAGGTAATTCAAACTCTTATGTATATTTCGTTGGATGGAATAAAATTACTAAGCCCAAAAAGATGGTTGGTCTTGGGATTCGGAAAGCAAGAGAAACCAATACCTTTATGTTGGGAAAACTGGTTTGAGATATCCACCGAGATTGTGATTCCTTATGGCTCCAAATTTTGAAGCATAAGTACATCAGTGAGGAAATGTTCCGTAATATGAAAAAGAAATCTGGTTCAATTACTTGGAATGTAGTTGTAAAAGCTCTCTCAGATCTTAAAGATGGACTTGAATTTAGATTGGAGGATGGAAACTCCTCTTTCTAGTTTTCCAATTGGTCTGGGGTAGGGAAATTAGCATAGAAAGTTCTCTATATGGATATCCACGGTCTGGAAATGCGAGTAAATAATGTTTACATGGATGAAAATTGGAACTTCAATTCATTATATACTAATATTCTTAAACTTGTTTGTGATCGCCTAAAAGTTCTTCCCATTTGTTTCAATTATTTGATTCTTGATTGGTTAACCTGGAAAGACAATTTAAACGATATCTATATTATTCGGGGGTGGTTACAATTTGCTCAACATACTTGAATTTTTTCATAATACAATAGACAATGACTTTTGGAAGTGGGTGTGGCATATTCCTGCTCCTTAGAAGGTGAAATTCATCCTTAGAATGAATTTCTATAACTTTCTTCCCATGAGATCAATGTTGTACTATCGAGGTATGCTCCAGACAAATATTTGTCCTAAATATAATAAAGACGTTGAGACGACTCTACGCTGCTTGGGAGATTCTGAATTTGCTACTCGCTTTCACAGTTCATTTTACTTTCTATATGATTTAGTTCTAGAATTGTTTGTGAAATATGGTTTAGTTCACTAACCAAACATAAAGGTTCGTTTATTTTAACTTCATCTCGGTTCGAGCAGTTCATCTCGGTTCATGGTTTTTTAATAATAGCCCTAGTTATTTGCATGGAATTCTTGTCGCAGACAATAATAACAATAATCGATGAAGGCCGCTGGAAACTTGTGTGGTTATCTTGTAATGGACCCCCTCTATCGCATTTATTTTTTGCTGATGATGTTCTTCTTTTTACGAAGGTTTCTAACTCCCAAATATAGATCATTTCTAATATCTTGAATCGTTTTGACATATTTTCTGGCTTTAAAGTGAATGTTTCTAAATCAAAGGTGTTATTCTCTAATATCACTAAGAGGATTAAAATGGATTTAATTGTCTCCAACACAAGTGTCAAGCAAACTCTTATTCTAGGTAAGTACTTAAGTATCCCTATGTTGCATGGTCGTCTTCAACGCAAGGACTTTGATTTCATGGAGGAGAAATCAGTCAGAGGTTATCATCTTGGAAACATAAATTGTTAAACAAAGTTGGTCATTTGACTCTAGTTATGTGTGTCCTTAACTTCATTCTAAATTATTATATGCAAGTGACTTGGCTACCACAACCAACTTTTGATTTCATTTATAGGATGGCTAATAATTTCTTATGGAAAGGTAATTCAAACTCTTATGTATATTTCGTTGGATGGAATAAAATTACTAAGCCCAAAAAGATGGTTGGTCTTGGGATTCAGAAAGCAAGAGAAACCAATACCTCTATGTTGGGAAAACTGGTTTGAGATATTCACCGAGATTGTGATTCCTTATGGCTCCAAATTTTGAAGCATAAGTACATCAGTGAGGAAATGTTCCGTAATATGAAAAAGAAATCTGGTTCAATTACTTGGAATGTAGTTGTAAAAGCTCTCTCAGATCTTAAAGATGGATTTGAATTTAGATTGGAGGATGAAAACTCCTCTTTCTAGTTTTCCAATTGGTCTGGGGTAGGGAAATTAGCATAGAAAGTTCTCTATATGGATATCCACGGTCTGGAAATGCGAGTAAATAATGTTTACATGGATGAAAATTGGAACTTCAATTCATTATATACTAATATTCTTAAAGTTGTTTGTGATCGCCTAAAAGTTCTTCCAATTTGTTTCAATTATTTGATTCTTGATTGGTTAACCTGGAAAGACAATTTAAACGATATCTATATTATTCGGGGGTGGTTACAATTGGCTCAACATACTTGAATTTTTTCATAATACAATAGACAATGACTTTTGGAAGTGGCTGTGGCATATTCCTGCTCCTTAGAAGGTGAAATTCATCCTTAGAATGAATTTCTATAACTTTCTTCCCATGAGATCAATGTTGTAATATCGAGGTATGCTCCAGACAAATATTTGTCCTAAATATAATAAAGACGCTGAGACGACTCTACGCTGCTTGGGAGACTCTGAATTTGCTACTCGCTTTCACAGTTCATTTTACTTTCTATATGATTTAGTTCTAGAATTGTTTATGAAATATGGTTTAGTTCACTAACCAAACATAAAGGTTCGTTTATTTTAACTTCATCTCGGTTCGAGCAGTTCATCTCGGTTCATGGTTTTTTAATAATAGCCCTAGTTATTTGCATGGAATTCTTGTCTCAGACAATAATAACAATAATCGATGAAGGCCGCTGGAAACTTGTGTGGTTATCTTGTAATGGACCCCCTCTATCGCATTTATTTTTTGCTGATGATGTTCTTCTTTTTACGAAGGTTTCTAACTCCCAAATATGGATCATTTCTAATATCTTGAATCGTTTTGACATATTTTCTGGCTTTAAAGTGAATGTTTCTAAATCAAAGGTGTTATTCTCTAATATCACTAAGAGGAGTAAAATGGATTTAATTGTCTCCAACACAAGTGTCAAGCAAACTCTTATTCTAGGTAAGTACTTAAGTATCCCTATGTTGCATGGTCGTCTTCAACGCAAGGACTTTGATTTCATGGAGGAGAAATCAGTCAGAGGTTATCATCTTGGAAACATAAATTGTTAAAAAAAGTTGGTCATTTGACTCTAGTTATGTTTGTCTTTAACTTCATTCTAAATTATTATATGCAAGTGACTTGGCTACCACAACAAACTTTTGATTTCATTTATAGGATGGCTAATAATTTCTTATGGAAAGGTAATTCAAACTCTTATGTATATTTCGTTGGATGGAATAAAATTACTAAGCCCAAAAAGATGGTTGGTCTTGGGATTCGGAAAGCAAGAGAAACCAATACCTCTATGTTGGGAAAACTGGTTTGAGATATCCACCGAGATTGTGATTCCTTATGGCTCCAAATTTTGAAGCATAAGTACATCAGTGAGGAAATGTTCCGTAATATGAAAAAGAAATCTGGTTCAATTACTTGGAATGTAGTTGTAAAAGCTCTCTCAGATCTTAAAGATGGACTTGAATTTAGATTGGAGGATGGAAACTCCTCTTTCTAGTTTTCCAATTGGTCTGGGGTAGGGAAATTAGCATAGAAAGTTCTCTATATGGATATCCACGGTCTGGAAATGCAAGTAAATAATGTTTACATGGATGAAAATTGGAACTTCAATTCATTATATACTAATATTCTTAAAGTTGTTTGTGATCGCCTAAAAGTTCTTCCCATTTGTTTCAATTATTTGATTCTTGATTGGTTAACCTGGAAAGACAATTTAAACGATATCTATATTATTCGGGGGTGGTTACAATTGGCTCAACATACTTGAATTTTTTCATAATACAATAGACAATGACTTTTGGAAGTGGGTGTGGCATATTCCTGCTCCTTAGAAGGTGAAATTCATCCTTAGAATGAATTTCTATAACTTTCTTCCCATGAGATCAATGTTGTACTATCGAGGTATGCTCCAGACAAATATTTGTCCTAAATATAATAAAGGTGTTGCTCCGTTTGAAATCTAAAGTATAGGGTTACTTTGCAAGTTGTTGCGGCTTTTATAAGGGTTTTCTTGCTTGCAGCTGTGTTTTATTCGCTAAAGTATAGGGGTTATGTAGCAAGTTGTTATGCTTTTATAAGAGCATCTTTAATGGGAGTAAATTAAATAGGTAAACTAAGATATTTTTTGTGGGCCCAAAGTGTTTTGTAGTATTTAAAAAATTTATAGTTGATTTGAGTATTTTGTGTACATAAAATGTGTCTGAATAATAGCAAGAGAGACCATCACAAAAATTAAAATTTTATTTGTATTTTATATTATTATCAGTGTTATTGTTATTATTTTTTATCTAATAAAACTCAATCGAATTTTTGTCTCTAAAAAACTGTACCATTACTATAAGTCAAATTTATTTGAGTGCCCCAAAAAAATTGCATATGCCTTCTCAATCCTAGAAATGGTATAAAAACAAAGAAAATGTAAGCATGGTGTCTACAAGTATGAGTAAAAGTGACAAATCCATTTCACATACATTTGGCAAATTACAACTGTAGTAACATAGAGAAATAATTAATAGAAAAAAGAAAAATGATACTACATGAATGTAACAGTTAAGTAGTTTTTAATACTAACAAACTTCTAGTTTTCACTCAACCATGAAGCAAATTTCCCAAACTTTTAACGAGTATAAAAAGTGATGGAACTACCAAAAGTCTGCTTGGTAGAGTGTAAAAGAATAATTATTTGGCGAAAAATACTTCATAAAGAGCAATTGTTGTCTTTTAAGGATTTTTTATTATGAGGTTTCCAAATCATCTAACACCAAATGAGAAAGAAAGGGCCATGGTTCGCAACTGTGTTAATTTTTATCCAATTGTACATATCATCCTCATAAAAATGAATGTGAGATGAAAAACTGAAATTGTTCCAAACTTGCATGACATTGGGGCAATCTCTAAGAGTATGTAAGACTGTTTCATTAGATGCACCACGCCTATAACAAGAGGTATCTGTTGAAATGTGATGAGTGACTGTGTATAGTTGGAGGTAACTTCCCATGCATGATGATCCAAAAAAAATGAAGATAATTTTTAGGTATCTTAAGGTTCCAAATAAAGACCAAGTCATTGTATGAATATGAGGTGGACTTGACACCAAAGTTAACAATGAATAAGCTGATTTGGTAGAATAAATACATAATACAGAAGGTTCCTAAATAAGAATATCATTCGAGTTGTTATTAGTAAAGACACCAACCATCTAAATTTTTATGTCATGAGGAAGATGGGTGAAGATGATTTTAGAAGTCCAATACTACTACAAATAATATTTATAACATCACACACGAAAGAGATATAATCTCGGCTACCCAGCCGACGTAACAAACAGTGACATGAAAAGTTGCCACTTAACACCTCGGTTAATTAAAAGCCGAGAGGTAAAGTTATATGATCATAGGTCCGAACCCCTATCAACTGCATTTTTACTATTTACACAAACAGCGCCTCAAACCTCTTAGTTTATTTAAAAACCGAGGGGTTGGATAGTTTTTTAATAAATAATTTCATTGCATTGTTCAGATATAATATTAATAAATTAATTTGTTTACAAACTACATTGTTTACACAAAATATTAAAGTAAAAATGTTGTTCTTCATCGTCATCGCTGTCGGTGAAGAACAAATTCTGGATATCTTGGAAAAGAGAAAATGTTGGGGATCCTCGTTTTATTGATCTCAAGGAAGATCAAATGTTTAATGCAATATATTATCTATGACTTTTGCATTCATTTGTTTCTGATCTGACCTGATCAGAAGGAAGTCAATGACCCACCACGCGTCGTTGATCTGCTGCCTATTCACCGGAGGTATGAAAGAGGAGGGGGTGTACATGCAAGATACTCCGATGCCAAAGTGAGAAAATGGACCAAAGTGGAGCAAATACAGAAGAGATGTTAGGAAGAGAATACCTGACCCTCTGGTGAAAGAGGGTATTTATAGTGAGAGCCCAACGCAGGGCCAACGGTCATTTGCGTTGGGCTGGATGGTCAGGCCCAACCCAAGTGACTGCTAGGGCTTACGTGGCGTGGTGAAGACCAGAACGTGATCTTCACCCTAGATCAATTGTCTCGTGATCTCTGGAAGGTGGGCTGACTAGCTCTTTCGGAGGTGGGTAGTTGGCTTATGACGTGTCCCCGCAGAGGGGGCACGTAGAGAACATGGGGAGGACACGTTGTTCTGCCCGACGGAAGGGAGGTACTGCCCGACGGGAGGAGTGTTATGCCCGGCGAGGGCGGTGTCTGGTCGACAGGGGCCTCTATGCTCGACGTCGATGTTTTAGGCTGGTTTTGGGGCCTTAACGGGAGAGAGATACATATAAAGTACAGGGGATTACGAGAAATAAAGGGTCTCATTGTCAGGTAGTCCAAGAGGAAGTCGTGTGTGTGCAAGGTGTCCTAAACCAATCATAGAACAAGAACTCGGACAAAGTAACCAAACTAGGGCTT
Source organism: Lathyrus sativus (assembly GCA_963859935.3). NCBI lineage: Eukaryota > Viridiplantae > Streptophyta > Magnoliopsida > Fabales > Fabaceae > Lathyrus > Lathyrus sativus. The sequence goes on from OZ012736.1 coordinate 495,670,608, forward strand.
ATATACAAGGTCTAAACTTCAATACCCAAGATAATAATCAACAGTTCTCCAATTTAGGATTTTTAGGGTTTCAATAGTTTTATCGTGTTTTTGGTATTTTGAATGGGATAAACAAGAAAAGGGTTAGATGAACAATACATGAATAATATGACAGGATAAATATGAACAATGATGATATAATGAGAAAGATAATAAGCAAAAGAGGATCAACAATGATCATACGAGCAAGAGTATATAAACAGTGATATAATGACTGAAATTAAATCAAGGGTATACTTGACTGAAAAGTAAAGCAATTGTATATTGAACAAAAATTAAAATCAAGAGTTAATGATTGATTGAATGAAATGGGTCGAAATGTAACGCTAAACCATCGTAACTCGATTTATGATGAAAGTCAGACTATAGGAGGTCACATAAATCGATATCCGTGCTGAAAACAAGATAGAGAAATGATATTGAGGATCATTCTCCGATTTAATCGTGTCACACGGACAAAAAAGAGAGTGGGATCTCGTCTTAATCATAAACTCGTGTCGATTAATCGAAGGTAACCTCTCACGATCCCAAAGTATAGAAAAATGATCCAAATGATCATTTTCTACAGATTTGAAATAATGAAGATTATCGACCTCGAAAACTAACGTTCGTGAATAGAAAGACTTCATCGATTCGAGACATGAAATATAATCGAAATGAAGAAGAAAATGAGAAGAGAAAAAAAAGGTGGTCTCGGATAAATTGTTATTTATCAATAATTTGATCAATAACAATTTTTTGAGGTCTCGTCATCAACCAAAAAAGGAATAGAGTGAATAAAATCGGGAAAAAAAGGAAAGAGAGGAGTTAAGTTTTAGTTTTGAAGCTCAAGAAACAACTCACGTAGTCAATGATTTAAGAAAAGAAAGAAGATAACCGCATAAGGAGAGCTTTCAAATCCAAGCCATCATCATTCTGCAACAACACATTACGACACGTCAGCACAAATTCGAAAATGATAAATAGAGAAAGAATCAAACATTTATCAACACAATCAGACAACGATTAAAATTTCCAAATTAAGGTTGACAAAGTCTTAAACCATTTTCCAAAACCAGGCAAACAGGCTTCAGACAGAGCTAAACCGAAAGGGGAAAGGAATTCATTGTCAAATTAAAGTCTTTTGGATCAAGAACAGCCTATAAAAAGAGGTCTCTAGATGAAGGAAGAGAAGAACTCAACAATCACAAAGTCCCCAAATGAAACCCTAACCAACGAGCAAGAAGAAGGAGGAAGAACTTATCTTTGTTTGGAGGTCGTTGCTTTTCAATCCCTTTGCACACCCCGCCGGAAATCACACACACCATACACCTTCGCATCAACGCCATGGCTACTCCCGCCGTCAACTACTCCACCGGGAACTCGCCGCAAAACTCATTTGCATCCGCCATTTTCCTCCTTCAGACGCCGCCGCGAGATCACCGGCGAAGCCATCGTCATCGACACCATGGGTAACGTTTCCTTCAATTGACATTTCAATTCGCGATTAATGTTTGTTTTTGCAGAATTTTGATAGGTTTGGTGAGGAATTTGATAAGCGGAAGAAGAAGGATCGTTGAGCAGGAACAGAGAGGAGATGGACGAAGAGATTGGCGAGAGAAGCTCCGGCACGAGGAGAGAGAACCAAATTAGGGTTTAGGCTTTCTTCCGTTTGTGTTTGTTTTGTTTTTATTATATTGTAATCTAATGCAGCACACCACATACACACTGCTATACACCCTCACACACGAACCACTGGATCCCCAACAGATCCCACCGTACGATCCACACCATTAGCAATTTCTTAATCAGCTTTTTTTAAAGTTAGACCACCCTTTAATTCTTTTAAAATTAAACTAATTTTTTTAAAATTAATTAAGTATTTTCTTTAATCATCTTTTTAATGACTAATAAACCATTTTCTTTTAAATAATAATTTGCTTTTTAGAATCATTTCATATTTAAAACAACCTTTTTTAAAAATAAATTATAACAAACCTTTATTATCTAAATTAATCTTTTATTAATAAATTAATTATTATTAAAATCAAATCACAACCAAACCTTTTATAAATTATTATTAAAACCAAACTTTTATTTAAATAATCAAAAGTCAAATAAGTCAACAATTTTTCCAAATCAAACAATATAAACGTTTTTCTAAAATCAACTTCATCAATCAATTCAAACTTTTATTAAAATAAATAAGTAGCCGAGTCACCTTTCGATAATTTCCTACTAATCCTTAAAATCAATCTTTTCTTAAAGACAATCAACGTCGCCTGAAATCAATCGTGCACGCTCCGATTCCATACACGTACTCACAACTCACATCACTTTCACTCACTTAGCGCTTTCATGCGTGTGTATGCTTTTATCTTTATCCGCAATTTATCTTTACCGCAATCTATTTACCGTACTTATCTTTATTGCATCGCATTGCATTCCGTCCAAAGGAAGAACCTACACATGACTTAACACTTGTGTGTATCGCATCTACATTTGCATCATACTCCCCTATGATCCTTGATCCCATTCAAGTCGATCTTTTAGGACAGATCCTACCCCATAGGAGGACCTTCGTCTTTACTTTACAACATAGAAAAAAAAACAAAACAACTCAAACAAATTATTCAAACATTAGAGAAGTAGATGTTAGTCGTCTTAAGCGGGCTAGAATCTCCACCCCACAACAATACAATCTCTTACACTTGTGGCGGTTAAATCTCCCTTAAAATGACAACTCGTCTTTTCTCCTAAAATCAATCAATCAACTACCCTAAACCCTTAGGAGCTTTGACCATAGTCAAAGAACTCCTCAAACCCTTTAGGGGAACTACAGATACTCTGATTCCACTCCCGTCAGGATATGTAGGCATAAGATGCGATATCTTATCGAGTATACTTAGAAATAAACCCCTAGGTCTTTCATCCTTAAGCAGATAAACATTAGCAATAAAACAAACATAAAACAAGAGGTTCCTGTAGAGTACTACAGAAACTTAGCATGTTATCACCTTCCCTAAGTTTAACCAACCCCGAACCTATAACTCTCTAGCTTGCATTTGCATGGCATCGTGGGTATTTCGATCTTTTTCCCTTCCTTTGGACAAATCAAAGTTCGGTTGCAAATGAATAAGATTCAAGCTCATCAATAGCTTGGTATCCAAATTTCACCGCGACAAACACCATATATTAGTGAAAACCAACTAACTCATTCGACAAACCTTAAAGAAACTAGATCTAGAAAGGAGGATAGTATCTTGAACAATTGATTTGTCTGAGTATGATATATAATATATACTAAGAGAAAGTATCAAATTTCAAGTACTAGTTGATTTTTTTAAAGAGTTTAGTTTGCCAATAAACGAGGAGAACGCCTACACATAGATATTATTTGTAGGCGGCGTTTTAAATCTAAAAGAAAGTGGTGTCGAAATAATATTGGAAGGACCAAATAACCTATTGATTAAGCCATCTTTAAAGATACAATTCAAAACATTACTATTAAGCAATACTTTATAGTGACTCTAAATTACTCATCTATGATAGTTTCTAATAGGAAAAAATAATTATTTCATTCTTTATCCAAAATCATTACTATTAAGCAACAATATATTATATCTATTAAAGTCCAAACTTAAAAAGAAACACACCTTCCAAATTCGTGGCCGAATCACTTTTGAAGATAACAGACTTCAATCATCAATTTCATCATCCAATCTCTTTCCAGCTCCTTTTGAAATTATAATCCCTTAGTTTTCTGACACTTCCTTTATTCTTGAACTTGAAAAGAATTGAATCATACAAGCTTAAGTAAGTGGATGGATTTGAGAATTATGTCTAAGAGGGACGAGAGAATGGAGTTTGGCGCAAGGTAGAAGACGAGGGAGGAAAGTTGCTGAATTTTTTTTTCAAAGGTCTTATTTGTTTATCATTAATTACTAAGGGTGTATACGGGATTTAGTCGGGTTTGATCTAATTTGTTATCTAATACATTTAAATTTTATTGGATTGAGTCTTCAATCCACAATTTTATAATTAAGTCGTCTGAAATCAATCCGATCATTTATGAGTTGAGTTGAGTTAAATTCACGAGTTGTATATAAATTAAAAAAATAATAATAATTTATTTTTAATTTTAAAAATTTTGTGACACAATTCAATATTATTGAACAATTTTTTAAAATATAATTGGATGAAACACATGATATAATGTCAAATAAAATTCATTCTTATGTTAACACTTAATAATAATATTAAATTTCACAAAACAGGTCATTCATATAAAAATTCGTAAGTTGAAAATATACAAATGCAAATAAACAATCACTCTTAATATTAAAATTATATAAATTTATTGATCAAGTACCGATCTACTAGAAATATTGATGGTGAATGAAAAATTAAGATTAAAAAAAGTAGTTTGTAGGAATATACTAATATTTTTAAATTTAAATTAATAATAAATCACTAATTTCATATCAACGAGTTTGTTCAACGAATTTACAGGTTAAGAAATGCAAATCCAATACCCGAACTAAAATTATGCGGGTTTAATCAGATATACTCATAAATAAATGAATTCAAGTAATTAGTAAATGATATTGCTAATTCCACCTTAACAGGATGAAAAACACCCTATCAAAATTCAAAAATATCCATCTGATTCAGAAAATGTGCCTTTGAACACACCCTTTGTCTCACTAAAACACGCTTTAATCTCGTCACATAATTTTTTAAAATTTTATTTCGAAGATGTAACAGCCCAATTTTCATTAATTAATTATTTATGTTAATCAGTTGATTTATTGAAATTATTGGATGATTATATAAAGGAATTGGTAGATATTTTGGAAGAAGAAATATATTGGAGAGAAATAGAAGGGAAAGATATATAAGCACTATGCCAAAAAAGACCTTTAGCAGCGCTTTTTTGGCCTTTAGCAGCGCTTTAAAGCGCTGACAAAAGTGGCGCTGCTAAGGGTATGTTTGGTTCAAATGAGGGGGAGGGGAGGGGAGGGATTTTAATGAAGGGGAGGGGAGGGGAGGGGAGGTGAAGGAATTTTTTAATCAAATAAGTGTTTGGTTCAAAAGAGTGGAGGGGAGGGGAGGGGAGGGATTTTAATTAAAAATGTGTTTGGTTCAGAAGGGGAGGGGAGGGGTTTTATTAATAATTTACATTTTTATCCTTATGATTTTATATAAGTCATATGATATTAAAATGTGAAAAATTCGTGCGTATTTTTGTTGGTAATAAAATTTCTAATATTGAGTTATTAAAAAAATATTTATTTGTCACATAAAGTTAAAAAATTGAGTACAATCGATTCGACTTATAACTTTCCAACATAAATTAAACTATATGCCAATAACATCGTTTAAATTATGATGAATCATATAACAAAACAAATATATAAAATAACTTATTACTAAATATTAATGGTTCAAAATATTTAATAAAATGAATAAACAAAAATAAATAAAATGATATGGTTTACAATTTGATATAAAAGAAAATATGATAGAGTACATAACAAAATTAAAAGAAAAAAAAACGAATATAACGAAACATAATTTTTTTTATAAAAAAAAGACAATGATTATGATTTATATTAATTATAAAAATTATAAAATAATTTGAAGGTGGAGAACAATTATAATAAATTGATGAAAACAATCGAGAAAAAACAGTAACACAAAAGATAACAAATAGTTTTGAAATAATAAAATTAAACTGAGGATATTTTAGTAAATATAATAATTTTTAAATATAATAACTCATATTCCCTCCCCTCCCCTCCAAATCCCCCCAATTCGGAGGGAATCAAAAAATGTGTTTTGGAGGGATTTTGCTCCCCTCCCCTCCCCTCCTAAAATTTGAACCAAACATATTTAATTAAAAATTTCCCCTCCCCTCCCCTCCCCTCCCCTCCATCTACCCCGAACCAAACACACCCTAAAGGTAAAGGCAACGCTTTTTTTCAATGAAAAAGCGCTGCTAAAAGCTCCCTTCAGCAGCACCTTTAGCAGCGCTTTTTTAGCCCTTTAGCAGCGCTTTTGTAAGCGCTGCATAATTCCCCCAACCATCCCCCCCTTTAGCAGCGCTTTCAAAAAACGCTGTCTTAGACTCCCCCTTTAGCAGCGCTTTTGCTAAGCGCTGCCATAGCCCACCCTTTAGCAGCGCTTTTTATAAGCACTGCCTTAGACCCCCCCCCCCCTTCCAAACCAATAGCAGCGCTTTTGTAGCGTAATATTTGTGACATTTACCAGCGCTTTTATGTAAAAGCGTTGTCTAATGTCCCAGATTTTAAAAATTTTTTTAAAAAAAATATTCACCCTGTTTTGTATATTTTACCAACAACCTGCTTATATTACACAAACCTGCTTATAATTCAGGCCTTTATTTCAACACTTTGGCCTTATATGTACAATTCAAAACTTTGGATACATTGTAACTCATGACTTTGTTCATAAACATTTTAATATACACATAAACCTGTTTAAATATGTTACAACAAAATTCGATCCTCAGAATTACAACAACACAAATACATTCAATTCACATATAATTACAAGTCTTCCAATCCGATAACTCTATACCTCCACTCTGATTCAGTTGATGTTGTTAGCCTTACTTTTTGGCACCGTTGCATCTCTTTGTGCTCTGAATATTTGTATAACTCTAACATAATATAAACGCATATTTAGAACAATGTCACATAATAAATAAAGATATATAATTAAAGACAACAGTATATGTCATCACTTACGTATCAACAAAGTTCCTCAGATTTTCATATTTTGTTGTATCGCCATCCAATGAATCTATGTAATCAACAACCAATGTCCACTATAAAATAAGACAACAGTTTAGACGGAAATGTTATATATATAGAAAGGGAAAAATCGAATAATTATAATAAATGAATTTAGAATAAAATCTAACCCATGGCCAGTGTTATATGGCAACAAGAACAACTTCTCTGTAGTCGCGCGCATAAATCTCTGCACTGTGTACTCTTTGACTGTATCTGGTGACTGGTCTATTATACGTGAGTTGACACAGCTAGCAGATAAGAATGCGAATACTGAAGTCAATTCATTCGGGACTAATAACTTGTCATACAAGAACCTAAAAAAACATAATCAACATTAGAATATTAAGTTAAACGAGCAAATTTTAAAATGTTCAATTATTGAATTAAAAAGGATCGAAGTACCTGATGTATGAATGCATAACACCGACGCCCATTTCAGAATGGTTGATCCTTTAACATCTCTTTCTTTTTTTCGTTGTAACGGGGTTTACTTGTCTCTTAACAACACGGACAGATGGATTGATCCAAATTCCCTCGTTATGATCATTTCTAATATATGATTCGTCCGCTCTAATATTCTCATCTGGATCATCTATAATATAAGATTCATTCTCAACATAAACATCCCCCTTTTCTCCAATGTTATCATCGATTACTTTGTTGGAAAAAAGAACTATAGACCATTTCGTACTTGTCGGATCAGTGACATAGAACACTTGTTTAGCTTGCGTGGCTAGAATAAAAGGCTCATCTTTGTACCCCACCTTATTAAGATCCACTTTCAAAAAACTTGATTTATCCATTTGTATGCCACTGTTATTTTCAACCCACTTGCATCCAAAGATAGGAATCTGAAACTTCTCATAATCAAACACCCAAATGCGCTCGATAACCCCATAATACGAGGAAATGTGCATTGCTTCGGCAAGCACGGTGACACCACTATTTTGCATTGTACTTTTATCATCTTGTTCCTTGGTATAAAATGTGTATCCATTAATTGCGTATGCGCTATAAGAAAACACATGCAAACTTGGACCATATGCTAAACATCTCAACCTTTCTGTTATTGAAGCGGGATCAGAATAAAACTTTGAAAAAATATGCTCCTTGAACCATGTTATAAAACTTCGATTGTGCTCACGCACTATCCAATTTTCATTTCTATTCAGATTTAAACCTCGGAGAACGTCCTCGTGCATTTCAACATACGGCTCAACCTCAATGTCATTGTGCAGAACATACAAATGCACTTGCTCCCGTTCATCCCTTGAAACTGTCACAACTTTATTTCCAATTAATTGTTTACCATCTATTTTTTCAACAACATGAGATTTTGGGAGGCCAATGGATTGAACGTTGGACAAATATTCAGTACAAAACTCAATAGCTTCTTCAACAATGTATCGTTCAACAATACATCCCTCTGGTCGACTTCGGTTTTTCACATACCCTTTCAATATTTTCATATAACGTTCAACAGGGTACATCCATCTCATATAGGCAGGTCCACACAGTTGTGTCTCTTTCACAAGATGAACAACTAGGTGTACCATTATGTCAAAAAATGATGGAGGAAAATACATTTCAAGCTCGCACAAAGTAATAACTATTTCTCTTTGCAATGTTGTTAAGATCGCAGGATCTATCACCTTACTACATATTGACCTAAAGCAAAAACACAATTTAGTTATTGCGCCTCTCACTTTTTCTGGCAAAATAAAACGTATACCTATTGGTAGAAAGTGTTCCATTATAACATGGCAGTCATGTGTCTTTAAACTTTTTAACTTGAGGTCTTTCATAGAAACAAGTCTTCTAATATCTGAAGAGTATCCTTCTGGAACTTTAACTTCACACAGAAACTTACACAATATCTTTTTCTCCTTTCTAGATAGAGTATAAGCAGCAGGTGATAGATATGTGCAATTTCCTTTCTTCAAGGGTCCTAATTCATTCCTTATTCCCATTGCTACCAAGTCCTTTCTTGCTTTAAGGCCATCCTTAGACTTTCCTTGTATATTGAGTAACGTATCAATAACACTTTCGAGTACATTTTTTTCAATATGCATAACATCAAGAAAATGTCTTACATACAACGACTTCCAATACGGCAACTCAAACAAAATTGACCTCTTCTTCCACCCACGCGTGACAAGCGTATGAGCAAAAGGCTTGCCAAACTTAGTACTCACATCTTTCACCTTTTCAAAAATTTGTTCGCCGGTCAATGTAGGTGGAGCTTTACGTTGTTCTGAATCTCCATTGAATGCTTTTCTCCACCCACGGTAGTGATGACTAGAATTTAAGAATCTACGATGACCAAGAAAGACATTCTTCTGACCAAATTCCAACCGCATCCAATCTGTGTTTTCTTCACAGATAGGACACGCACATTGACCTTTAATGCTATACCCCGATAGATTTCCGTATGCTGGGAAATCATTAATTGTGCCAAACACCATCGCCCTCAAATTGAAACTTTCTTTCCTATATCCATCATAAACCTCCACACCGTTCTCCCACAAACTCTTTAAGTCTTCGATTAGAGGTGTCAGGTATACGTCTATGTCATTCCCTGGTTGTTTAGGGCCAGAAATTAACATAGATAACATCATGTACTTACGCTTCATACATAGCCATGAAGGTAGGTTATAAATCATAATAATTACAGGCCAGGTAGAATGTGAGATACTCTGCAGACCATGCGGATTCATTCCATCAGTCGATAATGCCAAGCGAAGGTTTCTAGCTTCTTCTCCAAAATCAAGATAATCATTATCAATTTTCATCCACTGTGGTGAATCTGCCGGATGTCGATACTTCCCATCTATAATTCTATCATATGCATGCCAAGTAAGGTGTTTTGCATCTGTTTCACTACGAAACATGCGTCTGAATCTCGGAATTATAGGAAAATACCATAATACTTTTGCTGGTGATGACAATTTTTTCTTATACCAAGATACACCGTATTTAGGACACTCGTTTAATGATGCATATTCATTTCGAAACAAAATGCAATCATTTGGACAAGCATGTATCTTATCATAGCTCATGCCAATAGAGCATAACATTTTTTTAGCTTCATAGGTTCGATTGGGAAGAACATTATCCTCCGGAAGCATCTCTTGAAGTAGGGCTAACAACTCTGTGAAACTTTTATCCGACCATCCATTACCCGCCTTTAAATTGTACAACTTTAATACCGCGGACAATCTTGTGAAAGTAGTGCAACCTTTATACAACGGTTTCTCTGCATCGCTTACCAACCTCTCAAACATCTTGGGACAATCTTGAAGATCTTCTTCAAGTGCTTCTGCAATCTCTTCGACTCGATCACAATCATATGTATCTCTGCCATTGTCCTTTGAAGCACATGTCGTATTATTCCGGGGTTCAACATTCTCGTTACTTATCTCACCATGTAATGTCCAACATGTGTAACTTGGGTCAATTCCATGTCTCATTAAATGAGATTCCAACTGAACGGCGTCAACTCGACGCCCATAACAGCATCCTAAGCAAGGACATGTGATCCTACTGGGGTCTTTGGCGTGTTCAACAGCAAACTTAACGAACTTCGATACCCTATTCTCGTACTCTTTTGACAATCGATTACCAGACATCCATTTTTTATCCATACTAATTGAGTAATCTACACTAAACTATAAAAGTTAAACAAAACAGAGAATACCTGTAAGGAAATCACTAACTTCTAAGAATGCTACGCAATAGGATGCTTGGAAACGATCACAGCTTTGCTCTTCACAGGTAACCCTTATAGCAGACAAAATATAAATTTTATTAAAATCATATTAATAATTAACCAAGACAAATCATATTAAAAATACTAGATAATCCTAACTAAACATCGAGAAATCCTAACTAAACATTGAGAAATCCTTACTAAACGTATAAAACCATAATAACATATATATCATATAAACATTGAGAAATCCATCATAATAACATAATAACATATCAACATATAAAACCTTCACTAAACCTTCAATAAGTCATTTCTACACAACAACAACACTAAAATTTACTTGCATGCATGTCCTCAAACCTTCAATACAAAACAACAATATACGTATCATACTTGAACGCAACAACAAAAATAATTACTCAACAACAGTATACGTTATCAACACTAAAATTTACTTGCATGTCCTCAAAAGAAACATATCTACACAACAACAAAAACAATAGTATACCAACAATGGTGAAAAGAAAAACCATCAATATTTAGATAACAAAAACAATAGTATACCAACAACAAAAACAATAGTATACCAACAATGGTGAAAACAAATATTTAGAAAAACCATCAAATACCAAAAATAGTGAAAAGAAAAACCATCAATATTTAGATAACAGTATTAACAAAAACCTTCAAAACCTTTAATGTCTTCAAATACCAACAATGGTGAAAAGAAAAAAAAAACAAGAAAATCCCTTGAAACTGTCACATACCTTAACAATGGTGGAAATGCAATGCAGACGGACGTATGCACTCGAAAACGGACGGAGAACGGACGGTGAACGGACGGCGGGCGACGGTCGGACGGCGGATGACGGCACTTGAATAGGGCAAGTTCGTTCGCCAGAGGAGAAAGACAGAAGAAAAGAAATGTACGCGACTGTTCTGTTTCTCTTAAAATTCTGGAGGGTATTTAAAAATTATAATACTAATACCTATAGCAGCGCTTTTAATGGCCTTTAGCAGCGCTTTTAAAAGCGCTTTCTTAGGGTGCCTTAGCAATGCCATATAGCAGCGCTTTATAGAAAAAGCGCTGCTAAAGGGCCCCCTTTAGCAGCACTTTTTAAAAGCGCTTTCTTATATCCCCCTCTAGGTCTCCCTTTAGCAGCGCTTTTAAATGCCTTTAGCAGCGCTTTTAAAAGTGCTTTCTTAGGGTGCCTTCGCAATGCCATATAGCAGCGCTTTATAGAATAAGCGCTGCTAAAGGGGGACATCTTTAGCAGCGCTTTTTAAAAGTGCTCTCTTAGGTTCCCCTTTAGCAGCGCTTTTTAAAAGCGCTTTCTTAGGCCACCCCTTTAGCAGCGCTTTGTAAAAAGCGCTGTCTTAGGTGGGAAATTTTTTTTCTTTTTTTTTACCCACCCTTTAGCAGCGCTTTTTAAGAAGCGCTGCTAAAGGGTGCGCTGCTAAAACTCATTTCTGGCGTAGTGAAGGAAAAGTGGAAGGAAAAGGAATTGATAGTAACATAAGAGAAAGAGAAGAGGAAGAAAGAGGAAAAGGGTAAAAGAGAAGGAAAAGCTTTGAAAGCTCAAGAACAACTTCTAACTTTCGATTTAATCAAGATAAGGGTGTGAAATGTTATTATCTTATCAATGTATATGATTATGTATGTGTGTGTTTGAATTTGTTAGAGGTTCTCCATCATTTTCCATTTTAGGGCAGAAACGAGTTTAATCGATAGAGTCGATGTTTGAACGGTTAAAATCTGGAATAAATGGTGTAGATTAGTCGAGAAATGTTAGGCTAATTAAATGGTGTAGATTAGTTGGAATTGAATCGGTTGATTTTGTGATGATTTGATGATTTTGGACAGTTGGGGTTTTGAACATCGCAGACGTTCGCTAGCACCTTCGCTAGGCGAGCGGGTCACGAGTGTTCGCTGTAGCGAGCTAGTAGCGAATGGCCCCAGACCTGGGCAGAATGTAATTGACCCTCTTCGCTGGTAGCGAGCGAGGTAGCGAGGGATTCGCTAGGCGAACCCCCAGCGAGTAGGTAGCAAAGCCTTGCAGTAGCTTCTGTTTACCTTCGCGAGCTTGTTCGCTAGGCGAACAAGTAGCGAGTGTTCGCTAGGAACTCGCTAGGCGAGCAAGCTAGCGAGTGTGACAGCATTTTCATTTCCTTGTGTTTTTCCATCCAATGGTGATTGTTTGGCTTGATTGTGTTCAATCCTTATCTGAAATGAATAGTTGTGTGCTGTTGTGATAAGATATGTTGTGGGTAGCCGTATGGCGTGAATCCTAGATTGTGCAATATTGTGAAATGTGGCCTTTTGGCATAGATGAGGCATTGTTTAAATTGATTAAAAATGCATGATGATTTATGATGAGGTTCGTTGCCGTTTGGCACGATGATGTGAATGCATAATGATTTATATGCGATTGTATGTGAAGAATGCATGAGAACATATTGTGAATATGTGTGCATTGCTTGGTAAATGTGGTCTTTTGACAAATATATGCATTGTTTAAATTAATTAAAAGTGCATGATGAATGTGATTGGGTTCGTTGTTGTTGGCGCGATATCGTGAGTGCATATTGATTGTACGCGATTGTATGTGAAGAATGCATGAGAACGTATTGCGAATATGTGTGCGTTGCTTGTTAAATGTGGTGATGATGTTGAAATATTTATATGTGTAAGATCGTACTCACTGGGGTAGAATGACAAGACGTTGTTCCTAGTGGAGTAATCATTGGGGTAGAATAACAAGATGTTGTTCCTAGTGAAGTAATCACTGGGGTAGAATAACAAGATGTTGTTCCTAGTGGAGTAATCACTGGGGTAGAATGACAAATGTTGTTCCTAGTGAGGTATAGTGACATGGTCGTATACACTGGGGTAGAATGACTAAGATGTCGTTCCTAGTGGAATAATCACCGGGGTAGAATAACTGAGATGTTGTTCCTGGTGGGGTATAAACGATGTACCCATAATCCCAAATAGGGATTGGTGAGAATTGATGAGTTTTATATGAGTCACATGACACAGATATCATTGTTATATGAAAGTATGCTCGTGTGTGAATTGTTGAATTGAGAACTTTGGATATATGCATGATAAATATGCTTGGTGTTATATATGTGTGTGTATATATACTTTATGATGAATTGTGATGAATAAACATAATTGTAAATGTTTATGTGCAATAGTGTGAATTGTGAATATCTACATTGTGATGTATATGAGTGGATTATGATATAATGTGGTGAGATCGTAGTGTATGCATATTTTTATATTAATGCACATATATGATTATATGCATTGTTATTATGATAATATTTCTCACCCTTCTGGTGGAATGATGTCCTATCTGGCATCATGCAGGTATCAAGAGTAGAGCTGCTTGTAGTTGCGAAGTCGCTATTGGTGTAGATGTTTAGTAATTTAATTATGTTGGGTCGAGTCATGCTCTGATCATGTAACACTGGGATCGTTGGTTTATGTTTTAGAGATACTTTATGTACTCTACGCTATGCTTTTGCATTCATTGAGATATTATGATGTCGGCCTTAGTGCCTAAGTAATGTTGATTTATGTGGTGAACACGAATGTTCTGTTAAGAGAATTATGAATATAAATTGAATCTGCTGCTACGTGCAAAGTGAAATCTTGAAAAGTATAATTATTTATTAAAGTGTTAATGAGCATGACAGATGGTTTTTGATGTTTTGAAAGTTGTGTGACGCCCTTTTGTGAATGCATGATAATTTACTCTGATTATTCATATATTTTCCGTAGGGTTTAGAAGGGTGTTACAGAAGATACATCTATAGGTTCATTTTATGCACACCCTATGTATTCTTAACTGAAACACACTCATTTTAAAATAAATTGACTCAAAAATACATCTTTAGATTCATTTCAGATAGAATACAAAAATGCATTTTCAAATGCACACTCTAATCACATCAAAACACGCTCAAACTGAATGTCACTTCAATTTTTACGAAAATGTATCCCTAAACCCACCTAATAAGTGATTTTCTTCTCTTTGCTTTGAACTCTTGTCTTACTAGAACAAAATAACAAGTAAAATTTTAACCATTATATTAATTTCTCAGCGTAGTACTTGGTGAAAATGATAATTTATGGTCAGACGTTTTTTAAAGTTATAATACACTATTCAATTGGTAATTAATAGCATACAATTAAATTGGGTTAAATTACGATTGAATTTATGGATTTTTTTCTATTTTAACAAATTAAGTTTAAATTCTATATAATAACTATACAAAATATTAGATGGTTTTTTTTTTCAATGTAAAATATGTTTTATCTCAAAATACAAAGTATATTTAGTTTTAATTTTTATATAAAAAAATTCATGACTATAACATAAGTTTTTACATTTTTTTCTGATTCAGTTGATTTTGGAAATACATTTTTAAAGATTTTTTAAAAATACATTTTTAAAATAAATTTATTTATAAAATTGAAACGTGACTTAAAACGAATGAATTTTAGAGCGTGTTTAAAGATGCATTTTTTAATTTAAACATATTTTTAGTTTTTCACAAAAATGAGAAAGTCATCCTTAAGATACATTAAACAATACTAATTGATTCAATTTAAATTTGGAAATCCGTGAGTTGACCTACACTCTCGTATCAATTACCTTCTTTCTCTTACCATAATTTATCACATAACCCTTTTACTAATGATAATTGTCCAAAACACTTATTTTTTTTCTATTTTTTTATTAATCCTTTTTCTTTTTGTGCTAAAATAATATAATTAACTCTTTTTCATTAATTTTTAGAAATGAATTGTTACACGAGGACAAGTTTGCTAGATTACTCATAAAATACAGTCTTTATTTAAAATTTTAACTTTTTTTTTTAACTTTTATAAATTAATAACGAGTAATAAACTCGTGCTTTCACACGAGATACATTTTTGAAAAGAATATGGTTTAAGACGCGTATTTATTGTTAGACTGTAATAAAAATAGGAAATTAAGAAAAGAATAAATTTAAGAATAATAGAAAATTTTAGTTGAAATAATAATAAATGTAGAATATGAAATATAAACAACAATATTATGAATAATATGATTAAAATAAAAATTACTGAAACTTTTATTAGATAAATCATTTGTTTTAGTTTTTTTGCAAATAAGACAATGACTTTATAAGAGAGAAAACAATTTTAAAATATATACTCAATCTTTTAAAAACTCCATTAATTTTTTCACATATTTGAAAACAAAATTATCGATAAATTTATATTATTTAATATTTGAGTCAATATTAAAGATGTGCCAATTTATAACAATAATATTTTTTTCATATATAAAAATGTTTGAAATAAAAATGTATTTTTTTCGTATATAAATAATATTTTTGTTTTAAAATTATTTATAAAAATATTTGAATCAATAGTAAATTTGTTTCTGTATATAAAAAAATTTGAATCAACAGTGTATTATTTTTATTTTGACAAAATTTATAAAAATATTGGCAAAATATCATTTCTCGTCCCTTAACTTTATCTCGGGGTCCATGTTGGTCCCTTATCTTTAAAAAGTGGCAAGTTGGTCCTTTAACTTTTAAAATAGTGTCATTTTAGTCCGCACTGTCAGTTGCTCCCAAACGTCTGTTTATTTTGTATATGTGGCCGATGACGTGGCAATTGTGTTCATGATGTTGCTTCCTTCTCCTTCCTCCTTCTGTTGAAATCCCTAAAATAATCCCAAATCTCAAATCCCTAAATTAATCTTGGGTTTTTTTTTTATTTGGCAAGCATGAAATCTGGATGTTTCTCCTCCATTTCGAAATCGGATGTTTGTAGTCGGTCACGATGGAAGCCCACGTGCCATTATGGAGACATGGTTGTTCTTCAAAGAGAAACTACTGTTAAGAATATGGGAAAACTTTTTTGGGGTTGTCCAAATTATAAGATATGCAAGTTGGTTTTGTTCTCTGTTGAAGTTCTGTTTTTGTTTAAGTTATGTTTCTGTTTCTGTTTCTGTCCAAATTATTTTTCTGGAAATTGGCATGAAACAAAATCATCTTATGCACCGCAGAAATTTGGCAAAAGATAATGTTGTTAAAAACTACTTGTAAAATCTCCATCTTTTGCCTTGCATCTTCAAAATTTTACATATTTTTACTTGATCTTACTTTTCAATGGCTGGAAAATAATTGCTAGAATTTTTCTTAATTCCATTTAAGTGCAATAGTGCATCATAGTTATAACTTCTTTAATATATTGTGTAGCTAAACACACTGAGATATGGAGGATAGCAACTTCCATGGAGGACTATAAATTTGAAATTGAAAACTGGGAGTTAGGAGCTGGAATTTATATTTCATTTTATTTAATGAGAAACTCACTTCAGGGAGATACAAATGCCATGACTGAATTGGTATGGACAATGCTTTGGCACTACTTTCAGTGCTCCCATTCCTGAAGACCTACGCTCCGGTCACTTGCAGGATGCAGTGTATCTGTTCACCCGCTTTTTGACAGAGATTGCAACTTAATTCTACTATCTGCCATTAGCTGTTAGATTCTTAAGTAGAGTCAGAATAGAAGTTCAATGTGTGTTTGCAAGGCAGGATCCGATCTGCATAGATGATCGATGAAATTTGTGTGGCTTTTTATATTGGTCTTGCTTGTTATGAATGATATGCCACTAAATGTAATTGTAGTAACATGTTCATTAATTTTGCATGTGTATCAACTGAATTAAAAACACAATTTGTCGAGGAACACTTTTGCCAGTGTCGGTGGCGTTGGCGTTTCATTACTTATATTACAAATACCAAAGTTACATTACTTATATTACAAATACCAAAGTTGGATTCATAATTTCTCTTCAAGCAGATATTGAGCGTTTTATATATGAGAAGATTATACTTGCTGACAAGATGATAGTAGAGCATGTTGTCACAAAAATAAGAGATGGTGATGTTCTGCTTACTTATGGGTCATCGTCAGCAGTTGAAATGATACTGTTACATGCACATAAGTTAAGGAAACAGTTTCGAGTTGTAGTAGTAGACTCTCTTCCAAGTCATAGGGGGAAACTTTTGCTTCGTAGACTATTGGAGGAAGGTCTTAGTTGTACATACACTCATATCAATGTTGTTTCCTACATAATGCATGAGGTTACTCGAGTTTTTCTAGGTGCTTCATCAGTGCTGTCTAATGGAACAGTTTATTCAGGTGTTGGAACTGCATGTGTTGCAATGGTTGCTCATGCATGGTTAAATTTACAACAATGATTTTAAGTTCTAACACATGAAATATAAAAAGAAGATTTTTTAAAAATAAAATAAAATAAATAGTGCTCTCTGAAAATATTGCCAAATAAAATTATATAATAGGAGCGCCATAAGCATATGCTACAAAGGACTAAAATTTATATTGAAATCTAAATTGTTTTGATAGAGTAAAGCAGAATTAACTAATATGGAAAACATGTTATGAACTCTTCTTTTAACTGATTAAAAAAAAGGTATGTAGTGTATTGAGCTTAATTCTTATTTTAATAGTGACACTAAGCAGTTGAATCATAATTAGAACGTTTATGTGGCAATTTCTAGTTGGATTTCTTAAAGCAATTTTGAAGTGTGAACATAAAGGCTATAATTGAAAGCAAGGTTTTAAAAAACAGTCGCGTTCATGTTGCGGTTTTTGTGATTTCGGTTGATAAAGGTGTTGCGCCATTGGTTGTCGTTGTCGCGGTGTGAATTAACTACAATTTATTCTTTAATATAAAAACGGTGATAGTGGTATCGATATCGACACCTACTAAAACCGTTTTGTCGCGACCATTTTTGCCATTTTTTAAAACCCGAATTGAAAGCATATAGGAAAAACAAAATATCTTAAAATCATCATTGTTTTATTCAAAAGATAATAATCCATTAAGAGAATGATTCATGTTTACTCAAACTCAATGCAATTTATTCATTTCATGGTGAACATTGAATACAAAGATTCCCCTTTCATCTCTAACCCAACCTTAGTAGATAACAAAACAACTCTAACTTTGAAATGATGCTGAGTTTGACAAATGGCAGAGGATGACATTAAGCTATCTGTAGCTTTTTCATGTTGATGAATACAAGAACTGTATTTCAACAGACAAAGGAATAGTACAAAAACAATAACCGATGACAGCACAATTATAAAAACCATTCTTCCATTGCTCCCTTCTTTCTTTTTCTTTGGTATAACTACTCCTAAAGGTTTCATCATCATTCCATTGTTGTCACGACCTTGATTCGGTCCATCATCTACATTAGAAACACCCGAGGGAATTGAAGGTGGAGATGGTGGAAGACCTGCATGCATGCATTATCCAAAAGTATGAATCTAGAGAGATACCAACTAATGAAACCAAGCATACTATATAAGTTCACTTTATAACATAAACAACATTTTTAGCTAATACAGATACATGATTAAGTTTAGAATACCTTTATTAGGAGGTGGAAGGGGAAGAACTTGCTTTTTGGTGAAGAGAAAGGAGGTTGTGGTTTGAGGAATGAAGGGCCTATTTATTCAAGACAATTTTTGAGAATAAATGAAATTATTGAGATTTCAGTGTAAAAGCTGTGGAATAACTTCATTTAAGCATTTTCGGCCAGAGAATCATACCTTGATTGTTGTAAGTATGCTAAGCTAAAACATTCTGAGCAAGATAGAAACCAAATTGAGTTAATTATTTCTCCCCACATTACTTGCATTGCAAAGCTTGCTTTCCAACTAATGGTTGCACATTCACTATAAGCTAACCAGAAAATGCATCCCTGTGCCTATGATGTTAAATGCATACAACTAATTCTAAAATGTAGAATCATTATATCACCCTTTCTTTCTTAAATTATCTGTACAAAGCATACCGAGTTAGTCTAAGATCAAACCAATGATGTCAGATAGTGCCCATAAAGGCCCTACAGCATTGTAGTTGAGATGAATTTTAACAAACAACTTTTGTTATGTGATAATCAATTTATTACGAAGTGTACGTCGTAGCAGAATTTGAACAAAATGCTTCTGCGTCTGACAACATTGGAGCAAACCAACTAGATCTCTAATCTTGATCCAATGTTCATTTCAAATACATTTTTAACAGTAATTTGAAACCTAGAAATTAATCATAATTGATCAACGCTGTTGAAATGTTTAATACCAAAATGTAAACAATGAAAGGATGGCATAATTAACATCTACATTACACTAACATTCACCTTACAGAGAGAAAATCACAATATAAACCCATATCATTATACATTATAAATATCCAAAAAATTATAGAACCAGCGAATATCCCAAATATGTGAATTAGGAAGAACAATTCATTTTTCATAAATAAATTAAGAACTCAAAACACACTCATTCATACTTGAATATTCATGAACATGTTGAATACTGAGGCCAAAATGTAGCTTAATTAGCAGTAAACCCTAAATCAGAAAACCCTCAATCCTTCGCGTCTTGAATCTTCGCGTCTGTAAATGTTGATCGTCTTCAATGACTCAATGAATTCTCCAAGACTCCAAGATATGATTACACTTCTCCAAGCTTGTCGTGCCTTCTTCTAGGTAATGGTGGGTAATGGAAACGTTAGAATTGTTTTTCTTCCTCTAAGACACTTCATATCCACGTCAGTAGCTCCTCCTGGACCAATGTGGCAATTTTTTCAAAGTTTGACTAACGGCAACACACGGAAGGATAAACATGACACCATTTTAAAAGTTAAAGGACCAATTTGCCACTTTTTAAAGATAAGGGACCAACATGGACCCCGAGCTAAAGTTAAGGGACGAAAACGGTTATTTTGTCAAAAATATTTGAATAAATAGTAAAGTTGTACTCGCATATAAAAATATTTGAATAAAAAAAAAATTTCTCGTATATAAATATTATTTTTGTTTTGATACAATTTATAAAAATATTTGAAAATCAATAATAAAGTTATTTATATATACAAAATATTTGCATGATATATTATTTTAAGTGAATACTCTAGAATTATTGAAATTTGTTGATATTCATCGTCAAATCATTAAATTGTTATTTATTCTATCATAAATTATTTTTAAAATTTTATTTAAGTTTAAATCAATTTTATCTATAAATTCAAGGTATACAGTAATTTCTTTGTTTAGCACATTACACATTTACATTTGATTCAGCAGATTAAATATGTATTACATTTATACGTGTTACACTTGATTCAGTACATTATAACTTACTCGACTGAAATGGATAATAAGAATGTAGAAACTTCGTAACGCTTATTTGTGTTGTAACTTTATTAATTAGAGTGGGAATTGGAAAGATTTATTGACAATTAATGGGCAATAAATGAACACAAGTAAGAACTAATATAGAAGTGAATTTGAAAAGATTCATTTTAATATTAGTAGTGTTTATATATTCCAACTTGGTCAATTGAATTGAACCCTAAAGGGCACCCAATTTTGTGAAAGGAGTGAGGACACACCCATGACCATCAAGACACACGCGCGCCGCCGCCTGTCCGGCCGGCTCGGTCCGGCTCGGTCCGGTCTAGATGAATTATTTTTTGGACCCGAATTTATAGAATTTAATTATCATTAATTAATTAATATAATTCGGTGGAGAATTAATTAATAATAAATATTAATTAATTAAGAGAATAATTGGTCGATAACTGCCATATTGAATTTCTCCATTCTCCCACGATTTTCTCCATTCTCCCATGATTTTCTCCATTCACCACGAATTTCTCCCTACTTAGCTGCCTATTGAATTTCTCCATTCTCCCACGATTTTCTCCATTCTCCCATGATTTTCTCCATTCACCACGAATTTCTCCCTACTTAGCTGTCTATAAATACAGGGTAGAAATTCAGTGACTATTTTTTCGCCAGATACTGTGACTTAGAAAGGTTTATTTCTGAAGCGATTTATCAATCGTACGTTATTGAACGTAACGTCCCGATAATTTCCTTGTGTCAAACTCAATTTTTCAAATCCGAAAATAACAATTAGTATATGTATCCATTACATGAACATTTGATACCTTCTTGTTACACTATCTGAGAACTGAGGACTGTGTTGCTATCTACTATATATTTCCATAGGATATGAACAACCAGAAAAGATAAAAGAAATCATGTTATATAAAGAAACAAGAATGTGGGAAGAAAGGGATAAATTCATTACTATATATAAAATATAAAAATCTCAATAAATTTAATATCTATCTTGAAACACTTCGATTCATGGATCTCTGTAAATCCTTCAAGAACTTTGTAAATTTTGTTGAAGAAAAGCAAGAGACGCCATCAATAATCATCAATAAAATTAAAGTTTTATTTTATTTGTATTTTATATAATTATCAGTGTTATTGTTATTATTTTTTTATCTAATAAAACTCAATCGAATTTGTGTCTCTAAAAAACTGTACCATTACTATAAGTCAAATTTATTTGAGTGCCCCAAAAAAATTGCATATGCCTTCTCAATCCTAGAAATGGTATAAAAACAAAGAAAATGTAAGCATGGTGTCTACAAGTATGAGTAAAAGTGACAAATCCATTTCACATACGTTTGGCAAATTACAACTGTAGTAACATAGAGAAATAATTAATAGAAAAAAGAAAAATGATACTACATGAATGTAACAGTTAAGTAGCTTTTAATACTAACAAGCTTCTAGTTTTCACTCAACCATGAAGCAAATTTCCCAAACTTTTAACTGAGTATAAAGAGTGATGAACCTAAAACACAAAAACTATGTTTGATCTCATATACATCACAGAAAAATCCAACACTAGTGACTTCTTCAACTTCTCTACTAGCTGAGCTACTATTAGGCCAATATTGAATAATTAAACCACGTAGAGAAACCTTAATGCAAATTAAACTAACTTAAATGGAAGGAAAAACCTGCTTCCAGATATACAAAATCAAGATTCCCTAAGTTTCAATATCAGGATAAAATGACTTTGTTTATTCCATCCTCCTCGCCTTCTTCTTCTCCTTATTTTCTTCACCACTCAGATTAAGATCACCCAGCATCTCTTCCAAAGTTGGTTCTTCACTGCCTAGCGACATGCCGAACATCTCATTAGTGATTTTTTCTAAATCTTTTAAGTGCGACCGATGCTCTGCGCGTCTCTTCTGGCAAACTTTCTCCTCAGATCCCTTCTTGATTAAAATCACACCATTTCGTGTGTGCTCCTTAAATTCAATTTCACTAGAATTAGCCCCGCACAAGTCATAACCAAGAGCACGGTCCCCAGTTTTCAAAAGATGACCAAGATGAGTCTTGATGGTAAATTTCCTGTCATTCTTTCCCAAATCTTTCACACGAGCAACCACCGCATGAGCTAAACCGAATTTCTTACTATTAATCGTAAAGTCGAAATAAACCCTATACATATTGAGTACAACATATTCCACTAAATCTTTGCTAGTGAGCAAAGATTTGAAGGGGTGCCTCCAATACATATTATCATCTAAGACACACTGCTTCAAGGTTGACGGATCATATAAAGTAATAATGTTGGTAACTTCGGTACAGATCACAATGGGACTGATATTTCCCAAACGCCAAGCAATATAAGGAGGCAGAAGAATCAAATCCCCACAACAAATGGAACAGACCTGAAGAAAAAAGGTGTACTCAAGATTGTAATAACTGCTCTTCCTATCCTGAGAAACAAGTCTCTTACTCTCACAAATGCTCACAGGATTTAGTCCCTTGATAAAATCAACTAACTTCCTAGCACAAACTTCATCAGCAAAATCGTAATCAGTACCGTGTTTCATCTTATTGATTCTCCCAGCATTAGCAGCAACACCATGCTTCATAATCAAATGTTCCAAATACAAAAAACTACGCGCGTGCGCGTGAGAACCATGTTTTCTTAATTGCACAACATAACACCATTGAGTAGGATTAGCCTGAACCCTACTACAAGGTTCACAGATGCGGTTGTCTTGAAGAAACTCAACAAGATAAGATTGATGAAGAATTTCTCCATTGGTAACCTCTTTCTGAACATAAACCCTAGTTTTGATAGTCTTTGAATCGGATTCAGATGAAATGGTTTCAGCTCGGAACACCCTCACTTTATCGGAATGGAAATTGGTTTTAAACTTGTTAAAGCAAAATAATAGACGGAATGTTGGTTGTGATGATAGTTTGACCCATACTTTAGGTATGTGCAAGTAGAAATTGCATTCGGGACAACGTACTAGTTTGATTTTGTTGGGTAACCCTAATGTGATATCGGTTTTTGATTGCATGCATTTATCGCACGTATTCTGTGAGTTTGGTTGGATTGGGAAACCGTGTTGGCAGGAGGGAAGGTTGTGGGATGTTTGATCATGATTGTCCTCCATTGACATGGAGGTCATTGATCAATGGGAAAAAGGGGTTGCTCCGTTTGAAATCTAAAGTATAGGGTTACTTTGCAACTTGTTGCTGCTTTTATAAGGGTTTTCTTGCAGCTGTGTTTTAT
Organism: Lathyrus sativus; assembly: GCA_963859935.3. Classification (NCBI taxonomy): domain Eukaryota; kingdom Viridiplantae; phylum Streptophyta; class Magnoliopsida; order Fabales; family Fabaceae; genus Lathyrus; species Lathyrus sativus. Next base: position 495,694,684 of record OZ012736.1, read on the forward strand.
CCCCTAAAGTATAGGGGTTATGTAGCAAGTTGTTATGCTTTTATAACAGCATCTTTAATCATAATAAATTAAATAGGGAAACCAAGATATTTTTTTGTGGGCACAAAGTGTTTTGTAGGATTTAAAAAATTTATAGTTGATTTTAGTATTTTTTTACTATAAGAAACCAAAACTTGACCTCACATTTTATATTTTTTATTCAAATTATCATTAATTTAATTATTTTAATTAAAATACATACAATTTTTTAAATAAAATTTATCTTAAAAATTTAGAAATAATATTAAATATATTTTATTATAAAATTAAAAATGATACAAAATTCACAACAATAATATATAAAAAAATATAAGGGTTTTCTTGCTTGCAGCTGTGTTTTATTCGCTAAAGTATAAGGGTTACGTTGCAAGTTGTTGATCCTTTTACAAGGTGTTTTATTTTTAAAATGTAATTGGATGAAACATGATATAATGGTAAATAAAATTCATTCTTAGGTTAACACTTAATAATAATATTAAATTTGACAAACCAGATCATTCATATAAAAATTCATAAGTTGGAAATATACAAATGCAAATAAGCAATCACTCTTAATATTAAAATTATATAAATTTTTTGATCAAGTATCGATCTTTTAGAAATATTGATGGTGAATGAGGAATTAGGATTAAAAAAAATAGTTTGTAGGAATATACTAATTTTTTAAAATTTAAATTAATAATAAATTACTAATTTCATATCAACGAGTTTGTTCAACGTAGGGCTGGCAATGAACCAAACCAACTCGAAGATAGTTCGGAATTCGACTCGACAATTAAATCGTTGAACTAGGTTCATGAACCAAATGAGTTGAGTATGAGCGAAAAATTAAGTTCGTTAACTAAATGAGCTGAACTTGAACTATACATAGTTCGACTCGTTAGGTTCATGAGTCAACTCGATTACATATGAAAAGAATTATACTGTCTTTAAGATTAGGTTTAAATATTTACTTCAAATCTTAGACAAATTTAATCTTCAATTTATTAGTTTTTGAATTAGACTCTCAAATGTATCTCTTGAAAGTTGTGTAGGTTTTGAAGTAGTAGATTTCGAAGATAAAGTTAAATTTTAATATGATAACTTTTATTTTATTTTAATATTTTATTTTAAAAATATATATTTATTTAAAATGTCAAATATACTAAAAAATATATATATTTAAAAAAATAGTTTTTAAGTTCGTGAACCATGTGAGCTGAACCTAATGAGATGAACCTAACGAGTCGAGCCGAACTGTTCGTGAACTTATAACGAGTCGAGTTTGAGCTTAAAAAAAAGTTCGTGTCGAACTCGAACTCGAACTCGAATTCGAACAATTCTTAACGAGTCGAGTCGAGCTGAGGTGAGTTCGACTCGACTCGACTCATTTCCAGCCCTAGTTCAACGGATTTACAGGTTAAGAAATGCAAATCCAATACCCAAACTAAAATTATGCGGGTTTATTCAGATATACTCATAAATAAATAAATTCAAGTAATTAGTAAATGATATTGCTAATTCCACCTTAACAGGATGAAAAACACCCTCTCAAAATTCAAAAATATTCATCTGATTCAGAAAATATGTCTTTGAACACACCCTTTGTCTCACTAAAACACGCTCTAATCTCGCCACATAATTTTTTAAAATTTTATTTCGAAGATACATCTATAGGTTCATTCTATGCACACCTTATGTATTCTTAACTGAAACACACTCATTTTAAAATAAATTGACTCGAAAATACATCTTTAGATTCATTTCAGATAAAATACAAAAATGCATTTTCAAAAGCACACTCTAATCACATCAAAACACGCTCAAAATGAGTGTCACTTCAATTTTTACGAAAATTATCCCTAAACCCACCTTATGAGTGATTTTCTTCTCTTTGCTTTGAACTTTTGTCTTACTAGAGCAAAATAACAGGTAAAATTTTAACCATTATATTAATTTTTCAGCGTAGTACGTGGTGAAAATGATAGTTTATGGTCAGACATTTTTTTAAGTTATAATACACTATTGAATTGGTAATTAATAGCATACAATTAAATTGGGTTAAATTACGATTGAATTTATGAATTTTTTTTTCTATTTTAACAAATTAAGTTTAAATTCTATATAATAATTATACAAAATATTAGATGTTTTTTAATTCAATGTAAAATATGTTTTATCTCAAAATACAAAGTATATTTAGCTTTAATTTTTATATAAAAAAATTCATGACTATAACATAAGTTTTTACATTTTTTCTGATTCAGTTGATTTTGAAAATATATTTTTAAAGATTTTTCAAAAATACATTTTTAAAATAAATTTATTTATAAAATTGAAACGTGACTTAAAAACAAATGAATTTTAGAGTGTGTTTAAATATGCATTTTTTTAATTTAAAAATATTTTTAGTTTTTCACAAAAATGAGGAAGTCATCCTTAAAATACATTAAACAATACTAATTGATTCAATTTAAATTTTGTTTATATACATTAAATACATTAACCAAATGTCTCATCTTTCACAGCTACAAATCAAACGTCATATTGAACTTTATTTTTGTTTATATAAAACCACCCCCAAACCTTGAAGTTGAAATTTTTATGTTTATTTGCGTATTTTTTCACTTTTAAAGTTCACTTTCATTTAAAGATTTTGTTCTGGTCTGGGCCCAGCCTCGTGGCCCAACCCAATAATGCGCAGCCAAGGCCTAATGAGTTGAGTAGCCTGGCCGGACACACGCCCCTTGAAGGGCAGAACATGCTCCCTGCCGAGCAGGACGGCACGCTTCTAAGCGTCCTTGGCGCTCCCCCTAGCCAGACAGAACAGCCTCCACGGGCATAATCCCCCTTGCCAACGGGCAGGACGATATGTCTCCCCCGCTCTCATGTGCTCCCCTCCACAGGGAGAATCACACACCGCCGGGGGACCTCCCGAGCTCCCCTCCGCAGGGAGAGCAACGTGTCATGCGCACGTTCTCCACGTGCTCCCCTCCGCGAGGACACTTCATCCCCAACTGCCCACCTCCGAAAGAGCAGGTCAAACCCACTTTCCAGAGACCACGGGACAGTTGGACTAGGGCGAAGATCACGTTCTGGTCTTCAATACGCCACGTAAGTCCTAGCAGTCACCTGGGTTGGGTCTGGCCATCCAGCCCAACACAAGTGACCGTTAGCCCAGCGCTGGGGTCTCTCTATAAATACCATCTTCCTCAAGAGGGTCAGGTAATTCACTTCTTACCCATTTTTCTGTACCTTGCTCTCGCTCTGCCCAACTTCTTACTTTGGCATCGGAGTGTTTTGCAGGTACACCCCCCTCTTCTCCTCCTCATCACCGGTGAACAGGTAGCAGTCCAACAGCGTGTGGCCAGCCCGTGATCCCCTTCTGATCAGGTCAGATCAGTGGCGCCGTCTGTGGGAACAGAAACTTTCCCGTTACTCCGAGCAGAAAACCAAAGTTTCACCAACACTCCACGATCATGGCTAGCCCACACTACGACGATACCATGCACGACTTCGTGCTCAACGCCGTCGCCAACGACAGCAAGCAGATGGAGACGTCACGCCCAGCGGAGACCGGCGAGAGAGACGGCCAGACTGCTTCTCCGTCGTCTGCAGAACCGGTGCGCTCGGCCGACCACCGGCCCCCGAGCCCAACGGCGTTCCAACCTGTTCCTGTCCCGGCGGGAGCGGACCCAACGGTGGCCGCCCTATTTGCGGCCATCAACCAAACGAACCAGCTGTTGTTTCAGCAGAACGCACGAATTGGAGCGCTGGAGCGGGAGGTCCCCCCAAGGTCCCCTCCGCGGGAAAACCAGAACGAGGGCTCGAGGATTTAAAAAATTTATAGTTGATTTGAGTAGTTTTTACTTTAATGATTATTGTCTATAAGAAACCAAAACTTGACCCCATATTTTATATTTTTTATTCAAATGTTCCAAATACAAAAAACTACGCGCGTGAGCGTGAGAACCATGTTTTCTTAATTGCACAACATAACACCATTGAGTAAGATTAGCCTGAACCCTACTACAAGGTTCACAGATGCGGTTGTCTGGAAGAAACTCAACAAGATAAGATTGATGAAGAATTTCTCCATTGGTAACCTCTTTCTGAACATAAACCCTAGTTTTGATAGTCTTTGAATCGGATTCAGATGAAATGGTTTCAGCTCGGAACACCCTCACTTTATCGGAATGGAAATTGGTTTTAAACTTGTTAAAGCAAAATAATAGACGGAATGTTGGTTGTGATGATAGTTTGACCCATACTTTAGGTATGTGCAAGTAGAAATTGCATTCGGGACAACGTACTAGTTTGATTTTGTTGGGTAACCCTAATGTGATATCGGTTTTTGATTGCATGCATTTATCGCACGTATTCTGTGAGTTTGGTTGGATTGGGAAACCGTGTTGGCAGGAGGGAAGGTTGTGGGATGTTTGATCATGATTGTCCTCCATTGACATGGAGATCATTGATCAATGGGAAAAAGGGGTTGTTCCGTTTGAAATCTAAAGTATAGGGTTACTTTGCAACTTGTTGCGGCTTTTATAAGGGTTTTCTTGCAGCTGTGTTTTATCCCCTAAAGTATAGGGGTTATGTAGCAAGTTGTTATGCTTTTATTAGAGTATCTTTAATGAGGATAAATTAAATAGGTAAACTAAGATATTTTTTTGTGGGCACAAAGTGTTTTGTAGGATTTAAAAAATTTATAGTTGATTTGAGTAGTTTTTACTTTAATGATGATTGTCTATAAGAAACCAAAACTTGACCCCACATTTTATATTTTTTATTCAAATTATCATTAATTTAATTATTTTAATTAAAATACATACAATTTTTTAAATAAAATTTATCTTAAAAATTTAGAAATAATATTAAATATATTTTATTATAAAATTAAAAATAATACAAAATTCACAATAATAATATATAAAAAAATATAAGGGTTTTCTTGCTTGCAGCTGTGTTTTATTCGCTAAAGTATAGGGGTTACGTTGCAAGTTGTTGATCCTTTTACAAGGTGTTTTATTTTTAAAATGTAATTGGATGAAACATGATATAATGGTAAATAAAATTCAGGTTAACACTTAATAATAATATTAAATTTTACAAACCAGATCATTCATATAAAAATTCATAAGTTGGAAATATACAAATGCAAATAAGCAATCACTCTTAATATTAAAATTATATAAATTTTTTGATCAAGTATCGATCTATTAGAAATATTGATGGTGAATGAGAAATTAGGATTAAAAAAAATAGTTTGTAGGAATATACTAATTTTTTAAAATTTAAATTAATAATAAATTACTAATTTCATATCAACGAGTTTGTTCAACGGATTTACAGGTTAAGAAATGCAAATTCAATACCCGAACTAAAATTATGCGGGGTTTATTCAGATATACTCATAAATAAATAAATTCAAGTAATTAGTAATCTCTTTCCAGCTCCTTTTGAAATTATAATCCCTTAGTTTTCTTACACTTCCTTTATTCTTGAACTTGAAAAGAATTGAATCATACAAGCTTAAGTAAGTGAATGGATTTGAGAATTATGTCTAAGAGGGACGAGAGAATGGAGTTTGGCGCAAGGTAGACGAGGGAGGAAAGTTGCTGAATTTTTTTTTCAAAGGTCTTATTTGTTTATCATTAATTACTAAGGGTGTATACGGGATTTAGTTGGGTTTGATCTAATTTGTTATCTAATACATTTAAATTTTATTGGATTGAGTCTTCAATCCACAATTTTATAATTAAGTCGTCTGAAATCAATCCGATCATTTATGAGTTAAGTTGAGTTAAATTCACGAGTTGTATATAAATTAAAAAAATAATAATAATTTATTTTTAATTTTAAAAATTTTGTGACACAATTCAATATCATTGAACAATTTTTTAAAATATAATTGGATGAAACACATGATATAATGTCAAATAAAATTCATTCTTATGTTAACACTTAATAATAATATTAAATTTCACAAAACAGGTCATTCATATAAAAATTCATAAGTTGAAAATATACAAATGCAAATAAACAATCACTCTTAATATTAAAATTATATAAATTTATTGATCAAGTACCGATCTTAATAGGGGTGTACGCGGGTTGGGTTGGATCGGGTTCGCCTTAACCCGTTACCCAACCCGTTCAACTTTCAATGGGTTGGGTTTATCATCAAACCCGTAATTCTACTTTAAAAACCGACCCGAATCAACCCGGATATTTACGGGTTGGGTAGGGTTGGGTCCACGGGTTGTGTATATAATAATTATTATTTTCAATTAAAAAAATCTATAACACAATTCAATATAATTTTGCATATTTCAAACAATTAAATTATTTACGTAGTGGAGGCAAATCCTACATATAAAATAGAATAATTAAAAATATAACAATTAAAATTTTGAAATGTATTTTCTTTGTCATAAAAAATATTAAGATACATATACACCATTAATTATTTATATATTTTCATTAATATACCTTAATTTATAAAAATTTATTAGTTATTTTGATACTCAAATGTTATCCATTACAAATATATATCAACATATGTAAAACAAATATATAATAATATACAGTATATATTAGTTGTTTTGATACTCAAATGTTACCTTTTCTAGCACATGCTTAAAAGTAGGTCCGTAAACTATCATATATATTAACACTTAATAATATATAAAATTCCATAAAATATTATTTCCATAAAATTCATAAATTCTAAATAATTCAAAAGCAAATAAACATCACTTAGTCTTAAAATGACATAGATGTATTGGTCCAATATTGGTCTAATAGCACCAAAATCTAACAGCAACTATAAAAGATTCCAGCACCAGCAGTGAAAGGTTTAGCAACAACAGAAAATCCAGCAACAGTAGCTGTAAAAGATTCCAGCAACAACAATGAAATGTTTAGCAACAACATAAAATCCAGCAACAACAGTTAAAAGTTTAAGCAACAATAGTCAAAAGAAGAAGAAAAAAACAACACTAGAAAATACCTTAAAATCTAGTAGTAACAGTTGTATTGAGCTCAACCGCAGTAATGCCAACATCAATAGAAACTAATCCAGCTAACTCTATATATGTAAACACAAACAACTAATAAGAATAATGTAATGTAATACTAAAATAAAATAGATTTTAAAATTCAAACATATAATTCATACCTGACTCAACCTTTTCCAATTCAACCAACTCTTTTTCTAAATCAATGACCTTAGGAGATTTGATCCAATTTTGAGTACAAATCAAAGCTTTAACGGTAGAGGGATTCAAGGAACTACGAAATGAATCAAGGACACGACCTCCTGTACTAAAAGCGGATTCAGAAGATACAGTGGATACAGGGATAGCCAATATATCTCTAGCTATGCGGGAAAGCACATGATATTTATTTGTTTTTCCTTTCCACCAAGTGAGAATATTAAATGTAGGAGAATCATCTTCAACACCATCCTCCAAATACCTTTCCAACTCATTTTTTTGCACTTCACATTGTTTTTTCTTCATATTCATTCTAAACAAATTGTCCCAATCTTCATCATCTTCACCATTTTCAATTCTAGAATGAGAGACAATGTTTGAAGATGAGGCATTGGAACCACCATCATGAGAAACAGGATACAAAAATAAATAGTGCTCAAACAATTTAGCAATGAGAGATTTCAATTTCTTTAACATATCCTCTGACAATTTTTCACCATACATCCGAGTAAAACAAAATTCAATATAGTCAAGCTTATAACGAGGATCAAGATAAATAGCAACAAAGAGAAGATAATTTATTGTATTGCTTTCCCAATACTTGTTGTACTTCAATTGCATATTTGCTGTCATGGTTTTCAAAATTGGATCACTAACATTGTGCCTCCATTTATTCAACGTTTTTTTAATATCCATCAACTGTTTGAAAAAAGAGTTAGCAGTAACATGCAATGACCCAGAAAAAGAAAGTGTGGCATCATAAAAAGTTTTCAAAAACTTCACAAAAATACGAGCTCGTTCCCAATCAGCTCGATTAGGACATCCTTTCGACTCAATACGGAGATTAGTTAAAAATGCAACATCAGCATGTTCTAAGCGGTAAAATGCATGTTCATACTTTTCAGCGATGTTCAACATTAAATAAGTAGAGTTCCATCTGGTTTCTACATCTAGTGTTACCAATGCTTTAGAACATACACCAACAGCTTCTGCACACTTCTTGAAAGTAGCCAACCTACTAGGAGAAGCCTTGACAAACTTACATGCAGCCCTAATTCTTTTAACAGATTCATCAATATCCTTTATTCCTTCTTTGACAATCAAGTTTAATATGTGAGCACTACATCTCATATGCAAGTACTCCCCATTAAACAAAGTACGACCATTCCAAAAACTCATGCCTCGATTTAAATAATCAATTGCCAAATTGTTAGCACTTGCATTATCAACAGTCACACAACATATAGACTTGATACCTCATTCCTTCATGCAATTCTCTAATGTTATCCCTATAGTTTCACCTTTATGGTCAGCAATTATACCAAAGCTTAATATACTCTTCTTTAAATTCCACTCGTCATCAATATAGTGAGCTGTAACACACATATAATTCATATTCTGAATCGATGTCCAAGTATCAGTGGTAAGAGACACCATTTGTTTATTAGCAGACAACATAGATTTCAATTTTTCTTTCTCATCGAAGTACAAGCATAAACAATCTCTGGCAACAGTGACACGAGATGGAATTTTGAATCTTGGTTGAGCCTCTTTCATGAACATATTAAATCCTTCATTTTCAACATATTTAAAAGGGAGCTCATCAATGATTATCATCTTTGCAAGTGTTAATCTAGTCCTCTCTTGATTAAAATCAACAAGTTTCAAGCTAACACTATTAGGATCATCCTCACTTTCTTTTCCAATAGCTATAGTTTTTTGTTTCTTATCAACTACCCTATTTGGATTTTTCAGGCACACTTTCAAATGTTTATGCATGTTAGTAGTGCCATGACTACCACTATTTGCAGCATATTGTTTCCCACAATACTTACATATAGCCTTATCATTAACCCTTTTAAAATCTTTTCAAACTGTAGAAGGTTTTCTAGAGGGTTTTCTTTTGCTTACCTCTATTAGTGCACTTGGTGGCAATGATGACAACCCTTCTCCTTGTATTTGTTGAACTTCTTGCTCTTGTTCAAGTGGATGAGCAACATCTTCACTGACAATTTGTGATTGTTCCACTTCCATTTTCTATAAAAAAAACAATTTTTAATATAAATTATTATTAAAACAACATTAAACAAAATATATTTAAATTAATAATATGAAACAGAACAGGACTTTGCATCAAAATATATTTTCATCATATGAAACAAAATAGTATTTTGCATCATATGAAACAAAATAGTACATTACATTGAACCTATCATCATATTTTGCATTGATATAAAACTATTGAAGTACATACTGTAAAAACAATATATTGCATTGAAATAAATATATTGTAGAACTATAAAAAGTATAAAACCTTATTCAATATGGAGACGAAACTATGAGAGAGTCAAAGTATAGACTGTGGATTTTCAAAATGGATTTTCGAAAGCAAGATGGAATTGGAATGTGAGAGAGTAAAATGAAAAAAAAAATTGTGAGAGAAAGATGAGTGGTGACGTTTGAGATTTGCCGTAGTAAAAAAATAGGGTTAGGTTAAGTGGTATTGTCTTTAGTTTAGTAAGTTTCTAATATATACTTAATTATTATTAGTTAATAAAGATTCATTAAAAAAATAAAAAGGCAGTAAAGTGTAAACTAGAAGTGCATAAGTCAAGCAAGCATGATTAATATTAATAATAATGTTTAATTATAATAATAATAATAATAATTTAATGTGTGATTGGAAACTGGAAGGAAAGTGCAAAAGATCTTTGTGTACGTTACAATTTACAAAGTTATAGCAACTTTAAAATTTATAAATAATAATAATATAATAATAATAATTAATTATGTCACGTCAACGGGTTGGGTCAACGGGTTCATGGGTTTAGAAACTAAAACCCAATACCCGAACCAAATCTATACGGGTTGTTACGGGTTGAGTCGGGTATACCCGTAAATGAATGGGTCCGGGTAATTAGTGGGTTGGTTCGGTTTGGGTAGGCGGGTTTGCGGGTCGACCCGCACCCATGAACACCCCTAGCCGATCTACTAGAAATATTGATGGTGAATGAAAAATTAAGATTAAAAAAAGTAGTTTGTAGGAATATACTAATATTTTTAAATTTAAATTAATAATAAATCACTAATTTCATATCAACGAGTTTGTTCAACGGATTTACAGGTTAAGAAATGCAAATCCAATACCCGAACTAAAATTATGCGGGTTTAATCAGATATACTCATAAATAAATGAATTCAAGTAATTAGTAAATGATATTGCTAATTCCACCTTAATAGGATGAAAAACACCCTATCAAAATTCAAAAATATCCATCTGATTCAGAAAATGTGCCTTTGAACACACCCTTTGTCTCACTAAAACACGCTCTAATCTCGCCACATAATTTTTTAAAATTTTATTTCGAAGATGTAACAGCCCAATTTTCATTAATTAATTATTTATGTTAATTAGTTGATTTATTGAAATTATTGGATGATTATTTAAAGGAATTGGTAGATATTTTGGGAGAAGAAATATATTGGAGAGAAATAGAAGGGAAAGATATATAAGGAAAAGTGGAAGGAAAATGAATTGATAGTAACATAAGAGAAAGAGAAGAGGAAGAAAGAGGAAAAGGGTAAAAGAGAAGGAAAAACTTTGAAAGCTCAAGAACAACTTCTAACTTTCGATTTAATCAAGATAAGGGTGTGAAATGTTATTATCTTATCAATGTATATGATTATGTATGTGTGTGTTTGAATTTGTTAGAGGTTCTCCATCATTTTCCATTTTAGGGCAGAAACGAGTTTAATCGATAGAGTCGATGTTTGAACGGTTAAAATCTGGAATAAATGGTGTAGATTAGTCGAGAAATGTTAGGCTAATTAAATGGTGTAGATTAGTTGGAATTGAATCGGTTGATTTTGTGATGATTTGATGATTTTGGACAGTTGGGGTTTTGAACATCGCAGACGTTCGCTAGCACCTTTGCTAGGCGAGCGGGTCACGAGTGTTCGCTGTAGCGAGCTAGTAGCGAATGGCCCCAGACCTGGGCAGAATGTAATTGACCCTCTTCGCTGGTAGCGAGCGAGGTAGCGAGGGATTCGCTAGGCGAACCTCCAGCGAGTAGGTAGCAAAGCCTTGCAGTAGCTTCTGTTTACCTTCGCGAGTTTGTTCGCTAGGCGAACAAGTAGCGAGTGTTCGCTAGGAACTCGCTAGGCGAGCAAGCTAGCGAGTGTGACAGCATTTTCATTTCCTTGTGTTTTTCCATCCAATGGTGATTGTTTGGCTTGATTGTGTTCAATCCTTATCTGAAATGAATAGTTGTGTGCTGTTGTGATAAGATATGTTGTGGGTAGCCGTATGGCGTGAATCCTAGATTGTGCAATATTGTGAAATGTGGCCTTTTGGCATAGATGAGGCATTGTTTAAATTGATTAAAAATGCATGATGATTTATGATGAGGTTCGTTGCCGTTTGGCACGATGATGTGAATGCATAATGATTTATATGCGATTGTATGTGAAGAATGCATGAGAACATATTGTGAATATGTGTGCATTGCTTGGTAAATGTGGTCTTTTGACAAATATATGCATTGTTTAAATTAATTAAAAGTGCATGATTAATGTGATTGGGTTCGTTGTTGTTGGCGCGATATCGTGAGTGCATATTGATTGTACGCGATTGTATGTGAAGAATGCATGAGAACATATTGTGAATATGTGTGCATTGCTTGTTAAATGTGGTGATGATGTTGAAATATTTATATGTGTAAGATCGTACTCACTGGGGTAGAATGACAAGACGTTGTTCCTAGTGGAGTAATCACTGGGGTAGAATAACAAGATGTTGTTCCTAGTGGAGTAATCACTGGGGTAGAATAACAAGATGTTGTTCCTAGTGGAGTAATCACTGTGGTAGAATGACAAATGTTGTTCCTAGTGAGGTATAGTGACATGGTCGTATACACTGGGGTAGAATGACTAAGATGTCGTTCCTAGTGGAATAATCACCGGGGTAGAATAACTGAGATGTTGTTCCTGGTGGGGTATAAACGATGTACCCATAATCCCAAATAGGGATTGGTGAGAATTGATGAGTTTTATATGAGTCACATGGCACAGATATCATTGTTATATGAAAGTATGCTCGTGTGTGAATTGTTGAATTTAGAACTTTGGATATATGCATGATAAATATTCTTGGTGTTATATATGTGTGTGTATATATACTTTATGATGAATTGTGATGAATAAACATAATTGTAAATGTTTATGTGCAATAGTGTGAATTGTGAATATCTACATTGTGATGTATATGAGTGGATTATGATATAATGTGGTGAGATCGTAGTGTATGCATATTTTTATATTAACGCACATATATGATTATATACATTGTTATTATGATAATATTTCTCACCCTTCTGGTGGAATGATGTCCTATCTGGCATCATGCAGGTATCAAGAGTAGAGCTGCTTGTAGTTGCGAAGTCGTTATTGGTGTAGATGTTTAGTAATTTAATTATATTGGGTCGAGTCATGCTCTGGTCATGTAACACTGGGATCCTTGGTTTATGTTTTAGAGATACTTTATGTACTCTACGCTATGTTTTTGCATTCATTGGGATATTATGATGTTGGCCTTAGTGCCTAAGTAATGTTGATTTATGTGGTGAACACGAATGTTCTGTTAAGAGAATTATGAATATAAATTGAATCCGCTGCTACGTGCAAAGTGAAATCTTGAAAAGTATAATTATTTATTGAAGTGTTAATGAGCATGACAGATGGTTTTTGATGTTTTGAAAGTTGTGTGACACCCTTTTGTTAATGCATGATAATTTACTCTGATTATTCATATATTTTCCGTAGGGTTTAGAAGGGTGTTACAGAAGATACATCTATAGGTTCATTTTATGCACACCCTATGTATTCTTAACTGAAACACACTTATTTTAAAATAAATTGACTCAAAAATACATCTTTAGATTCATTTCAGATAGAATACAAAAATGCATTTTCAAATGCACTCTAATCACATCAAAACACGCTCAAACTGAATGTCACTTCAATTTTTACGAAAATGTATCCCTAAACCCACCTAATAAGTGATTTTCTCCTCTTTGCTTTGAACTCTTGTCTTACTAGAACAAAATAACAAGGAAAATTTTAACCATTATATTAATTTCTCAGCGTAGTACGTGGTGAAAATGATAATTTATGGTCAGACTTTTTTTAAAGTTATAATACACTATTCAATTGGTAATTAATAGCATACAATTAAATTGGGTTAAATTACGATTGAATTTATGGATTTTTTTCTATTTTAACAAATTAAGTTTAAATTCTATATAATAACTATACAAAATATTAGATGGTTTTTTTTTCAATGTAAAATATGTTTTATCTCAAAATACAAAGTATATTTAGTTTTAATTTTTATATAAAAAAATTCATGACTATAACATAAGTTTTTACATTTTTTTTCTGATTCAGTTGATTTTGGAAATACTTTTTTAAAGATTTTTTAAAAATACATTTTTAAAATAAATTTATTTATAAAATTGAAACGTGACTTAAAAACGAATGAATTTTAGAGTGTGTTTAAATATGCATTTTTTAATTTAAACATATTTTTAGTTTTTCACAAAAATGAGAAAGTCATCCTTAATACATTAAACAATACTAATTGATTCAATTTAAATTTGGAAATCCGTGAGTTGACCTACACTCTCGTATCAATTACCTTCTTTCTCTTACCATAATTTATCACATAACCCTTTAACTAATGATAATTGTCCAAAACACTTATTTTTTTCAATTTTTTATTAATCCTTTTTCTTTTTGTGCTAAAATAATATAATTAACTCTTTTTCATTAATTTTTAAAAATGAATTGTTACACGAGGACAAGTTTGCTAGATTACTCATAAAATACAGTCTTTATTTAAAATTTTAACTTTTTTTTTTAACTTTTATAAATTAATAACGAGTAATAAACTCGTGCTTTCACACGAGATACATTTTTGAAAAGAATATGGTTTAAGACGCGTATTTATTGTTAGACTGTAATAAAAATAAGAAATTAAGAAAAGAATAAATTTAAGAATAATAGAAAATTTTAGTTGAAATAATAATAAATATAGAATATGAAATATAAACAACAATATTATGAATAATACGATTAAAATAAAAATTACTAAACTTTTATTAGATAAATCATTTGTTTTAGTTTTTTTGCAAATAAGACAATGACTTTACAAGAGAGAAAATAATTTTAAAATATATACTCAATCTTTTAAAAACTCCATTAATTTTTTCACATATTTGAAAACAAAATTATCGATAAATTTATATTATTTAATATTTGAGTCAATATTAAAGTTGTGCCAATTTATAGCAATAATATTTTTTTCATATATAAAAATGTTTGAAATAAAAATGTATTTTTTTCCGTATATAAATAATATTTTTGTTTTAAAATTATTTATAAAAATATTTGAATCAATAGTAAATTTGTTTCTGTATATAAAAAAAATTTGAATCAACAGTGTATTATTTTTATTTTGACAAAATTTATAAAAATATTGGCAAAATATCATTTCTCGTCCCTTAACTTTATCTCGGGGTCCATGTTGGTCCCTTATCTTTAAAAAGTGGCAAGTTGGTTCTTTAACTTTTAAAATGGTGTCATTTTAGTTCGCACTGTCAGTTGCTCCCAAACGTCAGTTTATTTTGAATATGTGGCTGATGACGTGGCAATTGTGTTCATGATGTTGCTTCCTTCTCCTTCCTCCTTCGGTTGAAATCCCTAAAATAATCCCAAATCTCAAATCCCTAAATTAATCTTGGGTTTTTTTTTATTTGGCAAGCATGAAATCTGGATGTTTCTCCTCCATTTCGAAATCGGATGTTTGTAGTCGGTCACGATGGAAGCCCACGTGCCATTATGGAGACATGGTTGTTCTTCAAAGAGAAACTACTGTTAAGAATATGGGAAAACTTTTTTGGGGTTGTCCAAATTATAAGATATGCAAGTTGGTTTTGTTCTCTGTTGAAGTTCTGTTTTTGTTTAAGTTATGTTTCTGTTTCTGTTTCTGTCCAAATTATTTTTCTGGAAATTGGCATGAAACAAAATCATCTTATGCACCGCAGAAATTTGGCAAAAGATAATGTTGTCAAAAACTACTTGTAAAATCTCCATCTTTTGCCTTGCATCTTCAAAATTTTACATATTTTTACTTGATCTTACTTTTCAATGGCTGGAAAATAATTGCTAGAATTTTTCTTAATTCCATTTAAGTGCAATAGTGCATCATAGTTATAACTTCTTTAATATATTGTGTAGCTAAACACACTGAGATATGGAGGATAGCAACTTCCATGGAGGACTATAAATCTGAAATTGAAAACTGGGAGTTAGGAGCTGGAATTTATATTTCATTTTATTTAATGAGAAACTCACTTCAGGGAGATACAAATGCCATGACTGAATTGGTATGGACAATGCTTTGGCACTGCTTTCAGTGCTCCCATTCCTGAAGACCTACGCTCCGGTCACTTGCAGGATGCAGTGTATCTGTTCACCCGCTTTTTGACAGAGTTTGCAACTTAATTCTACTATCTGCCATTAGCTGTTAGATTCTTAAGTAGAGTCAGAATAGAAGTTCAATGTGTGTTTGCAAGGCAGGATCCGATCTGCATAGATGATCAATGAAATTTGTGTGGTTTTTTATATTGGTCTTGCTTGTTATGAATGATATGCCACTAAATGTAATTGTAGTAACATGTTCATTAATTTTGCATGTGTATCAACTGAATTAAAAACACAATTTGTCGAGGAACATTTTTGCCAGTGTCGGTGGCGTTGGCGTTTCATTACTTATATTACAAATACCAAAGTTTCATTACTTATATTACAAATACCAAAGTTGGATTGATAATTTCTCTTCAAGCAGATATTGAGCGTTTTATATATGAGAAGATTATACTTGCTGACAAGATGATAGTAGAGCATGTTGTCACAAAAATAAGAGATGGTGATGTTCTGCTTACTTATGGGTCATCGTCAGCAGTTGAAATGATACTGTTACATGCACATAAGTTAAGGAAACAGTTTCGAGTTGTAGTAGTAGACTCTCTTCCAAGTCACAGGGGGAAACTTTTGCTTCGTAGACTATTGGAGGAAGGTCTTAGTTGTACATACACTCATATCAATGTTGTTTCCTACATAATGCATGAGGTTACTCAAGTTTTTCTAGGTGCTTCATCAATGCTGTCTAATGGAACAGTTTATTCAGGTGTTGGAACTGCATGTGTTGCAATGGTTGCTCATGCATGGTTAAATTTACAACAATGATTTTAAGTTCTAACACATGAAATATAAAAAGAAGATTTTTTAAAAATAAAATAAAATAAATAGTGCTCTCTGAAAATATTGCCAAATAAAATTATATAATAGGAGCGCCATAAGCATATGCTACAAAGGACTAAAATTTATATTGAAATCTAAATTGTTTTGATAGAGTAAAGCAGAATTAACTAATATGCAAAACATGTTATGAACTCTTCTTTTAACTGATTAAAAAAAAAGGTATGTAGTGTATTGAGCTTAATTCTTATTTTAATAGTGACACTAAGCAGTTGAATCATAATTAGAACGTTTATGTGGCAATTTCTAGTTGGATTTTTTAAAGCAATTTTGAAGTGTGAACATAAAGGCTATAATTGAAAGCAAGGTTTTAAAAAACAGTCGCGTTCATGTTGCGGTTTTTGTGATTTCGGTTGATAAAGGTGTTGCGCCATTGGTTGTCGTTGTCGCGGTGCGAATTAACTACAATTTATTCTTTAATATAAAAACGGTGATAGTGGTATCGATATCGACACCTACTAAAACCGTTTTGTCGCGACCATTTTTGCCATTTTTAAAACCCGAATTGAAAGCATATAGGAAAAACAAAATATCTTAAAATCATCATTGTTTTATTCAAAAGATAATAATCCATTAAGAGAATGATTCATATTTACTCAAACTCAATGCAATTTATTCATTTCATGGTGAACATTGAATACAAAGATTCCCCTTTCATCTCTAACTCAACCTTAGCAGATAACAAAACAACTCTAACTTTGAAATGATGCTGAGTTTGACAAATGGCAGAGGATGACATTAAGCTATCTGTAGCTTTTTCATGTTGATGAATACAAGAACTGTATTTCAACAGACAAAGGAATAGTACAAAAACAATAACCGATGACAGCACAATTATAAAAATCATTCTTCCATTGCTCCCTTCTTTCTTTTTCTTTGGTATAGCTACTCCTAAATGTTTCATCATCATTCCATTGTTGTCACGACCTTGATTCGGTCCATCATCTACATTAGAAACACCCGAGGGAATTGAAGGTGGAGATGGTGGAAGACCTGCATGCATGCATTATCCAAAAGTATGAATCTAGAGAGATACCAACTAATGAAACCAAGCATACTATATAAGTTCACTTTATAACATAAACAACATTTTTAGTTAATACAGATACATGATTAAGTTTAGAATACCTTTATTAGGAGGTGGAAGGGGAAGAACTTGCTCTTTGGTGAAGAGAAAGGAGGTTGTGGTTTGAGGAATGAAGGGCCTATTTATTCAAGACAATTTTTGAGAATAAATGAAATTATTGAGATTTCAGTGTAAAAGCTGTGGAATAACTTCATTTAAGCATTTTCGGCCAGAGAATCAAACATTGATTGTTGTAAGTATGCTAAGCTAAAACATTCTGAGCAAGATAGAAACCAAATTGAGTTAATTATTTCTCCCCACATTACTTGCATTGCAAAGCTTGCTTTCCAACTAATGGTTGCACATTCACTATAAGCTAACCAGAAACTGCATCCCTGTGCCTATGATGTTAAATGCATACAACTAATTCTAAAATGTAGAATCATTATATCACCCTTTCTTTCTTAAATTATCTGTACAAAGCATACCGAGTTAGTCTAAGATCAAACCAATGATGTCAGATAGTGCCCATAAAGGCCCTACAGCATTGTAGTTGAGATGAATTTTAACAAACAACTTTTGTTATGTGATAATCAATTTATTACGAAGTGTACGTCGTAGCAGAATTTGAACAAAATGCTTCTGCGTCTGACAACATTGGAGCAAACCAACTAGATCTCTAATCTTGATCCAATGTTCATTTCAAATACATTTTTAACAGTAATTTGAAACCTAGAATTTAATCATAATTGATCAACGCTGTTGAAATGTTTAATACCAAAATGTAAACAATGAAAGGATGGCATAATTAACATCTACATTACACTAACATTCACCTTACAGAGAGAAAATCACAATATAAACCCATATCATTATACATTATAAATATCCAAAAATTATAGAACCAGCGAATATCCCAAATATGTGAATTAGGAAGAACAATTCATTTTTCATAAATAAATTAAGAACTCAAAACACATTCATTCATACTTGAATATTCATGAACATGTTGAATACTGAGGCCAAAATGTAGCTTAATTAGCAGTAAACCCTAAATCAGAAAACCCTCAATCCTTCGCGTCTGTAAATGTTGATCGTCTTCAATGACTCAATGAATTCTCCAAGACTCCAAGATATGATTACACTTCTCCAAGCTTGTCGTGCCTTCTTCTAGGTAATGGTGGGTAATGGAAACGTTAGAATTGTTTTTCTTCCTCTAAGACACTTCATATCCAGGTCCTCCTGGACCAATGTGGCAATTTTTTCAAAGTTTGACTAACGGCAACACGCGGAAGGATAAACATGACACCATTTTAAAAGTTAAAGGACCAATTTGCCACTTTTTAAAGATAAGGGACCAACATGGACCCCGAGCTAAAGTTAAGGGACGAAAACGGTTATTTTGCCAAAAATATTTGAATAAATAGTAAAGTTGTACTCGCATATAAAAATATTTGAATAAAAAAAAATTCTCGTATATAAATATTATTTTTGTTTTGATACAATTTATAAAAATATTTGAAAATCAATAATAAAATTATTTATATATACAAAATATTTGCATGATATATTATTTTAAGTGAATACTCTAGAATTATTGAAATTTGTTGATATTCATCGTCAAATCATTAAATTGTTATTTATTCTATCATAAATTATTTTTAAAATTTTATTTAAGTTTAAATCAATTTTATCTATAAATTCAAGGTATACAATAATTTCTTTGTTTAGCACATTACACATTTACATTTGATTCAGCAGATTAAATATGTATTACATTTATACGTGTTACACTTGATTCAGTACATTATAACTTACTCGACTGAAATGGATAATAAGAATGTAGAAACTTCGTAACGCTTATTTGTGTTGAAACTTTATTAATTAGAATGGGAATTGAAAAGATTTATTGACAATTAATGGGCAATAAATGAACACAAGTAAGAACTAATATAGAAGTGAATTTGAAAAGATTCATTTTAATATTAGTAGTGTTTATATATTCCAACTTGGTCAATTGGGTTGGACCCTAAAGGGCACCCAATTTTGTGAAAGGAGTGAGGACACACCCATGACCATCAAGACACACGCGCGCCGCCGCCCGTCCGGCCGGCTCGGTTCGGCTCGGTCCAGTCTAGATGAATTATTTTTTGGACCCGAATTTATAGAATTTAATTATCATTAATTAATTAATATAATTCGGTGGAGAATTAATTAATAATAAATATTAATTAATTAAGAGAATAATTATATTGAATTTCTCCATTCTCCCACGATTTTCTCCATTCTCCCATGATTTTCTCCATTCACCACGAATTTCTCCCTACTCAGCCTTACTAGCTGCCTATAAATACAGGGTAGAAATTCAGTGGCTATTTTTTTCGCCAGATACTGTGACTTAAAAAGGTGTATTTCTAACGATTTATCAATCGTACGTTATTGAACGTAGTACGCGACACGTCCCGATAATTTCCTTGTGCCAAACTCAATTTTTCAAATCCGAAAACAACAATTTGTATATGTATCCATTACATGAACATTTGATACCTTCTTGTTACACACTATCTGAGAACTGAGAATTGTGTTGCTATCTACTATATATTTCCATAGGATATGAACCAGAAAAGATAAAAGAAATCATGTTATATAAAGAAACAAGAATGTGGGAAGAAAGGGATAAATTCATTACTATATATAAAATATAAAAATCTCAATAAATCTAATATCTATCTTGAAACACTTCGATTCATGGATCTCTATAAATCTAGAAATGGTATAAAAACCAAGAAAATGTAAGCATGGTGTCTACAAGTATGAGTAAAAGTGACAAATCCATTTCACATACGTTTGTCAAATTACAACTGTAGTAACATAGAGAAATAATTAATAGAAAAAAGAAAAATGATACTACATGAATGTAACAGTTAAGTAGCTTTTAATACTAACAAGCTTCTAGTTTTCACTCAACCAGCAAATTTCCCAAACTTTTAACGAAGTATAAAGAGTGATGAACCTAAAACACAAAAACTATGTTTGATCTCATATACATCACAGAAAAATCCAACACTAGTGACTTCTTCAACTTCTCTACCTAGCTGAGCTACTATTAGGCGAAAAACAACATTTACAATATTGAATAATTAAACCACTTAGAGAAACCTTGCAAATTAAACTAACCTAAATGGAAGAAAAAACCTGTTTCCAGATATATAAAATCAGGATTCCCTAAGTTTCAATATCAGGATAGAAATGACTGTTTATTCGATCACGCCATCCTCGCCTTCTTCTTCTCCTTATTTTCTTCACCACTCAGATTAAGATCACCCAGCATCTCTTCCAAAGTTGGTTCTTCACTGCCTAGCGACATGCCGAACATCTCATTAGTGATTTTTTCTAAATCTTTTAAGTGCGACCGATGCTCTGCGCGTCTCTTCTGACAAACTTTCTCTTCAGATCCCTTCTTGATTAAAATCACACCATCTCGTGTGTGCTCCTTAAATTCAATTTCACTAGAATTAGCCCCGCACAAGTCATAACCAAGAGCACGGTCCCCTGTTTTCAAAAGATGACCAAGATGAGTCTTGATGGTAAATTTCCTGTCATTCTTTCCCAAATCTTTCACACGAGCAACCACCGCATGAGCTAAACCGAATTTCTTACTATTAATCGTAAAGTCGAAATAAACCCTATACATATTGAGTACAACATATTCCACTAAATCTTTGCTAGTGAGCAAAGATTTGAAGGGGTGCCTCCAATACATATTATCATCTAAGACACACTGCTTCAAGGTTGACGGATCATATAAAGTAATAATGTTGGTAACTTCGGTACAGATCACAATGGGACTGATATTTCCCAAACGCCAAGCAATATAAGGAGGCAGAAGAATCAAATCCCCACAACAAATGGAACAGACCTGAAGAAAAAAGGTGTACTCAAGATTGTAATAACTGCTCTTCCTATCCTGAGAAACAAGTCTCTTACTCTCACAAATGCTCACAGGATTTAGTCCCTTGATAAAATCAACTAACTTCCTAGCACAAACTTCATCAGCAAAATCGTAATCAGTACCGTGTTTCATCTTATTGATTCTCCCAGCATTAGCAGCAACACCATGCTTCATAATCAAATGTTCCAAATACAAAAAACTACGCGCGTGCGCGTGAGAACCATGTTTTCTTAATTGCACAACATAACACCATTGAGTAGGATTAGCCTGAACCCTACTACAAGGTTCACAGATGCGGTTGTCTTGAAGAAACTCAACAAGATAAGATTGATGAAGAATTTCTCCATTGGTAACCTCTTTCTGAACATAAACCCTAGTTTTGATAGTCTTTGAATCGGATTCAGATGAAATGGTTTCAGCTCGGAACACCCTCACTTTATCGGAATGGAAATTGGTTTTAAACTTGTTAAAGCAAAATAATAGACGGAATGTTGGTTGTGATGATAGTTTGACCCATACTTTAGGTATGTGCAAGTAGAAATTGCATTCGGGACAACGTACTAGTTTGATTTTGTTGGGTAACCCTAATGTGATATCGGTTTTTGATTGCATGCATTTATCGCACGTATTCTGTGAGTTTGGTTGGATTGGGAAACCGTGTTGGCAGGAGGGAAGGTTGTGGGATGTTTGATCATGATTGTCCTCCATTGACATGGAGGTCATTGATCAATGGGAAAAAGGGGTTGCTCCTTTTGAAATCTAAAGTATAGGGTTACTTTGCAACTTGTTGCGGCTTTTATAAGGGTTTTCTTGCAGCTGTGTTTTATCCCCTAAAGTATAGGGGTTATCTAGCAAGTTGTTATGCTTTTATTAGGGCGAGAATAAATTAAATAGGTAAATTAAGATATTTTTTTGTGGGCACAAAGTGTTTTGTAGGATTTAAAAAATTTATAGTTAATTTTAGTATTTTTTTACTATAAGAAACCAAAACTTGACCCCACATTTTATATTTTTTATTCAAATTATCATTAATTTAATTATTTTAATTAAAATACATACAATTTTTTAAATAAAATTTATCTTAAAAATTTAGAAATAATATTAAATATATTTTATTATAAAATTAAAAATGATACAAAATTCACAACAATAATATATAAAAAAATTTAAGGGTTTTCTTGCTTGCAGCTGTGTTTTATTCGCTAAAGTATAGGGGTTACGTTGCAAGTTGTTGATCCTTTTATAAGGTGTTTTATTTTTAAAATGTAATTGGATGAAACATGATATAATTTCAAATAAAATTCATTCTTATGTTAACACTTAATAATAATATTAAATTTCACAAACCAGATCATTCATATAAAAATTCATAAATTTAAAAATATACAAATGCAAATATGCAATCACTCTTAATATTAAAATTATATAAATTTTTTGATCAAGTATCGATCTATTAGAAATATTGATGGTGAATGAGAAATTAGGATTAAAAAAAATAGTTTGTAGGAATATACTAATTCTTTAAATTTTAAATTAATAATAAATTACTAATTTCATATCAACGAGTTTGTTTAACGGATTTACAGGTTAAGAAATGCAAATCCAATACCCAAACTAAAATTATGCGGGTTTATTCAGATATACTCATAAATAAATAAATTCAAGTAATTAGTAAATGATATTCCTAATTCCACTTTAACAGGATGAAAAACACCCTATCAAAATTCAAAAATATCCATCTGATTCAGAAAATATGTCTTTGAACACACCCTTTGTCTCACTAAAACACGCTCTAATCTCGCCACATAATTTTTTAAAATTTTATTTCGAAGATACATCTATAGGTTCATTCTATGCACACCTTATGTATTCTTAACTGAAACACACTCATTTTAAAATAAATTGACTCGAAAATACATCTTTAGATTCATTTCAGATAGAATACAAAAATACATTTTCAAATGCACACTCTAATCACATCAAAACACGCTCAAAATGAGTGTCACTTCAATTTTTACGAAAATGTATCCCTAAACCCACCTAATGAGTGATTTTCTCCTCTTTGCTTTGAACTTTTGTCTTACTAGAGCAAAATAACAGGTAAAATTTTAACCATTATATTAATTTCTCAGCGCAGTACGTGGTGAAAATGATAGTTTATGGTCAGACATTTTTTAAAGTTACAATACACTATTGAATCGGTAATTAATAGCATACAATTAAATTGGGTTAAATTACGATTGAATTTATAAATTTTTTTCTATTTTAACAAATTAAGTTTAAATTCTATATAATAATTATACAAAATATTAGATGTTTTTTAATTCAATGTAAAATATAATTAACTCTTTTTCATTAATTTTTAGAAATGAATTGTTACACGAGGACAAGTTTGCTAGATTACTCATAAAATACAGTCTTTATTTAAAATTTTAACTTTTTTTTTTTACTTTTTTAAATTAATAACGAGTAATAAACTCGTGCTTTCACACGAGATACATTTTTGAAAAGAATATGGTTTAAGACGCGTATTTATTTTTAGACTGTAATAAAAATAGAAAATTAAGAAAAGAATAAATTTAAGAATAATAATAAATTTTAGTTGAAATAATAATAAAGGTAGAATATGAAATATAAACATTAATATTATGAATAATATGATTAAAATAAAAATTACTGAAACTTTTATTAGATAAATCATTTGTTTTAGTTTTTTTTGTAAATAAGACAATGACTTTATAAGAGAGAAAACAATTTTAAAATATATACTCAATCTTTTAAAAACTCCATTAATTTTTTCACATATTTGAAAACAAAATTATCGATAAATTTATATTATTTAATATTTGAGTCAATATTAAAGTTGTGCCAATTTATAACAATAATATTTTTTTCATATATAAAATTTTTTGAAATAAAAATGTATTTTTTTCCGTATATAAATAATATTTTTGTTTTAAAATTATTTATAAAAATATTTGAATCAATAGTAAATTTGTTTCTGCATATAAAAAATTTTGAATCAACAGTGTATTATTTTTATTTTGACAAAATTTATAAAAATATTGGCAAAATATCATTTCTCGTCCCTTAACTTTATCTCGGGGTCCATGTTGGTCCCTTATCTTTAAAAAGTGGCAAGTTGGTCCTTTAACTTTTAAAATGGTGTCATTTTAGTCCGCACTGTCAGTTGCTCCCAAACGTCCGTTTATTTTGTATATGTGGCCGATGACGTGGCAATTGTGTTCATGATGTTGCTTCCTTCTCCTTCCTCCTTCTGTTGAAATCCCTAAAATAATCCCAAATCTCAAATCCCTATATTAATCTAGGGTTTTTTTTATTTGGCAAGCATGAAATATGGATGTTTCTCCTCCATTTCGAAATCGGATGTTTGTAGTCGGTCACGATGGAAGCCCACGTGCCATTATGGAGACATGGTTGTTCTTCAAAGAGAAACTACTGTTAAGAATATGGGAAAACTTTTTTGGGTTGTCCAAATTATAAGATATGCAAGTTGGTTTTGTTCTCTGTTGAAGTTCTGTTTTTGTTTAAGTTATGTTTCTGTTTCTGTCCAAATTATTTTTCTGGAAATTGGCATGAAACAAAATCATCTTATGCACCGCAGAAAATTGGCAAAAGATAATGTTGTTAAAAACTACTTGTAAAATCTCCATCTTTTGCCCTGCATCTTCAAAATTTTACATATTTTTACTTGATCTTACTTTTCAATGGCTGGAAAATAATTGCTAGAATTTTTCTTAATTCCATTTAAGTGCAATAGTGCATCATAGTTATAACTTCTTTAATATATTGTGTAGCTAAACACACTGAGATATGGAGGATAGCAACTTCCATGGAGGACTATAAATCTGAAATTAAAAACTGGGAGTTAGGAGCTGGAATTTATATTTCATTTTATTTAATGAGAAACTCACTTCAGGGAGATACAAATGTCATGACTGAATTGGTATGGACAATGCTTTGGCACTGCTTTCAGTGCTCCCATTCCTGAAGACCTACGCTACGGTCACTTGCAGGATGCAGTGTATCTGTTCACCCGCTTTTTGACAGAGATTGCAACTTAATTCTACTATCTGCCATTAGCTGTTAGATTCTTAAGTAGAGTCAGAATAGAAGTTCAATGTGTGTTTGCAAGGCAGGATCCGATCTGCATAGATGATCAATGAAATTTGTGTGGTTTTTTATATTGGTCTTGCTTGTTATGAATGATATGCCACTAAATGTAATTGTAGTAACATGTTCATTAATTTTGCATGTGTATCAACTGAATTAAAAACACAATTTGTCGAGGAACATTTTTGCCAGTGTCGGTGGCGTTGGCGTTTCATTACTTATATTACAAATACCAAAGTTTCATTACTTATATTACAAATACCAAAGTTGGATTGATAATTTCTCTTCAAGCAGATATTGAGCGTTTTATATATGAGAAGATTATACTTGCTGACAAGATGATAGTAGAGCATGCTGTCACAAAAATAAGAGATGGTGATGTTCTGCTTACTTATGTGTCATCGTCAGCAGTTGAAATGATACTGTTACATGCACATAAGTTAAGGAAACAGTTTTGAGTTATAGTAGTAGACTCTCTTCCAAGTCACAGGGGGAAACTTTTGCTTCGTAGACTATTGGAGGAAGGTCTTAGTTGTACATACACTCATATCAATGTTGTTTCCTACATAATGCATGAGGTTACTCAAGTTTTTCTAGGTGCTTCATCAATGCTGTCTAATGGAACAGTTTATTCAGGTGTTGGAACTGCATGTGTTGCAATGGTTGCTCATGCATGGTTAAATTTACAACAATGATTTTAAGTTCTAACACATGAAATATAAAAAGAAGATTTTTTAAAAATAAAATAAAATAAATAGTGCTCTCTGAAAATATTGCCAAATAAAATTATATAATAGGAGCGCCATAAGCATATGCTACAAAGGACTAAAATATATATTGAAATCTAAATTGTTTTGATAGAGTAAAGCAGAATTAACTAATATGGAAAACATGTTATGAACTCTTCTTTTAACTGATTAAAAAAAAAGGTATGTAGTGTATTGAGCTTAATTCTTATTTTAATAGTGACATTAAGCAGTTGAATCATAATTAGAACGTTTATGTGGCAATTTCTAGTTGGATTTTTTAAAGCAATTTTGAAGTGTGAACATAAAGGCTATAATTGAAAGCAAGGTTTTAAAAAACAGTCGTGTTCATGTTGCGGTTTTTGTGATTTTGGTTGATATAGGTGTTGCGCCATTGGTTGTCGTTGTCGCGGTGTGAATTAACTACAATTTATTCTTTAATTTAAAAACGGTGATAGTGGTATCGATAACGACACCTACTAAAACCGTTTTGTCGCGACCATTTTTGCCATTTTTTAAAACCCGAATTGAAAGCATATAGGAAAAATAAAATATCTTAAAATCATCATTGTTTTATTCAAAAGATAAGAATCCATTAACAAAATGATTCATGTTTACTCAAACTCAATGCAATTTATTCATTTCATGGTGAACATAATACAAAGATTCCCCTTTCATCTCTAACTCAACCTTAGCAGATAATAAAACAACTCTAACTTTAAAATGATGCTGAGTTTGACAAATGGCAGAGGATGACATTAAGCTATTTGTAGCTTTTTCATGTTGATGAATACAAGAATTGTATTTTAACAGACAAAGGAATAGTTGATCGCGACTTTCTATGTCTAACTCAATTAACTGCAAGTGCACAGTCTATCGCGTAGTAATAATAGATATCAATCCCACAGGGACTCGTAATCAAACTAGTATTATCGGGCGTTACGGTGTTTAGCTAGGTTGGTAATGTTTTAAGGGAATAATAACAAAATAAGTGTGTAAACTAAAGGGAACTAAAGCTTTTACTTAAGGTATGAATGCTTGAATCGGTATGTAATATGTTGTTTCTTCAGGGATTCTATAAGTCACCGGTGTCTTTAGGTTTTCAAAAATAGTTTAAGAAGAACATGATGGTTTAAAGACCTTTGTCTCATGAAGGTTGTTGACGCTAGTCGCAACTCTAAGGCGGAACGTATGTTGTCGCTATCCCGTTCGGGGTTAAAGTTACTTTTTGAAAACTATTAAGTTCCAATTCCTTTTAAAGCGCTGTCGCTATTTTTAAAATGAATGCCTAGTTTTTACTATCTGGTCTTAGCCTCAGCTGTCGCTTGTTGGTTCGTACCTTTATGAATTTCCCACTGTCGTGGCAAAACTACTGTAAATAATCTCTCGCTGTCGCGACGAAGGTTTATTTAGAAAATTCAAATTTAAAAACTGAAGCCATAAATAAGTTCTTGAAAAGGTAGATATACACCGGTTAATTATTGAATCCCATCAGATTATTTATTACATACCGATTACTTAAGATTTAGCCAGACATGGAATATAAATAAACAGAACGTAAATAATGGCAGAAAATAATAATATTCATTACAATAGGAAATAACAATTCAATTACAATTAGAATAGAAACCTGTAAATAATTCGATTTGGCTTTTGGGAAATCCTCCAAAATGGCGGCAGGATTTTGTCTTTATGCCAATTTCTCGTACAGAATGGAAATGGGGAGTAAAACAAGAATTGCAAGGAAAGAAAGAAACAGGAAATAAAACAACGATAAGAAAAATGGGAATTTGAATAATTGCTCTGAAGGTAAATTGGCAGCACTTCGTTTCTTCAATGCGGCTCCCCTTTTCTAGTACCAGCTACCTCCTTTTATAGATGGGATATTCCACGGTTTCTTTCTTCGGGAAATGGGAGTGATATCAGAGAATATAGGAGTTAGTGGTACCACTTCTCTTTGGCACTTTCACAATTTGACAGCACGTGCAGAAAACTGTATTTTAACTGCATGGTGATCGTCATGGACCTGTGACGGTCGTCACACGCATGACGGTCGTCACACCCTTGTGATGGTCGTCACATCAGTAGAACTCGTTTTTGCTGCTTTTTGGCCTGATTTTCACTTGGTTTTCACTTGTAAATGCTTCTTTTCTTTATCTTGCTCCATTTGAGCATGGACTTTGAATACCTGCAAAATACTGGGCAAATAGTGTGGAAATATCTGATTTCGGAGTGAAAACGGTCGCCGATTAGTAGAAAAGTACATCATTATATATATATATATATATATATATATATATATATATATATATATATATATATATATATATATATATATATATATATATATATATATATATATATATATATATATATATATATATATATATATATATATATATATATATATATATATATATATATATATATATATATATATATATATATATATATATATATATATGATTTCGCATTATCAAACTCCCCTAAACTTGAATCTTTGCTTGTCCTCAAGTAAAGGTAGGAAAAATTTAAAGTTCGGCAAGCACGCGGCACGCTCTTCCCTTGATCAGATTTTCTCAGATGCCAAGTTGAGAAGAACCGGGGATCCAATGGAAACAAAGCGTATACGGCGACGACACTTGATTGTAAGTCTTCAAAGGCCTCTCTTTTATGCAGGTCAGTCTCAACCATGTTACTGCAACTCGGCTTCAAGTCTCTCGCTACAAATTTTACCCGGCTTCGTTCTGGCGCAGTTACATTAAGCCCGTTATCCACACATGTTCATGGCAAGAAAACCTGTTGGTGATTTTGATCTCTCTGCTAGTTTGATTTTTTTTTCTTTGCACATATGCTTATTCTGCTATAAATCCGCAAGAGTTTCGTACCGTTGGGCTAAATGCTCGGGTGAGGAGCATCTAACTTAGAAGGCATATATCTCTGTATTCATGCAATATGGCTTTTCTTTTCTTTCAAGATTATTGAATTCTTACTAGAGATCATACACTTATTTACATCGGTTTCTTGCTTAGAAGAGTTTAGGATGGTGCTGACTGCTCGTATAAACTACTGGGGGCTCCGTTCGAATCGAAACTTGAGGCTTTGATACGAGTAAGCGGTGAGACTGACTCGCGTAAACCAGAGGTCTAAGGTGTCAGGGCGTAGAAGCTTTGTTAAAATTTTCTTCTCGGAAATTCCAACTTGGTAAGGTTTAGGCGTATCGCGTGATGCTTCGGAGAGGATAAAAGTTTCTTTGTATATGTCATATGAAGCGCGGGGAGTTCACGTAACGGATATATATATATATATATATATATATATATATATATATATATATATATATATATATATATATATATATATATATATATATATATATATATATATATATATATATATATATATATATATATATATATATATATATATATATATATATATATATATATATATATATATATATATATATATATATATATATATATATATATATATATATATATATATATATATATATATATATATATATATATATATATATATATATATATATATATATATATATATATATATATATATATATATATATATATATATATATATATATATATATATATATATATATATATATATATATATATATATATATATATATATATATATATATATATATATATATATATATATATATATATATATATATATATATATATATATATTTTTCGAAAATTAAAATTACTTTAGACTGAGAATTCGAAAGAAAAAGTACAATAGGAAATGGGAAATAACATGGAAAAGGGAAATGGAAAGGGAAATAACGGTCCGCTCCCACACTATCTCAATCAGTGTCCTCACTGATTTGAAAGAATGCGGAAGGGAGGAATACAAAGGAAATAAATAAAGAAAACAAAATGACATAAATGAAAAATACTACTATTCCCGTCCTCGTCCTCGATCTCTTCCTCGACCTCTGGCTGGGGCGTCGCGTGCGGCGAGGTTCAGAGCTCCGGTGTGGAATATGTAATCACGGAGGCCGTCGACTCGCACAGTAAGGTGTGCCATCTCATCGGCCATGCCGGAATGGATATCGTGCATCAACTGCAAAGATTGCTGAATTTGACCGGTTTGCTCTCTCTGCCATGCTTCAAATTCCTCAGCCCTTCGGTTCTGCTGCTCCATCATAAGCATCATCTGGTTCTGTTGCTCGATGCAGCGGAGGAGGGCCTCGGATGTGTCATCAGTGGCAGGACAGGGGAGGCGGCGCGCGGAAGGGCCTTCTGCAGCAGGTGCTTGTGATGGCTCAGGCTGGTCGGCTCTGTCTAGCTCCTCTTGAACTTCGTCCCTAGGCTCTTGGATATTATCTTGTGTTGGGGCAGCAGGGGCAATGGTATCGAAGAGCCAGTTGGCTCTATCCTCTGGATGCATTCTGGTGCGTGAAGGCATGATGATGCTCTGGATAGTGCGGCCTCGCACTACCGGATGATATCTCCCATCACGGTGGGCCTTGATGAGGTGGGAGGCGCGGCAGTGGTCGGTGTCCTGAAAGACAGGGGGCATCTGGCATGATTGTCCTCCATTGACATGGAGGTCATTGATCAATGGGAAAAAGGTGTTGCTCCATTTGAAATCTAAAGTATAGGGTTACTTTGCAAGTTGTTGTGACTTTTATAAGGGTTTTCTTGCTTGCAGCTGTGTTTTATTCGCTAAAGTATAGGGGTTATGTAGCAAGTTGTTATGCTTTTATAAGAGCATCTTTAATGGGAGTAAATTAAATAGGTAAACTAAGATATTTTTTGTGGGCCCAAAGTGTTTTGTAGGATTTAAAAAATTTATAGTTGATTTGAGTATTTTTTACTTTAATGATGATTGTCTATAAGAAACTAAAATTTGACCCCACATTTTATATTTTTTATTCAAATTATCATTAATTTAATTATTTTAATTAAAATGCATACAAATTTTTAAATACAATTTACCTTAAAAACTTAGAAATAATATTAAATATATTTTATTATAAAATTAAAAATGATACAAAATTCACAACAATAATACATAAAAAAAATTACATTTTCATAGGAATATAAAATAATACATGACAATAAAGAGTATCATATGACCCTCATGATTTAACTTTAATCCTCATGTTTTCTCTTCAATACACACAAAGTAGAGTATGATTTAACTATAAGTCTCATGATTTCTCCATCATACACACAACTCATGAACAGTACCATATGACCATTGTGATTTAACTTCAACCCTCATGTTTTCTCTTTAATACACACAACGTAGAGTATCATAGAAACCTCATGATTTAACTCAATCCTATAATTGTGAAAACAACATAAAGTAGTAGATATATTGAACCAAATGTCTCATCTTTCACAGCTATAAATCAAATGTCATATTAAACTTTATTTTTGTTTATATAAAACCACCCCCAAACCTTGAAGTTAAAATTTTTATGTTTATTTGCGTATTTTTTCACTTTTAAAGTTCACTTTTATTTAAAGATTCTGTTCTGGCCTGGGCCCAGCCTCGCGGCCCAACCCAATAACGCGCAGCCAAGGACTAATGAGTTGAGTAGTCTGGATGGACACACGCCCCTTGACGGACAGAACATGCTCCCTGCCGAGCAGGACGGCACGCTTCTAAGCGTCCTTGGCGCTCCCCCTAGCCGGACAGAACAGCCTCCACGGGCATAATCCCCCTGCCAACGGGCAGGACGATATGTCTCCCCCGCTCTCATGTGCTCCCCTCCACGGGGAGAATCACACACTAAGATATTTTTTGTGGGCCCAAAGTGTTTTGTAGGATTTAAAAAATTTATAGTTGTTAGGTTGCAAGTTTTTGATCCTTTTATAACAAATTTGAGAATAATTTTTTATGATGTGGTGCTTGTTTTGATTACGTGTCAATTTCAAATTATAATTAAATTTTTCACCTTATTATTAATTAAAATATTAATGTTTTTAATAATAACAAAGCTTAAAATTAATTTATTAATATAAACTAAATTAATGATATTATTTATCTTTATTCTCGTATCCTATTTTTACAATTTTTAGAAAAGTGTTCTTGCGTAATGTGAGACTTCTGACATTTTTTTCTCTTCTACTCAATTTGAGATCACCATCACCCATTTGAAAATCTTCCACCTTGAATTTAAAAGGATCAAAAGATGAATTTTTCAAACATTAACTATCGTTTCATTCATAATAGAACACATCATTTGTTTCAATACCCCACTACGTCATATAATCCACATGTTGAAAACTCAGAAATAAAAATCAAAACTTTATGTAATTTTATTAGCGGGGAAATCGAATGTAACAACAATTCGTCTTGAAAAAAGTGTATTTATTGAAAATGAAAAGTTTGATAATGAAAAGAAAAGAGGAAAATGACTAATTTAAGAAAGAAAAAGGAAAGCTACACAATGGCATAAGGGAAGTAGCATGTTGACGAAGTTTAGAGAGTGAGAACCACAAAGAAACATATAGTTTTGAGAAGTTAACGACTATTGATGGAGGTGGATTTTATGTTTGCAAAGGAAGTAGGAATTGACATGAATTGAGTAGAAGAGGAAAGAAAATGTTAGGGTTCTTATAGTGGGGAAGAACACTTTTTTGGAAATGGTGAAAATATGAGATGACAATGAAGATAAATAATTTCATTCACTTAATTTATATTAATGAATTAATTTTAAGTTTTGTCATTATTAAAAATATTAATATTTTAATTAATAATGAGGTGGAAAAATTAATTATAATTTGAAGTTGACACATCATCGAGACAAGCACCACGTCATCAAAATTTATTCTCAAATTGGTCGGGGGACTAAAATCCAAAACAAAACTTAAAAAAGGGACCAAAAACGGAGTTTTTAAAGTGAGGGGATCAAAACTAAAAAAAATATAAAATAAGAGGATCAAAGTTGCAATTAAGTCATTTTTTTATCAATGGAGAAAAAAAGGAAACAATATAAAATTAAATTATTGGAAATTAAATTCCCATATAGTCCATTCAAGAGATATTAAAAAATGTTTAGAGAAAAATAGAAAACACAGATTCATAATTTAGCAAGTCAATTTTCTTCTCGTATGGTGTTATCAAGAATAAGTTGTCACTCTTTATAATTAAGAGATTGAATTTAATCCCTCAAAGACGCATAAGGATGAGTATAAGACACACTCTTTTGAATAAACTTTAGGGTTGTTTAAGAATCAGACTCACAAATCACATTTTTGAAACCATGATTCTAAGAATAATCTCGACCATGAGAAATGGCTTGAAATTTGACATTAATATTAGAGTTGAAACCACAACTTCCTGCAAAACATATGAAAAACCACCAAAGTCAGATGACCCTAGATTACCAATGGAATTACCGTCTACATTGATCTTTATCACATTCTCTAGGGACGGGTGTCAAGACACAAGTCTAAGGGTTGATATCTTATTAGAACTACCAAAAGTCTGCTTGGTAGAGTGTAAAAGAATAATTATTTGGCGAAAAATACTCCATAAAGAGCAATTGTTGTTTTTTAAGGATTTTTTATTATGAGGTTTCCAAATCATCTAACACCAAATGAGAAAGAAAGGGCCATGGTTCGCAACTGTGTTAATTTTTATCCAATTGTACATATCATCCTCATAAAAATGAATGTGAGATGAAAAACTGAAATTGTTCCAAACTTGCATGACATTGGGGCAATCTCTAAGAGTATGTAAGACTGTTTCATTAGATGCACCACACCTATAACAAGAGGTATCTGTTGAAATGTGATGAGTGATTGTGTATAGTTGGAGGTAACTTCCCATGCATGATGATCCAAAAAAAATGAAGATAATTTTTAGGTATCTTAAGGTTCCAAATAAAGACCAAGTCATTGTATGAATATGAGGTGGACTTGACACCAAAGTTAACAATGAATAAGCTGATTTGGTAGAATAAATACATAATACAGAAGGTTCCTAAATATGAATATCATTCGAGTTGTTATTAGTAAAGACACCAACCATCTAAATTTTTATGTCATGAGGAAGATGGGTGGAGCTGATTTTAGAAGTCCAACACTACTACAAATAATATTTATAACATCACACACGAAAGAGATATAATCTCGGCTACCCAGCCGACGTAACAAACGGTGACATGAAAAGTTGTCACTTAACACCTCGGTTAATTAAAAGCCGAGAGGTAAAGTTATATGATCATGGGTTCGAACCCCTATCAACTGCATTTTTACTATTTACACAAACAGCGCCTCAAACCTCTTAGTTTATTTAAAAACCGAGGGGTTGGATAGTTTTTTAATAAATAATTTCATTGCATTGTTTAGATATAATATTAATAAATTAATTTGTTTACAAACTACATTGTTTACACAAAATATTAAAGTAAAAATGTTGTTCTTCATCGTCATCGCTGTCGGTGAAGAACAAATTCTGGATATCTTGGAAAAGAGAAAATGTTGGGGATCCTCGTTTTATTAATCTCGAGGAAGATCAAATGTTGAATGCAATATATTATCTATGACTTTTGCATTCATTTGTTTCTGATCTGACCTGATCAGAAGGAAGTCAATGACCCACCACGCGTCGTTGATCTGCTGCCTATTCACCGGAGGTATGAAAGAGGAGGGGGTGTACCTGCAAGATACTCCGATGCCAAAGTGAGAAAATGGACCAGAGTGGAGCAAATACAGAAGAGAGGTTAGGAAGAGAATACCTGACCCTCTGGTGAGAGAGGGTATTTATAGTGAGACCCCAGCGCAGGGCCAACGGTCATTTGCGTTGGGCTGGATGGTCAGGCCCAACCCAAGTGACTGCTAGGGCTTACGTGGTGTGGTGAAGACCAGAACGTGGTCTTCACCCTAGATCAACTGTCCCGTGATCTCTGGAAGGTGGGCTGACCAGCTCTTTTGGAGGTGGGTAGTTGGCTTATGACGTGTCCCCGCGGAGGGGGCATGTAGAGAACGTGGAGAGGACACGTTGTTCTGCCCGACAGAAGGGAGGTACTGCCCGACGGGAGGAGTGCTCTGCCCGGCGAGGGCAGTGTCTGGTCGACAGGGGCCTCTATGCTCGACGTCGATGTTTTAGGCTGGTTTTGGGGCCTTAACGGGAGAGGGATACATATAAAGTACAGGGGATTGCGAGAAATAAAGGGTCTCATTGTCAGGTAGTCCAAGAGGAAGCCGTGTTTGTGCAAGGTGTCCTAAACTAATCATAGAACAAGAACTCGGACAAAGTAACCAAACTAGGGCTTATATACAAGGTCTAAACTTCAATACCCAAGATAATAATCAACAGTTCTCCAATTTAGGATTTTTAGGGTTTCAATAGTTTTATCGTGTTTTTGGTATTTTGAATGGGATAAACAAGAAAAGGGTTAGATGAACAATACATAAATAATATGACAGGATAAATATGAACAATGATGATATAATGAGAAAGATAATAAGCAAAAGAGGATCAACAATGATCATACGAGCAAGAGTATATAAACAGTGATATAATGACTGAAATTAAATCAAGGGTATACTTGACTGAAAAGTAAAGCAATTGTATATTGAACAAAAATTAAAATCAAGAGTTAATGATTGATTGAATGAAATGGGTCGAAATGTAACGCTAAACCATCGTAGCTCGATTTATGATGAAAGTCGGACTATAGGAGGTCACGTAAATCGATATCCGTGCTAAAAACAAGATAGAGAAATGATATTGAGGATCATTCTCCGATTTAATCGTGTCACACGGACAAAAAAGAGAGTGGGATCTCGTCTTAATCATAAACTCGTGTCGATTAATTGAAGGTAACCTCTCACGATCCCAAAGTATAGAAAAATGATTCAAATGATCATTTTCTACAGATTTGAAATAATGAAGATTATCGACCTCGAAAACTAACGTTCGTGAATCGAAAGACTTCATCGATTCGAGACATGAAATATAATCGAAATGAAGAAGAAAATGAGAAGAGAAAAAAAAGGTGGTCTCGGATAAATTGCTATTTATCAATAATTTTATCAATAGCCATTTTTTGAGGTCTCGTCATCAACCAAAAAAGGAATAGAGTGAATAAAATCGGGAAAAAAAGGAAAGAAAGGAAAATCTTAAGCAAAACGAAAATTCGAGAGAAGTAAAATCGAAGTTAGAAGCAACATTAGAAGTGATTAATCAAATGAAAAATATAAACATGAAAAATGAACAAATGGCTAAAATTATGATAATTACCATTTTTTTAAAAGGAACCTTTTTAGAATAAATTCAATAAACTAAAAACTTATTAAAACAAATTATTCAAACCAAAAGGGGGGAGGCTATAAACACGGTACGGTTTTGCCAAAAAGGTAAAACTTAGGAATCCTCTGGTTTCAAGGCCCATCATCCTAAACCACAGGCCCGTGTTTTAAAAAGGGGTATAAATACCTAATGACACGGATCAGGTGCATTGAAGTTCTATCTATCGGACCGCATTTCCTCTTCTTTTTTTTAAAAACAAATCAAACTTTTCGTTTTCCTTTTTTCTTATATATATAAAAAACCAAACTTAATGGAGTAGAAAACAATCGTCAGCAGAGGTCAACAAAGCCATTCGCGTAATTCAAAGCTAAAAAATGAAATAACAGAAACACCAGCAAGGCATGGATCAGAACAACAATGGTCAAGATATATCACGGAAATGAGACGGAACGTGAAGCCCCAACCTTGGATTGTTTCATTCGTATCTCCTTCGCCTTTCAAGGTGCACGTAGTTTCTATTCTTGTTCTCGATTTACTTATGCTTCATCTCAATCTTCTTAATCTCTATTATTGCTTTCTGAGTTTTGAATCAATTTGTTGTTTGGGTTTTTAAGCGGTTGGAGATAGGTTTGGATTTGTGGTTTAATTGTTGTTGGTTTGAAATGAAGAAGAAGAAGGTTAGGGTTGAAGGAGGTGGCGATTTGAAGGTTCAAAAATCTCCCTGAAGTTGTAGGTTGAAGGCCGTTTTATAAAGGCTTGAAGGAGAGGATATTGGTTGGGGAGAGTGGAGTTTTGACAAAGTTGTTTTTTTTTTTGCAGAATAAGGTTCCTCCTTTTTGTTTTTTATGAGATTTCCTATTTTTATAGGTAAGATAGAGGGTATTTACAGAATAATCGAAGGTGGTAAATTAGAATCTGCGACTGTGCAACATTGG
Source organism: Lathyrus sativus (assembly GCA_963859935.3). Classification (NCBI taxonomy): domain Eukaryota; kingdom Viridiplantae; phylum Streptophyta; class Magnoliopsida; order Fabales; family Fabaceae; genus Lathyrus; species Lathyrus sativus. The sequence continues at coordinate 495,732,384 of OZ012736.1, forward strand.
TAGCAGTTCTCGTGGCTAAAGTTGAAGGCTTGGATTTTTTGTGCGACCACTTCTGCAAGTTGCTTGTATATTGTCTTTATTATCACAAGTTGAGAGGTTTGTACGATTTTATTGTTGTGTGTGGTTGTTTTCAGGTCACAGTGCGCAGGTCTTTGGTTGATGCTTTGGTATGGTGTGGTTTCCTTGGGTGGCAGGAATGATAACAGGCTTGTACAAGTTGTACAGTTTTTATTTCCTTGCATTTGGCATCATGTTTTCGATGGGCCTATAACAATATAGCAATGGTTTTGGTTTGATATCAGATGTAAATCCTTTTTTTCACAATTAAAGTAATAGGCCTGATGTAATATAACTATGTAAAAATGCATGCACCTTAATTGTAGATTTTGAGAAAAAATGTGAGCTTTTATTTTTGTAGAATTTTTTTGTATTAATGGGATGGTTGAATTTTTTTAGCTATGATCCAATGTACATTTTTGAGAATTTTTGTATGAATGTGGACTTTGTGGCAGCTTCATGTATTTTAGAACCTTAAACATGATTTTTCTTGATTTGAAATTTCAATAAGACCCCAAAAGTCTTATGAACCAATTTTGTCCTTGAATTCTTACTTTGAAATAAGATCTTAAACGCAAGTATAAATTGATTTTGAACTGTGGATGGATTGAAGCTTTGAGTCAATAGGAAATTATCTCTGAATTTTTCCACTTGAATCATGATGCCCTATCTCTTCACTATGGATCAAATGAATGGAACACTCTTTGAAAATTAAAGTATTATGACTTGAGAAATGAACATCAGTATACCGCATATAACCCTAATTCAAATGAAACAGTCGTTGGTGAAGTACTTGTCCTATCACAACCCGGTAACCTGATCCATATACAAATGACTTGAAATAACACAAAAAACCTGGTTGGGGCTTCAGTCACACACCATTTAAATCAATGCACCATGACCTTGATTCTTGAAACCATACCTTTCGCCTGAATAAGATTAGGTCAAACCAAAACGATCCTCAATCCATTCTGTACACACTCCTGTCCTGACAGCCACACATGAGTCTCAATTTCCTTCAACCCAACCGTGTGATATCCTGAGTATGGACAATAGGCAAAAGCAACACATTTTTTAGTTTTATGATTAACAGTTAGTGGGTGGATGTACGAATGGAAACTATACACTCAGTAAGACAAAATTGAGGTACGACAGATGCCCCTATCTAATTGGCTTAAACCTAGTAATATGAATTGCTATGACATTCATTCTTCTAAGGTATAAGTCAAATAGATATGAAGAAGACCCTGAATTTGTACAAAAAGAAAGAAAGTGTTTGGGAAGTGAAATAGTAGATAGTTCGCAAAGGTCGTTACCACTAAAAGGATGATAACAAAAGTAATCTGACACCAAAAGGATGACAGAGAACACACACACACAGGGCCTTGACACCAAGAGGATGTAGGGAACACTCGTATCATCTGGAATTAAAAGGATGACAGACACATCACCAAAAGGATGATGGAGCGAAATACACACAACCCCGACACCAAAAGGATGTAGGAAACACTCACACCATCTGGCACCAAAAGGATGACAGAGCAAACTCATGGATAGGCTACTACCACCAAAAGGATGGTTGAGCTACAATCGCGCAATTTGACACCAAAAGGATGACAAACCCACCACCAAAAGGATGATAGAGTGAACTCAAGAGTTACTACCACCAAAAGGATGACAGTAACTTCCCAATCTTGAAGGAAAACAACACCAAAAGGATGTAGGTTAGGTTGAACCGATGAGGTTCGGCTATCAACGAAAGGATGACAGTAAGCCATTTGACGAAAGGTCAAGTATGCTGGAGACAACCCACTGGGGGAAGCCCAAGAGGAAGATTGGTTTAGAACAAATTAACGGGGAATGCCCACTGACTTGTTTGGGGGTCATCGCTTTGACAACAAAAGGTTGAAATATCTTTCATGAGGAACTCCCATGAACTTTGAAAAAGATACCCCTGACTGGGATGAGTTTTGCTTTAAAACTCTTGATCTTGGTCAACAAAAGGTTGAGCAACTTCGTGAGGAACACTCACGGTTTCGAAGGAGATACTCCTGGCTAGGATGAATGTTGTATTAAAACTCTTGAATTTTCCCAACAAAAGGTTGAACGACTTCGTGGGGTACGCCCACGATCTTGCATAAGATGCCCCTGACTGGGCTGATGGTTGCTTTGGCGCTTTCGAGTTTTCCCAATAAAAGGTTGAACAACTTCGTGGGGGACGCCCACGGTCTTGTGGAGGATTCCCCTGACTAAGCTAAATATCATTCTGAAAACTGATCGACCCTAAGGTTGGAACAACTCCGTGGGGAACGCTCACGATCTTGAAGAAAATGCCCCTGACTGGGCTGAAGGCGGTCTTGGAAATATTTGGGGTTGATCCTGGACCTTGATCTGCATATGCTAATGCTTGATTGATCATGATACTCCATAACAAATTGAAATGCAAATGCAAAAAATCGGCGCGCGGAGATGCAAGAGCTGGGGAAGTATGCTATGGTTTAGGGTATTCATATGATGCAAGATATATACTAAATGCTGGGGGATACGAGAGAGTCTGAAGTGATGATCGTGCCAAACGCTGTTGGGCTTGGTGGGAAGCGAAGATATGCAAGGTAAAAGGTACCAGTAAGAGACGGTTTTTCAAAGAGATATCAACCAGAAGTGGCTTCAAAACAAAAAGGTGCCAGATGTGATTGGGCTTTGGACTGGACGGGGAACAAGCTCGACTTCTCGACATCATTTCTTCATGATGCAATCCAGTTTTGGAGATGCTAAAACTCCCGATTTAATGCCAGTTTCTTTTGGGCTAGATGATTTGTTTCGGCCGGGTCACTTCGAGATTTCAAATGGTGTTTTTGCCTGTTTCTCAGAGTCGTGATCACCCTTCATTTACCCTAAGAGAGTAAGTAATCCCTAATTTCTTTCCATCATGGTGCTATTATGTGCAATACTTATCACCAATAAAGCAAATCTTGCAAACATATAATAAGTAAAAAGAATAGAAACTTTTTGATGAAAGTAATTTTATTGATGAAGACCCATAAATGGGAAAATTACAAAAGGAGGCAATTCCTAAAAGAGGTAATTGCTTTGAAAGAGAAATGAAAATACAACGGCAATGTTGAAATCGGTTTTTGTAGAGTTTCAATTCTGCCATAACTCATATATCTCTGAAGACCCAGTCAGAACTCGGTGATCATGGAGGAAAGAGAAATGAAAATACAACGGCAACGATTGAATTGATCTCTCCCAGTCAGAACTCGGTGATCATGGAGGAAAGCTCACACGTCTTGTCAAGATGCAGTTTAGCCTTTTGAATCCCTAACTTTTGCCTAGGTCGCCCTTTCAGATTTTCAACCTACCAGGATATTTTTTATTTTAGTCCCTAATTTTTTCCTAGACCTTTTCTTTTTACATGGTCCACCAGGATGCCCATTTTTGCGTGGGTTTTCTTTTTGGTCCACCGGGTCTATCTTTTAGGCATAATAATTTTTAACTGCATCTGAATTCACAGGGGATGGAAGATCATCTTCGTCCATGGTCGAGAGAATCAAGGCTCCTCCGGAAAAATCCTTTTTCACTACGTATGGACCCTCATAGTTCGGTGTTCATTTGCCCCTTGGGTCAATGTGAGTTGGTTGAATCTTCCTCAAGACCAAATCTCCTGCTTTGATGTGTCGTGGGCAAACTTTCTTGTCAAAGACCCTCTTCAACCGCTTCTGGTATAGTTGACCATGGCAGATGGCCGTCATGCACTTCTCGTCGATGAGATTAAGTTGGCCGAGTCTTGCTTGTATCCACTCAGCTTCGTCTAGCTTGATGTCTGCTAAAATCCCTAGGGAAGGAATCTTTACTTCAATAGGCAGCACTACTTCCATGCCATACACGAGAGAAAACGGGGTTTCCTCAGTGGAAGTGCATACTGAAGTGCGGTAGCCATGTAGGGCAAATGGCAACATCTCGTGCCAGTCTTTATAGGTTTTCACCTTCTTCTGGACGATCTTCTTGATGTTTTTATTCGCCGCCTCAACAAATTCGTTCATTTTTGGGCGATATGGCGTCGAGTTATGGTGCTCAATCTTGAAGATTTCACACAACTCTTTCATCATTTTATTGTTGAGGTTCGAACCGTTATCGGTAATGATCTTATTCGGAACCTCGTATCAGCAAATGATTTCTTTCTTGATGAAGTGAGTCACTACCTATTTTGTGACATTGGCATACCTGTTTCGTGACATTGGCATAAGATACAGCTTCCATCCATTTGGTGAAGTAGTCAATGGCCACTAGGATGAAACAGTGTCCGTTGGAGGTGGTTTGCTCGACGCGTCCGATTACATATATGCCCCACATGGCGAAAGTCCAAGGCGAAGTCAACACATTCAAAGGAAGCGATAACGCATGAACTTTGTCCGCGTAAATCTGGCACTTGTGACACGTCTCGACATGACGATAACAGTCTGTTTCCATTGTCATTTAGTAGTATCCTACCCTTAAGATCTTCTTAACCATAGTGTGGCCACTGGCGTGTGTTCCAAAAAACCCTTCATGCACTTCGTTTATGATACGTTCTGCTTCATGTCTATCCACACATCTGAGCATAACCGGATCATAATTCCTTTTGTATAACACATCACCACTGAGGAAGAGTTTTGATGAGATCTTCCTAAGATATTTCTTGTCAGTGATGGTAATGCCCTTTGGATATTCCTGTGTTTTTAGATACTGCTTGATATCGTAGAACCAAGGATGATCATCAACTTTAAGCTCTGCATCATCGGTTGCCAAGCAATAAGCATATTCATCAAGGTATTCTAAATGGATGTGCCTCATTTTCCCACTTGACTTGAAACATGGATGCTAACGTTGCTAGAGCATCTGCCAATTGGTTCTCTGTTCTGGGAATGTGATGAAAAGTGATCTCATCAAAGTATGGGATTAGCTTCAAAACATGATCTCTGTAAGGAATCAACTTGACATCAAGTGTTTCGTATTCTCCTTTAATTTGGCATATGACGAGTGCAGAATCTCCATAGACTTCTAGAATCTTTATCCTATTATCAATAGCAGCTTCAATTCCGAAGATACATGCTTCATACTCGACCATGTTATTAGTACACTTGAAACACAGTCTGACAGTGAATGGTAGATGAAATCCAGTTGAGAAGGTAATGATTGCCCCAATTCCATAACCTTTAGCATTTGCGGCCCCATCGAACATGAGCGTCCATCACGATCTTGGTTCGGGTCCATCGTTTGGGCCTAGTGTTGTGTGGCCTCTGGAAAACATCACGTCTTCATCAGGAAAATCGAAGCGCATAGATTGCTAGTCGTCTACAGGTTGGTGGGAAAGATAGTCAGAGAGCATACTTTCTTTGATAGCCTTCTGCGTAACATACTGGATGTCATACTCTGTCAGTACCATTTGCCAACGAGCCACTCGTCCGATGAGAGAAGGCTTCTCGAATATGTATTTGACATGATCCATCTTGGAAATCAACAGATTTGTATGGGTGAGCATATCTTTCTTGAGGCACTTTGCTGCCTAAGCCAATGCACAACATGTCTTCTCGAGCATTGAGTATCTCAATTCACAGTCATTAAATTTCTTACTGAGGTAGTAGATTGCATGCTCTTTCCTACCAGTTTCATCATGTTGACCCAACACACATCCCATGGATCCTTCCAACACGATTAAGTACATGATCAGAGGTCGTTCGGGTACTGGAGGCATCAAGATCGGTGGTTCTTGTAGATAGTCCTTTATTTTCTCAAAGGCTTTCTGACAATTATCGTTCCACACAACAACTTGATCTTTTCTGAGCAGTTTGAAAATGGGTTCACAAGTGTCCGTTAGATGAGATATGAATCTTGCAATGTAATTCAATCTCCCGAGGAAACCTCAGACTTCCTTTTCGGTTTTAGGCGCTGGCATGTCTTGGATAGCTTTAACTTTATCTGGGTCGACTGCAATCCCCTTTTGGCTTACAATAAAACCTAGCAGTTGTCATACCCTAAATTTGCCCGCCAACTTTTGTAAATATTTTCGCATTTTATTTCGCATTTTTCACGCCATTTAGACACGTGTCCGCCTCCGATTGAGCGTTTTTCAAATCATGATTATTTTGGCCAATGGGAGCGCGACACGTGGCCTAAGGGCATTTTCGTAAATATTTCAATCCTTTTTAATTTCTCTTTTTCCTTGCAAATATTACTGTTTTGTTCATTTTTTATTTTTATCACCTATTTAATTTAATTAGATGTAGAATTTTGTTTTATTATATTTTTAGAATTAGAATAGTTATCTATTTATTTCTTTAGAATAGATTTTATTTTAATAGTTTTTATATAGAATTTTAATTTAGTTAGAATTTTTATTAGAAATAGTTTTTCTTATTTAGAATAGAAATAGATTATTTTTATAGCATAAAATTAATTTGTTTTTAGAATCATTTTAGTATTAGAATTAATTAGATTTGATTTAATTTTAGAGATATTTTAGGATTTTAAAATTAAGTTAGTAATGTTAGAGATATTTTAGGATTTTAGAATTAAGTTAGTAATGTTAGAGATATTTTAGGATTTTAGAATTAAGTTAGTAATGTTAGAAATATTTTAGGATTTAAATAGTTTTTAGATTTAGATTTTTTATTCTAGAGTTTTAACGGTTTTTTTAATTTTATTAAAAATAGTTTTTATTTTTAAATAGATTTAATTATATAATTTAGAAATAGTTTTTTCTAGTTAAATAGAAGTTTTTTTAGTTGTTTAATTTTAAATATTTAGAATTAAGTTAGAAATAATTATTATTAATTTATTAGTTATTAGATTGTTAATATTAGAGTTTTAACCAGCTTTTATTTAATAAAGCTTTTATTTATTTTTTTATCAAAGTTAACGGTAGTCAACATCTGCATATCATTTGTTAATCAATTTCAGCATGCTAGTAGCTTTGTTAATCAGGATTGTCACAAATTAAACAGCCACGTGTCAACATTTTGGGGTATAAAATTCTACTATTCATTCTCTTCCCGGAAGGCATTCAGAAAACCTGGCCGCCCCAATCTCAAAAACCCTAAAATATTTTCCTCTTCTCCAATCCAAAAGCTGTCGCAAGCTTCATCTGCAAAAACCATTACAACCCTCCATCACCCCTTTTCGTTTTCATTTTCATGAACACGCCCTGTTTCCTCCATCATCTCTTTGGAACCTTAACCCTCCTCACGGCAAGTACGACCTTCAATTTACATTTTACTTTCTTTCAAAGCCTCCCTAAAATCACCACCGCTGCCGCCGGCGAGGTGACCTTACATACCACACTCAACATCTCCGCCATATCGCACTATTAGCCTTCACCATCACCAAAACCCCTTTTCTTCTTCACCCACTGTTTCGCCAAAATTCCATAAACTTCTTCCCTCTCACAAACCATAAAATCAACCTTCTTTACCCATACCCATTTTTCAGAAACTCAACACCAAAACCTGTTAATCCTTCCGCGAAAGCAAAAAAAAACCGAATCTGAGATGAAAAGAAGGAAAAGAAGTTAATGAACAGAGAGAGATGGAGTGAGACTGAAATCGAGAGAGAAGCGATAACAGTAAGAGAATGGCGTGAAAAATGAGAGAGAGAGAGAGAGAGAGAGAGAGAGAGAGGCGAAAACAGTTAGTAGCAGAGAGTGGTGTTTCCACGAAGAAGAAGAGGATGTTGTTGTTTTTTTATTTATTTATTTTCTTTTTTGATTTTTTATTTATTTTCATAAATGCTGATTTGTTTCGGTTGGGCTATAAAGCCCATGGAAGATTTGAATCTTACCACCCCACATTTTCATTAGCATATACTCTGTTTGTTTTTTTTATATATAAAAAAAAAAGGTGTAAATATTATACATATTATTATTGTTATTTACAGTAAATACATTATTCTAACTGTATATTATATTAATTATGTATATATCATATTGAGTGTATTTATGTATTATAGTTTGTTTATTTTTTGTAAATGATTTTTTTTATCTTTTTGTTTTTTTTTAGAAATTTATAATATTTTATACTATAGTTTTATTATTATTTTTTATAATATTTTATTATGTAAACATTATGTATATTATTTTTATTATATTTTCTTTTAAAGTTTATATGTAAATCTATTGTATATTATTTTCTTTTTAGTTTTTATATATTTTCTTTTAGAATTTTGTGTACATTATTATTATTTTAGAGTTTATATTATTTATTTATTTAACTTCTTTTAATATTTCTTTATTATTTTTCTTCTAGGACTTTAGAGTCATTTTATATTTAAGTTTTGAGATTTATTTTCTTTTAAAGTGGAATTCCATTTCTCTTTTATTATTGGATTTTTTTTGTCCCTTTTTCCTTGTTCTGGTCGATGACGACGCTTCCATAAACCGATTACTAAGTCAATATTGATAAGTATCGTTGGATCCGAGACCCACATCTTTCTCTCCTCATTTCTTATTATGTCTCGATTTTATTTTTGACTTGTGGATCGATGAAGTCTTTTTATCCGCAAGCGTCAGATTTTCGAAGTCGATAACCTTCCCGATTTCAAATCTATGGAGGATGACCATTGGGGTCATCTTCCTTACTTTGGGATCGCGATAGGCTACCTTCGATTAATCGATATTTTGTTTGTGGTTAAGACAGCCCCATTCTTTCGAGTCCCGATTCAGTCCACTAACCAATTGACGACTAACTAACTACTAACCTTTACTTTCTGTCAAATATACAATTGCTTTAATTTTCTGTCAAATATCAACTGCTTTATTTTTCAGTCATTTATATTCTTGTACATATTATATATTCTGTATATTATTATCTTGTATATATCAAATACTTGTACATTTTCTCAAAATACTTAATAAAATATCGAAACCTTAAAATCCTAATTGGTGGACTGTTGATTATATATCTTGTACATTATCCATATCCTGTGTATATTTTCCATCTCTTTGGCAGGTTCTCGAATCATCATCAATAAGGAATCAACTTTCCTTTGTATTGGATTAAAAAGAGAGGGTTAAGTGTAGACTTCTCCCTCTCCGAGTGTCGAGATGCTCACTGTAGTGTGGGTGGTTTCAATACTCGTCTTTCAATACGAAGACGACATTCTCTCTCCTCCTAAAAACCTCGGTCCCGCACCGAGTGACTTTTCAAACCTTCCCTCCTAAAACCTCGGTCCCGCACCGAGTGACTTTTCAAACCTTCCCTCCTAAAACCTCGGTCCCGCACCGAGTGACTTTTCAAACCTTCCCTCCTAAAACCTCGGTCCCGCACCGAGTGACTTTTCAAACCTTCCCTCCTAAAACCTCGGTCCCGCACCGAGTGACTTTTCAAACCTTCCCTCCTAAAACCTCGGTCCCGCACCGAGTGACTTTTCAAACCTTCCCTCCTAAAACCTCGGTCCCGCACCGAGTGACTTTTCAAACCTTCCCTCCTAAAACCTCGGTCCCGCACCGAGTGACTTTTCAAACCTTCCCTCCTAAAACCTCGGTCCCGCACCGAGTGACTTTTCAAACCTTCCCTCCTAAAACCTCGGTCCCGTACCGAGCACACTTTCAATAATGAACTAATTTCTCTTTGTATTGAATTAAAAAGAGAGGATTAGGTGTAGACCTCTTCCTCTCCGAATGTTGGGATGCCCACTGTAGTGAGGGTGGTCTTGATATTCGTCTTTCAATACGAAGACGCGACTTTATCCACCATCTCGCTTTCACAACTTCCTTCCACAATTTTCACACCTAAAACCTCGGTCCCGCACCGAGTGCATTTCAAATTATTTTCACAACAAAAACTTGAATGGTCGTGGAGTGGTTAGGCGTAGGCCTTCTCCTATCCCGAGTGCTGACGTTTACCGTAGGGTTCTCTGTCGCAAAGCACTTACCATTCAAAACCAAAAACATCTTTAATAAGAGAATGAAGTTCTCTTTGCATTGAATTAAAGAGAGAGGATTGGGTGTAGACCTCTTCTTCTACGAGCGTAGGGATGCCCACTGTAGTGAGGGTGGTTTCGACGCTCGTCTTTCAATACGAAGACGCCTCGTTCGCCACACCCTTTTATAACAAAAACTTTGAGATAAAGAATTGGGTACTACCCGTAGGGGTTACTATCCGAGGACCTATCTCGCCCTAAAAAACAATTCAACCAATCAAACATGACACCTTGCCTCGTATGGCGAAAACCAGTCTCCCAAAGGATATGTTACGTCCGTTCTACCGCAAACAGGTACGCATAAGTCTCCAAACGAGCGAGCAGCAAAACACCTAAACTGCTAGAATGCGCACGATAACATCATCCCCAAACACACCGGTTATCCGCACCGTAGGCACGAACTACGTTGCTCTGATTTCTCATGCATATTGAGAATACGTAGGCATAGGATTGCGATATCCTAGCGAGCACCCTTTTTTCTTTTTCACTCTTTCCCAGAAAGGCATGCTACGTCCGTTCTACCGCAAACAGGTAACGCCTAAGTCTCCATCGAGCGAGCAGCAATACACCTAACTGCTAGAATGTGCACGATAGCAGCGTCTACCAAGACTTCCCCGCACACCGTAGGCCGAACTACGGCTGCTCTGATTCTTTACTTCGTTCAAGTAAAGATACGTAGGCACAAGGGCCACAATCCTTGCCGAGCACATTCCCCCTATATCCGTAGCCCCGAACTACGTCGACTCTGACTTTCTCACATCTATTGAGAATACGTAGGCATAGGACTGCGAAGTCCTACCGAGTCTGTTCTTTCTCTTTTCTTCCCCGTTCTCTCTTTCCTCCTAACCTCTCATCTTCCTATTTCTAACCATTTCTCTTCCCCTTTGGAACACACTTTTATATCATAATATTTAAGCAAATAAATTCACACATCGACAAACAAAAGGTTCCCATCGAGTACGATGGATGCGAGGGGTGCTAATACCTTCCCTTCGCATAACCGGCTTCCGAACCCGTTCATGGTTGCGAGACCATCTTATCCATTTCTTTCTTAAGGTTTTATCGATATTTTCCTTTCCCCTCATGGGATAAATAAAGTTCGGTGGCGACTCTTCTGTCTATCTTTTCCGCCTCCCCGTCGTTGCGTGATGCATTTTTTGAGTAGCGACAGCAGTTTACCAGATCTTACACCAAAAGTGCATTTGTTGGGATTTAATCTCAGTTTGAATTTTTTCAGTCTTGCAAAAAACTTTTCCAAGTGAATGAGGTGTTCGTCCTCAGTCTGGGGTTTTGCGATAATATCGTCTACATAACATTCAATCTCTTTATGTATCATATCATGAAAGAGAGCGACCATTTCCCGCTGATATATTGTGCCTGCGTTGTTAAGTCCAAACGGCATGACCTTGTAACAGAATGCTTCCCATGGGGTGATGAAGGTCGTCTATTCCATATCTTCTGGCGCCATTTTGATCTGATTATATCCAGAAAACCCATCCATGAACGAGAAGACAGAGAACTGCGTTGTATTATCCACTAGCACGTCAATGTGTGGCAGCGGAAAATCGTCCTTTGGACTTGCTCTGTTGAGGTCTCTATAATCGACGCACATTCGCACCTTCCCATATTTCTTCGGTACTGGAACAATATTCACTACCCATTGCAGATAGATGGATACTGTCAGGAAACCAGCATCTAGCTGCTTCTGAACTTCCTCTTTTATCTTGAAGGACATCTTTGGTTTCGTTCTCCTAAAATTTTGCTTCACCGACGGGCAATATTCTTTGAGGGGTAACTTATGCACCACAATGTCTTCATCCATACCGGGCATGTCTTTGTAGGACCAAGCAAACACAACGACGTACTCTTGCAGCAATGTGACCAACTTTGTCTTCGCCTCTGCTTCCAAGGCGGCACCTATCTTGATCTCCTTGGCATCCTCTTTAATTCCCATGTTGATGACTTCAACCTCTTCTTGATACGGTTGAATGACTTTTGAATCTTGCTTTAACAGTCTAGCCAAATGAGCGATGTTTAAACCAAAGAAAAGACAAAAATGGTGTTTAAACCAAAGAAGCGGTGTTTAAACTAAAGAACAGATAGAAATGATGTTTAAACCAAAAGAGCGATGTTTAAACCAAAGAAGAGACACGAGTGGTGTTTAAACCAAGAGATCAATGTTTAAATTAAAGAAGATATACGAGTGGTGTTTAAACCAAAGAAGAGACAAGAGTGACGTTTAAACCAAGAGAGTGGTGTTTAAACCAAAGAAGAGATAAAAAGGATGTTTAAACCAAGAGAATGGTGTTTAAACTAAAGAAGATATAGAAATGGTATTTAAAACAAGAGAGCGGTGTTTAAACCAAATAGTGGTGTTTAAACCAAGAGAGTATAGAAGTGGTGTTTAAATAAAAAAGGCGGTGTTTAAACCAAAAAAGAGATAAGAGTTTTTATTGATGTGTTTAAGAGTGAAAGGTTTGAATGTTGCCCTAGGTCGGAAGAATGTATCAGATTGTTTTGTATTTATGAAATTTATTTAACGAGTTTAATTGTTGGTACTTAGAGGGAGACAAGTATCCAATCATAGGCTAAGTATGACACACAGTCAAATACTCGAGCATTGAGGGGAAAATGGTATTCCAATCACTCTTTTTTGCCCTAAGAGGTTCGGATTAAACTCTTGTTAAGATTAGATATTTTAAATGGAAGGCGAGCATTGAGTCCTAAGCTAAACAGGACCAACAACCCAAGTACTCGAGAAATGGGGTGCACAAGTATGTACACTCCATCCAGTTTCATCCAATTTATTGTGAAAAGCATTTGAAAAGCATTTGGAAAGTGAGAGGTGTGACTAGGAAAAATGGGTGATTGAATTGAAGATGAGAATTGACAGAGGTTGATGGTGACGCCTAAGCAATTGACTTACGGGTGTGAGAATGTGGTGGAACCCTAAATGCGTGGTGAAATGTAAAGTTCAATTAATTAGTTTGAAAATGGCTTGACGTTGATTCAAGCTGCCACGGAAAGCTGACAGAAACTGGCTAATGCTTCGCATGCATATGTGTATGTTTGAATTTGGCGTAATGCTCCATACAAAATGGAAATGCTATGCATTTGAGGATGCAATGCAAAGATGATGATTATGCAAAGATGCGAATGCAGGCTCGGGCTGCTGAGGAGAGCTGGGTGCAGGAGAACTACTTCAGCAAAATAATAGCTGAAGACAAAACCAACTTCGCTGGGGATAACCGGATATGCCAAGTATGATTGGACTTGCTGGGGAAAACAGACGAATTCTTCCTATGTACCAATGAGAATTGGATTTGGGTTATCTGTAAAGGGTCAGGTACAACTGACGCTGGAAAAATATCATGTCTGAATTCAAAAGCTTTTGGTTGAAGGGTCGAGGAATAGTAGCACGACTTCCTGACATTCGTCTTGCACTTGAAGGTTGACTGAACCTGCTTGAATAGCTTCGAGTAGCTCTGGAGAGATGGAGAGGAACAGTTTCTTCGCTTCCGATTTTTCCCCAGCCTGTGGGATCTCTGTGGGGATGTTCCTCGAAAGGAAACCTGAAATATCTGTAACCTAATGGTTAAGCATGAACTGCCTCAGCACTTTGAATCCTTGAAGAGGTGCTTCATATTAATTTCCCCATGGGCAAGAAATAGCTTTTGCGCTCTTAGGGTGGCCTGCCCCAGTCTTGCAACGACTTTTCCCCTGATTGGCCGATCTGTGGGGAAATAGTCCTGATTGCTGTAAGAGATTGATCGAATCTTGATCTGACTGCCTCAGATTAACTGATTTCTTGATGGCTGACTCCCATGATCATTTGACACAGCTTGCCCCGGTTCGGCGGAATATTCAGGCATTCTATATTCTATCCTGATCAGACTTTCCACTGTGGAAGCTTTCCTACTGTCAAGCGCTTACTCACAAGTAAAACAAATTGTTCTGCATAAAAGATATATTAAATGCAATGCATATGACAGTTTTCGAAATCCAAGCCTGTTCATTGGAAAAATTTGTGACATACAATGAACGAGGAATCCTTTTAGGAGTCAGTTTCAATGCGATCTTTACCGAAGTATGCTTTCGAAACGAACCTGCTTCAATTAGGACTTTTTCAGGTTGTAATTGAAGCAGGTTCGTTTCACGGTTTACAAGGAAAGGATAAAGGCTCAAATTTTATTTTAACCCACCCATTCTCCGTGATGTTATCCAATCCTATGTTCAGCTAATTCGACACTAGCGCTCACCCTTCAAAGGTTGAATGACAGGAGTGGTGGTTCGGAAAACCACAAGTTTTTGGAATGACAGCCACTCGCTTTTTCGTCTTTTGTGCCTGAATCACACGACTTGTTTTTCATCATCATTTTTTTATTCAGATTTCCCTATTTTTGCCTGGACTGACTCTTTTGAGTTTCTTTTGATTTCAAAGTCCAGCGGGATGCCCTCATTTTTGCCTAAGTCGCTTGTTTTCAAGATTCGACTTAGCAGGCTCTTTTCTTCGACGAGCGCGTTCTTCCCCTCGAGGAGTGGGTGGCCGAGGAGCCTCTGTCCACGCCTTCTTGTTTCGCCTCTGACCCGACGGGAGTCTACGCCACCGTGGAAGACTGGAAGAAGGTGACCCCCAGAATTGGCAAGTTTACCGTCCTCGGGAACGCCACCGTATATGCTCGAAGTACGGGATGATGCAGTTCCCGATGTATGAGTTCTATTTTAGTTTAAAAGGGGGGGAAATCTACCCTAATGTTAGCATGCATGGTTTGATCTTAATGTCTATCACAATCCAACTTGAACAAGAAGAATTGGAGGTCCTAAGGGGAACATGGAAAAGGAAGACAAAAGAAGAAAGAAGCAAACACAAGCAAGTATGAAAATAAGGATGCAAGCAGAAAATGCAACACAAATGCAAGGGAGGAAAATTAGTGTGGGGTAGACACCACCACAAGCTCATCTCGACCTTCAATTGATGCAAACAATAAAGATGCCAAACTTAAAAGAAATGCATATGCAAGCACATGCCAAGGAAATCTCGATTAAAATAATTGAGAACAGCAATCAAAACTTTAGAATAATTCACTCCTAATGCATCGTATCGATTTACGATGATTCGATGTGAATCGGTATGCAAACAAGCAAGCAAAACCACAAAACAGACCTGCTGGCACAGTGTTAATCGGTTAACACATACTGTTAATCAGTTAACCTATGTAAAACATGTGAAAATCTGGAAATTCGTAGGTGTTAATCGGTTAACACCAGGCGTTAACCGGTTAACACCCTAAAACTTTG
Organism: Lathyrus sativus; assembly: GCA_963859935.3. NCBI lineage: Eukaryota > Viridiplantae > Streptophyta > Magnoliopsida > Fabales > Fabaceae > Lathyrus > Lathyrus sativus. The sequence continues at coordinate 495,747,693 of OZ012736.1, forward strand.
AAAATTTTGAATATTTGATTTGGTTAATTGGTTAACCATATACGTTAACCGGTTAACACTGTGCCAACAGCAGAAAAACAGCAAACATAATCACTTTTCAACAGCTTATCACTTCTCCAATCATGCCAATGATCACATAATCACTTAATCACGAAATTAAATCAGAAAAACATGATTTCAACAGCATGTATACAGATCCAAATAGCAAGATCACAATTCTCAATGGATCAAAATCAAATCAATCAAAGATAAAAATTAACATGATAATGCAAATAAGCTCAAAAATTAAATCAGATCAGAAATCCAACCTACAAAGCGGAGGATTGCTTTGTTTAATGTTGATTCAACCTTAATTGAACAGATTCAAGCAAGAAAGTCCAGAAAACTTCAAGATCCAATCCAATTCTTGAAACAGAAGTTAAAATTCACCACAATTAAGCTAAATCTAAGAAAATAAGCTATTCCAAATCACCTTCCAAGTTCAGATCCAGATTCGCACGAAAATGGAAAGAAGAAATTGATCCAAGGTGACTGATAGATGAAGGTTTAAGCTCAAGAATTAATTGATTCTAATGAAGAATCAATTAATTCAATGGATGAAGAGCTTTGGTGAAGGTTTTGGTTATGGAGGGAGTTTGGAGAATTGAGAGAGATGAGAGCAAATCTGAAGTGAGAGTAAGAAAGTGAAGGTTCCAATGTGTTGGTTTGGAGTGGATCATTTAAATATCAATTAGGTTGGGATCCAATGCAAGGTTTGGAATTTGGATTGGAAAAATGTGGTATGGAAGGTGGCATGGGATTTTGGAGGGAAATCTGAAATTTAAAGATGTTCTAGTTCCTTCCCAAGTGAGAATTTGAATTCCAAGGTGATCAAAATTGGACCCCAAGTGCAATTGGCTCGCAAAATCACGTACAGGGCAAAATCTGCTATGATTAACCGGTTAACTATATGCATTAACTGGTTAACACTGTTAAAATTTCAAATCAGGATTGATTCTCCAATGGTTAATTGGTTAACCATATGTGTTAACCGATTAACACCTTTAAAATTTTGAATTTGGCGCCTTTTGGAGGGAAACCTGCCCATTTGCCCGTTTTTTGTCGTTTCGAACCGTGTTAAGCTTCTGGAATGTGTTCTTGAACGTTGTAACCATGAGACTGCTTGTGATAGCCTGCATGTTATTTTCTTGGCTGAAAATAGCCTGCAAAACAAAATAAAATCGGTCGCCCGACCACTGGGCAAAATAAATGTCGGCTGATACTCGCTGCTTTGATTGCTTGCACTGAAGGTGAATTCTGAACCACATGAAAACCTCGATCTCCTATCTCAAGAACAAATGCTATGCAATGCGGAAATGCTAGAAGAAAATGAAATGAAACAAAAGCCAAGTCAAGAAAAGGTTGGGCAAATTTTGGGGTACAACAGCTGCCCCTATTCAAGCGACTTGGACCTGAATGGATGAAAAGCGAACGGCTTTCAAACAATCAAGGTAAAAGACGGTTGAATACACAAGAACCCGGAAATTTGCCAACCGCAAAAATAAACTGCAACACTGATTGGGGAAACATCTCCGAAAAACTGAATACAGATAGTTGCAACGACATCAAGCTGACTGATCATCTGGTAAAGAATACCTGACTAATGGTAGACAGGAAGAAAGACAATACTCACATCGTCTAAAGGTAGACGGAAAGACACCCAAATTGTTCACATCGTCTAAGGATAGATAGAAAGAACAACCAATACTCACATCGTCTAAGTATAGACAGAAAGACACCAAAATGTTCACATCGTCTAAGGATAGACAGAAAAAAAGTCAATACTCACATCGTCTAAAGGTAGACGGTAAGACACCAATACTCACATTGTCTAAGGATAGACAGAAAGAACAACCAATACTCAACATTCACATTGTCTAAGGATAGACAGAAAGAAAAACAATACTCACTGTCATACCCTAAATTTGTCTTACTTCGGTATTTAATGAATGTCTTACTGCCACATAACCTCTGGTTGTGACCCTCTAAGGTTTAGTTTATAAAGACCTTGTGTGTGCTCATTGTGGTCATAATCCCTAGCAATTTATGTTGAATTCTTATGGGAGGAGCGCGCCTCCAGCCCCTTATACCCAAACTCATGTGTGTCCTCGTTCTCACGATCAGACAGACATGATATGGTCAATACCATAAAGTACATGATTAGATCCATCTCGCCACACAATTGTTGGTTTTCAAGAAATATAAACCTTATTTCAACTTGGTTATAAATTCCTCTAAAGGTTGTTTAAACATTGCTACAAGTTACTTGTTATGATAGGCACTTAATGTACGTTTTTCAAAGATACTTCACATGTTGCTTCTAGACATGGTCGACTTTGCCTCAAGCCTTGTTCGAATTGATTGCAAGTGTCAAGTTATGTTTGGATTCTAAATCAGTTTGTGACAAACTTAGATTTAGCCCATGAGAGTTATTGGATCAAGATAAACTGTTTTATTTTGCCCATGAGAGTTATATGATTTGAGGCTATTCTTGTCAAGACACGGCTAAACATCAAGCCATGACTAAGTGATGTCTAAACATAAATTATGCTTAATATTTTGTTGTTCCATGAGCAAAGCTTTGGCGGAAAAAAAAACAAAAAAAATAACAAACTATGAAAGTTACCAAGCTGACGTCTGGATATATAAATCAAATTATTATCATTACAACATATCGATTGATGCGTGAATACAAATTGTTTGTAGAGTTTTGGATACCATGGAGCCAAGTTATGATAAAGTAATAAATCATAAAATAAAATAAAAAAGAGTTTTTTCAAGCTATAGGCAAATTACTACAAGCCGTGTGAGGCTATTCATGTCTATTTCTCAACAATGATAATATTACAAATATTAATTCCAATTCAATCAGCATCAGTATATCAGGATTTCCTCCAGTGATTTCAATATCATCCAATGACCAAAAGTGCAATACATCTACCAGTTGCAAGACTTAAATTTCAAAGACGCCGACTCACTCCAAGAAGTTCCGGTCACTGTTTTCTATTAAGAATTTTAAATTACCGGACTCTCTAAAAGTTGTGGAAGCTCCACAGAATTTAGACTTGCATGAATCCCAAGTTGTAGGCATTCTGAAGCATATCGGAAATGCCCCACAATTTCCTCCACGATGCTCAAAATCCATTGCAAATGTGGAAACGGTTAGGAAGTTAAACATGTCTGATTATCAAACTTGTGGTAGTTCAGGCAACATAGCAACAACAACAATTACTCCCCAGGAAGTATCCCACTCCAGCAAAGTATCCAATCAGCCAGTAAGAATACATTCCCAATGATATCCTTACCACGAGACTCGCAATTTCAGCAACAGATAGACCAGCAAGCGAGCCTCTTGCAAAGGCAGCGGCAACAGACACAATTACAACAATTACTATCCCAGGTATTGCAACAAAGCCAGCAACAGAGGTTGACACCAAATCTTCCAGTGGCTCAAGTATCTCAACAAAACACCTCCGAGCTCCGACAAAATTCCATTTTCTTTTTCACACAAGTGTTCATGATGTTGCTGGTCCCATTCCACTAAATGGTCACAAAGGCGCGAACAAAACCTGTAATTCATGTGTGCATTATATAATTCAGAAATTCAGAAATTTCAATTTGTACAAAGTTCATTACAAAGGCAATCATGATAGTTGATTCTAAATCCGCCAAACTAATCCAAGAGACAAGCTTATAGAATGCAGAATATGGAATGCCGAGACTAACCTTACAAGCCAAAGATTCAGGCTTGATGGAGGTTACATCACTAATCCTTTGGCAACAACACACTTTTCTCAGGATCCCCATCAGGACATCAAAGTACTTTTAGCAAGACACGAGTCAAACCCAGATTCTGAGGCACACTTGAAGTTGCTTTTACCTCAGGCTAATGAAGCTCTCCAAGGCCTTAGAAAAAGGGATCCCTTCTCCCTTTTCTTGACCAATAAGTACTTCTCTGCAGTTGCCTCTGCAATAGAAAAAGCAACGGTGAATTATCGACATTTACTGGCGTAATGAAAACTGAGTATCGCATTGCCTTGAGGTCTTCACTGCGACATGATTTTGCAGAAGGTGTTAAAGCAGTATCAATAGATAAAGATCAGAACCCGAAGTGGAAACCACCGAAGTTGGAGGAAGTTAATCTGAGTGAGGTTGAAGCTGTCTTTAAACCATTAGGAGCAGAGGCGAGGGAGTTGTCTGTCTAATTTTCAAAGGAAAGCTTCATCTTCATTGAATGCATTACTGAATTATATGAAACTGCATTAAATAAACAGACAGTGTTAGCATAAAGTCCTGTGTCTGGTGTTGCTTGTATCGTTGTCATCATTGATATTCTTGACATAAAATCTATGATCTTGAAAATCAAAGGATGATGTTGCCTCACCAAAATTGAGAGAATGATCTTCACTAAGAAACTGTGAGCATAGGTTTGTTTCCGCACCAAAACTCCACACCAGGTAACTTCCAAACCAAGCCATTAATTTTGTTGCTCCCATAAACTCCATAAACTATCCATCATCAGAGTGCCTCAAAGCCTCAGCATAACGCCAACTTACTCCAAAAAGCAATACATGAAAAGGAGAAAAAATGTGTAGGGTGGTCAAAAGATGAATGAAAGATAATCCAATATAAAACCAGATAAAAACCACAATTGTGTTACGATATGAAGCTCAAGCATCGTGTGCTATTTCAATACAAGAAAGGAAGTTCAGCTCACAAAGAAATTCACAGTTGTTGGCAAGTTTTCAAAAGAAACCAAACCATATATTTGATGACAGCAGCAGCAGAATAGCAGTAGGGTACACTACCTGATGTGCTGCAAAATGCCAGCTTATTTCCATCTCGTAATTCTTTAAAGATTCTCCCTGGACTTTGCATGTGCTCTCATCTTCTCCAAGCTTATCTTCTCGAAGCCAATTATTTGAATCATATAACTAATCAATCTGAAACCATTCCAAAATAGTATGAAAATCGTTATGGCCAATAATCACAGTCTCGATTTTTATTTGGAATGGGAACTCTGCAGCAGTGACCGCGGCCGGTGACACAGCGGCAACATCACGGCGGTGAGAACCACCACCACCTTCTCTGTCCACGTCATCATCTCGAAATTCTTTCAGAGTGTGCTCAACTCGGACGGAATGGCACTCTTGTCATTCATGTCGCACTGGACGTCGGTTCCTGCTCGCATCAACTCCACCTGGATTCCATCGCATTTGACACCATGTTCATGGATTGGTGTCCAATGAAACTCCTACCACCGTGCCATCTCTCTCAACCTATCCCATTATCATATTTACGGTCAACTAGGACCCGAACTGGCCAATTGCACAGAACTCGCCCACGTAGACCTTGGTCGTAACAACTTTAATGGCCAAATACCCTACTCTTTCACCAACCTCTACAACCTAAAATATCTATGCCTTTCTACGAATCTTCTCACAGGTCCATTTCCTCATTTCTTGTCTCAAATCCCTCACCTCCACCTTCTTGATCTCTCAAATAACCATCTTAACGGTTCCATCCCACCTAGTATTGCCAACATGACTCAACTTCGCAACTTGTATCTCCAAAACAATCATTTCTCTGCTGCAATTCCATCGTCCGTTGGGAACTGCACTCAATTACAAGACTTGTATTTGAATCATAATCAGTTGCAAGGTGTCATTCCTCACACGATAAATCATCTCAAGCATCTTCTAAGTTTTAGTGTTGCCTCCAATAACCTAACAGGTATTATTCCATTGGGTTCTTCCTCTTGTCAAAATTTACTGATTTTGGATCTCTCGCTCAATTCTTTCCATGAAGGCATTCCCTCCGGAATTGGGAATTGTACTGCTTTATCACAATTTATTGCTATCAGTTCTAACTTGGTCGGAACTATTCCATTTTCCATGGGTCTGCTCACTAAGCTTTCCCTTCTAAAGCTTTCAAACAATCATTTATCTGGAAAAATACCTCCCGAATTAGGTAACTGCAAGTCTTTGAATGTGCTGCATTTGAATTCCAATCAACTTGATGGAAACATTCCAAATGAATTGGGAAAACTGAGTCAGCTGCAGGACCTTGAACTGTTTTCCAATCAATTGAGTGGTGAAATTCCACTTGACATATGGAAAATTCAATGTCTTGAGCATCTACTTTTGTATAATAACAGCCTTTCTGGGGAACTTCCTGTGGAGATGACAGAGCTCAAGAACCTCAAAAACATCTCACTGTTTGACAACATGTTTTCTGGAGTCATACCTCAAAGTTTGGGAATTAACAGCAGTTTGGTACAGTTGGACTTCATTAACAATAGCTTCACAGGCAACCTCCCACCCAATCTTTGTTTTGGCAAAAATTTAAAGCTTCTGAATATGGGCATCAATCAACTTCAAGGTAGAATACCTCGTGATGTTGGAAGGTGCACAACTCTAAAAAGGGTCATACTTAAGGAAAACAGTTTTATCGGGCATCTTCCTGAGTTTGAAAGAAATACCAATCTGTTATTCATGGATATCAGCAGCAACAAAATCAACGGATCAATTCCATCAAGCTTGGGAAACTGCATAAATCTTACAGTTTTAATTATGTCCTGGAACAAATTTAGTGGCTATTTACCACCGGAGTTAGGAAACATTGTGAATCTCCAGACGCTGAATCTTAGTCACAATAACTTAGAAGGTCCTTTGCCATTTCAGCTGGCAAACTGTACCAAAATGGACAAGTTTGATCTGGGATTTAATTTCCTGAATGGATCATTACCATCAAGTTTGCAGAGGTGGACAAAGCTACACACACTTTTTTTGAGTGAGAATCGTTTCAGTGGCGGCATTCCAGCTTTCTTGTCGGCATTTAAAGAACTTTCTGAACTACAGCTTGGCGGCAATATGTTTGGAGGGAGAATTCCTGGATCAATCAGGGCATTACACAATTTGAGGTATGGGTTGAATCTAAGTTCCAATGGACTGATAGGAGACATACCTGGGGAAATTGGAAACCTGAAAGCTCTGCAAATGCTGGATCTATCTCAGAACAATTTGACAGGAAGCATAGAAGTTCTTGATGAACTCCCTTCATTATTCGAAATCAATATTTCGAACAATTATTTTTGGGATCCCATACCGAAGACGCTAATGAAGCGGCTTAATTATCACTGGTCGTCATTTTTGGGGAATCCTGGCCTATGTATCAGTTGCTCACCATCCAGTGGCTTGGTTTGCAATGGAACCAGCTATGTAAAACCATGTGACAATAACAAGACTACGGGCCTCAGTAAAATTGCAGTTGTGATGATAGCTCTCGGATCCTCAATATTTGTTGTTTTGCTGTTGATGGGATTAGTTTATATCTTTGCTTATGGCAAAATATCTAAGCAGCAAGTACAGCCCCACGGAGTGCCAGAGACCGGAAGTTTTAACAGGAAATTGATAGAGGGAAATATTCTTCTCTGTGGATATTTCTTTCAACTTTGATTGTTGGTACTTCATCGATCAAGAAAGTATCAAAAACAGCGAAGTCACTTTGTTGCACCCCAAAATTTGCCCTCACAATACAAGACTTTGTGTTCTAAGAAGGTTCACAAGGTTCACAAGCTTCACAATACCTCCCATGAGTATCGCAAGATATCTTATGAAGATTCACAAGGTTCACAAAGTTCACAATTGGTCAGAAGAGTTGACAATTCCCTCAGACAATGCACCTCCTAAGCAGTGCATCCAAAACTAGGGTTTTGACTTTAATCAGGCTAAATGGACTTCCAAGACTTCAAGTGAGCTTCATAACATCTTATATGTGTATAAGAACCCCCATGTCAAGATTCAAGACTTTTCTCAAAAGTTTGAAAGCAGTCAACGCAGTTAAAAAGTCAAACTGAGGTCAACTGTGGTCAAACCAAAGTCAAACTTCATGATTTTTTTGCCAACATCAAAGAGAGATTTGGTCCCAGGGGTATTTTGGTCATTTTACACAAATTCTACCAATTCCTTGAAGACGGGCTGTTATTAAAATTCTGAGGCATTTGATGCGTTATGGTTTTGAGGCATTTATCAATCACCAGTTCTAATCATATTGAGATTTGGCATTTGGTCAGTGGAGTTTAATTACGATTAGTTTTGCTGTTGACGCTGAAAATGTTGTGACCATGGTGCCCATATGAGTTTGGTTATGAAACAATTGGTTAACATTTTAATCGGATGATGAGATTAGGATCACAAATACCACTTGGAAATGTTTATGTTTTATGCCTATGTTAATGAATTAAATACTTGTGGATTTATTCACATTTGTTTATATTTTTTAACTAAGAATAGAATATAAATAAATTCAAAACTTCGAGAATTTCATTTCATAAATAATGCTATCATACAAGAATGGGGATGTTGCTTCATGCAAAGTACTGTTACAAGGAAGTACATTAAAATTCTCAAATCCTAAGGGATTACATTAAAGCATCTATCCTAAATCCTAAAAGTATCTAAAGGTCTTCATGTTCGTATTTGAACTTCTCCATGAATCCTCAGCTAACCTGCACATCAAAAGAGAACAGACAGTACAGAAGATGTTAGAAGTTGTTCGACACTCTCAGAACAATTGTCATCATCGAGTGCCGGGAGTGGCACAACCGAAGCCGCATCCTACCCCCGTTACCAATCCGCGCCGTTGGCGTCAGATCAAGTAACATTCGTTCTTATCATGCGGAACATCCGAGAGATAAAAGTGATAAAAGAAGCGGGACTGATTCGCTTTTGCCGCAATTGGATTTCCAAACTGATACAAAGGTAAATTTGGACTCAGACCCGGATGCCGGCAGGTCTGAATCACTTTTGTTTTCGAAAGTTTCCAACACCTGAAATTCCACAACAGCATCAGTACAAAATTGATAACAGTTCATAAGCTGCAGCCACTGGTAATTGGAAATTCAAACTAAAAGTGCACAACTGCATCAAGTCTGAACCACATAAGTGAGTTCATGAACACCAAGTTCAAACAGAACAGAAAAATGAAACACAAAACAAGCTGCATCAAATTGCATCAAACACTGTATCCAAAAGTTCAGAAGAATCAGAATTAAGGTCAAGTTTCAGTTTGATATCACAGCCAAAACACCTCAAAAGGTAGTCAGTTCGCAAGTCACAAAAAACGTGAATGTAAGTCATAAGAATATACCATATCAAGAGAATTAGATCAGAGTCCATATTACCATTTGGAAAAACAGCATTCAAAAGGACTGTTCTTGCAACCAAACAGGATATCAAGTGAAGTTATCAAACCACACCCACGAGCGAAACTATACCAGAGAAAGAACGAAGATAAGCTCACGTGCCGTAGACCGCTCAACTGCACAAGAAAGTCAAAAGTTAAAAGGTTGATAGTATTAGTAAACAGGTGGTTCGAGGACCCGAGGGGTCAAAATAACATCCACGGTGACTAAACAATGCCCTTGTTACCACAGAGAATCGAGTTCGAATAAGATCAGAAAAGAATCAGACTATCACAAAGCAGCACATAACGGATGGTTGGACTAATTGAAGCATACCGAATCCGAACCAGGCCTTCCAACTGAGAACTGCAAAATAACGAAGATATTCGAAGTTATATCAGCCCTCAGCTAACCATCATCGGGCGTAAGCGTTCGAGTGGCTGGGAGAGCCACGGCCGAAGCCGTTACTAATTCCCTACCGAACGTCGAACGACAAGCATTAGTAACTTGGGACAAGAATATCAGCTCAGACCCGAAGGTCATCACCGCTAAGGCAACACAACCAAAACCGAAAGGTCGAAGGGCATCCCTCAAAGGTTCAGACCTAAGGTCATCATCACCGAAATCAAAAGCAACAGCATAATCAAAAGCAAGGATTATAGTATCCTGTTCCGACGGTTCAGACCCAGTGTCATCATTACCGCGTACCCTTCCCGGCAGCAAAGACCAATGCAAAGCATCCATCCTGAAAGAAGAAGAAGAAAAGTGAGTGTATGTTCCGAACTGATGTTCATAACCAAAGAAATTGAAATCTGAAACCGTATCAGCCACAAAGGGCTAAACCGAAGAAAGTAAGTTATCCAATTTCAAATGAGCGAAAATCCACATCTGCAAAAATCCAATCAGTGTATCAGAAAAATGATCAAACAAAATCGGATCAGATAAAGTGAATGAATCCAATCAAGTGACCCCAAAAATGGAAAGCTTCGAATCAAATCAGAAAAATCATATCAGATGGAAATCAAAAACCCCCAAACAAATCCTAAAAGAGGAAACAAGATTCAATCAGTATCAGATGACTCCAATCCGTATCAGAAAGCGTATCCAATTGGAATCCAATCAATATCTGAACAACACACTAAATCAAATCAGATAAAATCAAATCATACGAAGTTATATCTCAGTAAAAGCGAAGCACAAATCAGATATGGTCCAAGCCCAAAAGAGAAATCAGAGAAGATATAAAGGGACAATCTCACCATGGTGAAACCCTAACGAAAAATCGCAAGCAAAAACCCTAGGCGGCGTGAACAAGGGGCTAACGGCGAAGACGAAGGGACGAACCCTAACAAAGGGGCGAAGATCGATCGTGAATTCTCAAACATCAGATCGTCGATTTCTCCGTATCAGAGAGAATCAGAAGGCGTCATAAAGATCATTACCACCGTCTCCCCACAAAGAACAAAGCGAACAAATCTATTCAGGGATTCAGGAACTCCTCCGAGTCCATCATCATCATCCCTATTCTTTAACGGACGATATCGCCATCATCAAAGCCATAAGCTTCGGTTGCGATATTGCTGGCCATAAGTCATCGCGGATCAAATGTAAACCCTCACATTAACTCTTTTTTTTTCATTTTTTCATGTTTTGTAGAAGAAGATGCAGAGAATACGAGAGATGGAGGCAAGGAAGAAGAAGAACGGCGCCGCGAATGATTTTAGGGTTGTGAAACCCTAAAAAAATCCTTTTTGTCACATTTACTTCCACCGGGTTGGGTCCGGAGGTAATGACCGGCCCAACCCTTTTATTTTTTTTTACTTTCTTTATCAAATTTTTAAAAGTATTTAAGTTGGTTCATTTTTTATAATATAAAAATTAAAAACATTTTCTTATAATATTAAAATAAAAAAAAAATATATTTTTTTTTATTTAAAATTTTATTTGTATAGTTTATATTAATTAAAATAATGTTATGTGATTATTAAAAATAAATTTTTGTATATATATAAACCCTAATTCTTACAAACCCTAAAAATTATTTTCTAAAAAAAAAATAAAACCTAATTTTAATTTTCTATATAATTCTATGTATATATTTATTATAATTCTTGTAAATTTTTGTAAATAAAATTAAACCTTATAAATACTTAATGTAAAATTTTGTGAATGTGATTATTGATTATTTAAAATTTATTTTCATCATAATGTGTAAATATTTTTCTTAATAATTGTTAATATATAATTAGAGATAATTAAATTTTGTAAATGATTAAGAAATTTATAATTATGTTATATTTAGAACTTTATATTATAGTAATTATTTAATCATTTATGTTTCTAAATAAAAATCAAATTTTATGTTTAATCACGTTATTAATTAATTATTATTGCTAATTATATTTTGTTGCTTATTATTATTTTGAAATTTCTATCTTATTATTTTTTCTAACTTTGTCTATTTTTCTAATTATTATTGTTTCAACTAATTATTTTCACTAACTTTATATTTCTACTAACCTTATTTAATTTTTCTTATTATTTACTAACCCCAATATTTTATTTACTTATTTGTTATTTTTTTTATTATATTTATTTTGATTATATTTTACTATTTATTTTATTTATTATAATTTTGTAATTGCCTCTTGGATGTAAATTGTAATTATTTAATTATTATTATCATTATGGTTAGTAATTAGGGAGTGCTAATATGTATGATATTTAAAAAAATAAATTAGATCATTTTAATATAAGATAATTAAATTAAACATTTCACGCACGTAAGTCGATTTTAATCGCCGTCTCACTTCCTAAGGATATCCCTCAAGTTGCCTATGAATATTGGTTAAGTGGGGTGTATAAAGCAAGTCCCTCAAAAAGAAAATCATCAAAGTCCCTTATGGTTGCCTTCACGAATCGAGTCCCTTTCGAAAAATGATGATAGTCCCTCCAGTTTGCTTATTACACCCCACAATGGCCTTCAAAAATCCAATTGTCCCTCACATGTCCCTTAACATCCAAAGTAAGGACTACCTACTCCATTATAGTAGGGATAGTCTTACTAAGGAAAGGATAAAGAATAAGAAAGACCTTAAAACATTAGGGTAGGCTACCCCTAGATACTTGCTCACTTCAAAACTTTTTCACACTTAAACAAATTTCCAACAAAATTTTCAAACAAGTTTTTTTCACATCCATACACGGATTATTATTAAACTATTCTGAAATTTTTTGCTATTCACACACTACACTTTCAAAACAATTCAAAAGTGAGCTTAAGTACCTAAGAGCCCATGGATAACCATGGATGAAAAGGGTGCTAACACCTTCCCTTTTCATAACCTACCCCCCGGACCCAAAATATTCTCCAAGGTCTTTCCTGTTCTTTTATAACCTTTCCTTATGGATAAAATAAAAGTCGGTGGCGACTCTTGCTATCCGCAACATTGTTTAAAGTCAGTTCTCCCACCGTGTTACAGAACTGGCGACTCTGCTGGGGATCTATTTAAGAGGGGTACCCTTAGGAATTAAGATCACTTTAAATTGTTTGCCTTGTTTGCTTTATTATTATATTGTTGGGGTGCTCTTATGTGTGAAAGGTCCTAACCCGGATCTAGTGTACCTTAGGTAAATGGCAATAGACCAAGGAAACTGTACGACGTATATCGATACGGTTGATCTGGTGGCCATAGTTAGTGCGACTTCTTGGTTGGTGCTTATATTCCTTAAGTCAAGTTGAGGATAATATTGAGGCTGCCATATGTTGTCAATGCACTAACTGACTTTTAGAACCCTAGTTAACTCATCTTGGCCTTTAGAAAGTAGTGAGGTAACCGGCTTTGGTGCAGACTGAAGTTGGTTGACACTCGATACTACGCTCATTGAGATCTTAAACTTGGAGGGTTTTGGTTGGCAAGTAAGTTGCCTTCTGAACAACCACCCTTGTGAAGGATCAATGATATTGAGATCCCTTAGAACCTGGTTACTTTTGTAGGACAGGATGAACCATCTAACTTCAGGGGAGGGTACTTGCCTTTGAACCTCATGCAAGCCTTTAAACCTAGGGCTATGGTGTGACTTGTTTGTGTGTGCCACATGTTTGTGATTGAGCATGACATCATGACATCATCATGCATCATAAGCATATCATTTTCCCTAACCATTTCAAGGACCAAAGGATTTATCTTTGTTCTTTGTTGCAGGTCATGGCTTCTGCTCGTAGAAACACCATCAGGATCAACTTTGTAGGGATACCTGCTAAGCTCAAGGAGTTGGTTTCCCTAGTGCCTGATCATTCCCAGTTCAACAAGAGACATGGTCACTTATTGGATCTAGTTACTTCAGGGTTCAGTGAAGACATGATGAGTGTGCTGTTTCAGTTCTTTGACCCTAAGCACCATTGCTTTACATTTCCTGATTATCAGCTGGTTCCAACCATGGAGGAGTTCTCTAAACTTCTGGGTATACCTGTTCTTGATCAGAAGCCATTCACAGGCTTAGAGAAGGAGCTTAAACCAGAAGTTATTGCTGCAGCTCTACATCTGAAGAAGTCTGACATTGTTCTAGAGACGAGAAGTGGAGTTAAAGGTATTCTTGCCAAGGTATTAGTGGATAAAGCTCAAATGTTCTTGAAGGCTATGAGCTACGATGCTTTTGAGGAGATCTTAGCCTTATTGATTTATGGCTTAGTGTTGTTCCCCAATCCTGATCAGTTCATAGACGTTCATGCCATCAACATATTCCTGAGTCACAATCCCGTGCCTACCTTACTTGGAGACATCCTACATTCTCTTCACACCCGTACTACAAGGGCAAGAGGAACTTTGATGTGCTGCATACCTTTACTTTCTAGGTGGTTTATTTCTCACCTTCCTCGCTCAGTAATGAAGAATGAGCAAGGGTTCAGATGGTCCAAGAGGATCATGTCACTTTCTCACTCAGACATCCATTGGTGCTCCAGATCTATGGAGAATGTCACCATCATTGACCGTTGTGGGGAGTTTCCTAATGTACCACTTCTAGGCATAAGAGGAGGCATCACCTACAACCCATCTCTAGCTTTACGACAGTTTGGTTACGCCCGGAGCGATGGTCCACATGACATGTTGATTCAGGGCATTGTGTTTGACTACGACAACGATCTTCAGGGTTACCGTCAGAGATTCATACGAGCTTGGGGAAAGGTAAACAGGATTGACAGCAAGACACTGGAGCCTAAGTACACTATTCCTATGGAGGCTTATCTCAGATGGGTACGATTTCGTGCTCAGACACTCATGATGCCATATCCTGCCATCCTACCAGTTACCATGGAACCTGTTGCTGAAGGAGACACAGCTTATACCATCCTTCACCCAGACATGCCTACTGATATGGAAGACTTGCAGAGATCATGGATCCAACTGAAAGAGCAAAGGGATACTTTCGAGGCTCATTACAAAGCAAGCCAAGCAAGGATCCTAGAGCTAACAAAGCTACTTCATGAGGAACGAAACCTCAACTCATACCTCAACACAAAGAGGAAACGTCCATGGGAGACTTAAAACCCCATCTTTTGTACTTATTTCGTTTTCATTTTTTGTAAGCCTAAAAGGCACAACAAGTTATTACTAATAAAAAGTTACTTTATTGTTTGTTTAAGCAAATTTAAATCCTGCGGTCCTTGAAAACATTGCATATGCATTCCCATATCATTGCATCACAGGTTTATAATTGTGCACAGGTTTCTCATCTTCTCGCTGTTTATTTCAGCAATGGCTCTTGAACAATCAGTTAAGGATCTCCAGGCACAGAATGCACAGTTCCAAGAGCTGATCCTGAACCTATCCAAGGGGCAGGATGAATTGAAGACACTGCTGGCCAAGAAGACTAAGAAGGCTAGAAGGTCTGCTGGGTTGCTCAACATGGGAAGAAGGTTCAAAGGTCCTGTCAAGACCAAGGAACATGTTGAAGACCATGAATCTGAAGAATCTGAGCAGGAGAGAGGCAGTCTCCACAACACTATGGGGGACTCTGATTCTGAGGCTAACTACTACCATGAGCCTAACGAAGACAAATTCAAGATGCTGGTGGATAGAATGGATGCTATGGAATTACAGAAATCATCTGGGCTGGATTTTGAGGATTTGAGCTTGATATCTGGGGTGGTCATACCCATTGGGTTCAAAGTTCCTACATTTGTTGTCTATGATGGGGTCTCTTGTCCCAAATTGCATCTGAGGTCTTATGTCAGAAGAATTCAACCCCACACTGCTGATAAAAAGTTGTGGATCCATTTCTTTCAAGAAAGTTTATCTGGAGCTCAGCTAGAGTGGTATTATCAGTTGGAGAGTGTCAACATCAGAGATTGGAATGACCTTGCTGAAGCTTTCTACAAGCAGTATCAATACAATGCTGACTTAGCCCCCACTCGCATGCAGCTTCAAAGCATGTCTATGGGTGCCAAAGAAAGCTTTAAGGAGTATGCTCAGAAGTGGAGAGACTTAGCTGGAAGAGTTCAACCCCCTTTGACTGATAGGGAGTTGGTTGATATGTTCATGTGTACGCTGAATGGTCCGTTTTACAGTCATCTCATTGGAAGCTCATCATCTGGCTTCACTGAGTTGATCATGACAGGAGAGCGAGTAGAGAATGGTATCAAGAGTGGTAAGATCCAAGTGGGCACTTCTTCATCAGGTGCTGCAAAGAAGCCTCCCACTGGGAAGAAAGAATCTAATGCTGTGTATGGTCAGCCTGATCGTAACAGAAGGCATCAGTCTGTTAGTGCAGTTCATATTTCAAATCCAACTCCTGCAACAACAGAGCAGCCTCAAGGCAACCAACAGAGGGCTAGAAGACAGTTCACGAAGATCAACATGTCAATGGCTCAGGCATTGCAACACTTGTTGAAAGCTGAACTTATTACCCTGAGGGAGGCCCCTCAGAATCCCAATGTTACCTCTCCCAAGTACAATCCCAATGCACGATGTGCATATCATTCAAACTGTCCAGGACATGATACTAATAACTGCTGGGTCTTGAAGAACAAAATTCAGGATATGATTGATGCTGGAGAAATTGAGTTTGATCCACCAGGTACTCCAAATGTGATTACAGCTCCAATGCCAAATCACGAGAAGACTGTCAACGCCATTGATGAAGATATTGATGAAGATCTGCATGTCTATTCAGTTATGGAGTTGAGCACACCTTTGTCTGTTATCAAAAAGAGGTTAGTACAAGCTGGGATCTTTCCAGGTTGTCATGAAGATTGTCTATATTGTACCTATAAGCCGGATAGTTGCTTCATTTTGAGAGATGGGATTCAACGTCTCATGGATAAATATACTATAGTGTTTGAAAGAAGACCGGCATCTGTAGAAAGTATGGTGGATCATCTGACTCAGGGTAAGAAGATTGAAGAGGTTGACATGGTTGACAAAGTACCACTAAGAATCACTTCAAAGGGTCCCATTAAAATCACTCATCAGGGCCCAATCAAGATTACTGCTGAAGGTCCTGTGAAAGTTGTCGCTGAAGCCAGAGTAGCTCCTCTGATCATTACCACTCCTGGTCCTATTTCTTATACATCTGACAAAGCTGTGCCTTGGCACTATGGGTCTGATGTTTACATCCATGGTGTCAAGCAGGAGCCTTTACCTGATATGCCTGTTGACATTGATAATATTGCTGGATCTAGCAAGATCACTCGTAGTGGAAGAGTCTTCTCTCCTCCAGTTGCTTCTAAGAGTGCAGTTACTCCTGCTGTTACTTCCACCACTGATGCTCGGGGCAAGGGTCCTGTTATTGAGCCTGTATCTACTGATGTGCCAGCTGCTGATGACCTCTCTAAGCAGATGGAAGAAGTATTGAAAATCATTCGCAAGAGTGATTATGATATTGTTGATCAGCTGGGGCATACTCCCTCAAAGATTTCTATGCTCTCCCTGTTATTATGTTCTGAGGCTCATGCCAAGTCATTGATCAAGTTTCTAAAGATGGCTCATGTACCCAGTGCAATTTCTGTGGACCAGTTTGAGAATTGTGTTGCTCACCTGACCTATGACAACGGGTTAGGATTTTCTGATGCTGACTTGACCCCTGCCAAGAGGGATCATAACAGGGCCTTGCATATTTCAATTGAATGCAGGGGCACTACCCTGTCTCATGTGCTGATAGACAATGGTTCCTCTCTGAATGTGTTGCCTAAGGAAGTCCTGAACAAGCTGAGTCCTGAAGATACGGTATTGAAGCCCAGTAATATTGTGGTAAAGGCTTTTGATGGTTCTAGAAGAGTAGTGCATGGGGAAATTGATCTTCCAATCAAGGTTGGTTCTCAGGTGTTCACTGCTACATTCTATGTGATGGATATTCGTCCGTCGTACTCATGTCTGCTTGGTCGTCCCTGGATCCATGGGGCAGGTGTTGTGACCTCCACATTACATCAAAAGTTGAGATATCCGGTGAATGGAAAAGTTGTTACTGTCTTTGGAGAGGAAGAATACTTTGTCAGCCATGTAAACACTTTCAAGTATCTGGAAGTAGAAGGTGAATACATTGAAACTCCATGTCAGTCATTTGAAGTGGTTCCCTGGGCTGTTAAGGATTGTGTGACTCCTCCTGCTGTGAAGAAGGTTCCTGTGGTCATCAGAAACCCTCCAACAATGGCAATGGCCTCCCTCAATGATGCAAAAGCTGTGGTGGAAGAAGGTGGTTGTACTATTTGGGGTCAGCTTCCTGATATTCCATACAAGTCTGACAAGTTTGGTTTGGGTTTCACTGCAGAGTCCCAGAAGGCTGTCCGTTGTGCCCGTGCTGTTCGTATCACCAATCAAGGGGTTATCAATGCTGTGGGAGATCAAGATGAAGACTACAACTTGGAGGCATGGATTTTTCCTACTGTGGGTGCTGGACTCAATAATTGGACAGCTGAAGATGTTATCCCTATCTCCTTTAGTCAGGAGTAAATACTATTACTGTGTTATGTTTTTAAATTTATAATTTCTGGAACAATTAAAACTTTCAAGCCATGTGCCTTACCCGGGGCACAATGGTGTGCTTGTTACGGGTTGTCATTTCATTTGCATACTTCATTCAATAAAATCAGTGGACGTTTCGTTTTCGTAAATATTGTGTTCCTTGTCTTTCTTTTTCTTTTATTTTTGCTTTATCAGCTATGTGTTCTTACACACACCCACGTCACTAAAATGCAGATCCTCATCCACTCTGGATCCAGTTGATAACAGTTCTACTATTGCCAATTACAATTTCGAGAATCCGATCTATCAAACTGAAGACGGAAACGAGGACGATTGTGAAATACCTGTGGAGCTTGCTAGGTTGTTACAACAAGAAGAGAAAGCTATACAGCCACATGAAGAGCCAGTCGAAGTTGTGAATCTGGGAACTGAAGAAAACAGAAAAGAGGTCCAGATAGGGGCTGATTTAGAGGACAGTGTCAAGAGCAGGTTGATTCAGATGCTACGTGACTATGTGGAGATCTTTGCTTGGTCTTATGAAGATATGCCAGGGTTGGATACGGACATTGTGGTTCACCGTTTTCCAGTGAAAGAAGATTGTCGTCCAAAGAAGCAGAAAGTTCGTCGTATGCGTCCTGAAATGTCAGAAAAGATCAAAGCAGAGGTAATGAAACAGTTCAATGCAGGGTTCTTGGCCGTAACTTCTTATCCTCAGTGGGTTGCAAATGTGGTACCAGTTCCTAAGAAAGATGGTAAGGTACGTATGTGTGTAGACTACAGAGATCTGAACAAGGCTAGCCCTAAAGATGACTTTCCACTTCCTCATATTGATATCCTGGTAGACAACACTGCTCAGCATAAGGTATTCTCTTTTATGGATGGTTTCTCTGGTTACAATCAAATCAAGATGGCACCTGAAGATATGGAGAAGACTACATTTGTGACACAGTGGGGCACCTTTTGCTATAAGGTAATGCCATTTGGTTTGAAGAATGCAGGGGCAACATATCAGCGTGCTATGGTGGCTTTGTTTCATGATATGATTCATCATGAGATAGAGGTATATGTGGATGATATGATAGCCAGGTCTCAGAATGAAGAACAACATCTTGATCATCTGCACAAGTTGTTTGAGAGGTTGAAGAAATACAGGTTGAGATTAAATCCAAACAAGTGTACTTTTGGAGTTAGATCTGGAAAGCTCCTGGGTTTCATTGTCAGTGGAAAAGGTATTGAAGTGGATCCTGCAAAAGTGAAAGCTATACGAGAGATGCCAGCTCCCCGTACTGAGAAGGAGGTTAGAGGTTTCTTGGGACGATTGAACTACATTGCAAGATTTATTTCCCAATTAACTACCATCTGTGAGCCAATCTTCAAGTTGTTGAAGAAAGATCAGGTGATGGAATGGAATGATGAGTGCCAGACTGCCTTTGATGAAATCAAGAGATATTTGCTAGAACCTCCAATTTTAATGCCACCAGTTGATGGAAGACCCTTGATTATGTATTTAACAGTATTAGACAACTCAATGGGGTGTGTATTGGGGCAACATGACGAGTCTGGTCGAAAAGAGCAGGCAATATACTACCTTAGCAAAAAGTTTACCGACTGTGAAACAAGATACTCACTGCTCGAGAAAACTTGCTGCGCTTTGGCATGGGCTGCTCGCCGACTAAGACAGTATATGTTGACCCATACTACCTTGTTGATTTCGAAGATGGATCCAATCAAGTACATATTTGAGAAACCTACTCTCTCCGGAAGAATTGCAAGATGGCAAATGATCTTGACGGAATATGATATACAGTATACTACTCAGAAGGCCATTAAGGGGAGTGTTGTTGCTGATCATTTGGCTCATCAAGCAGTAGGTGATTACCAGTCAATGAATTTTGAGTTCCCTGATGAAGACATTATGTCTGTTACCAAAGAACCTGGACAATATGACGGACCTGAACAAGGATCCCGATGGACTATGGTTTTTGATGGTGCCTCCAATGCACATGGTAATGGTGTTGGTGTTGTGATTAGTTCCCCTGAAGGTTGTCATACCCCGATTACTTCCAGACTTTGTTTCTATTGTACCAATAACATGGCTGAGTATGAGGCATGTATCATGGGTATGCAAGTTGCTATTGATATGAAGATTCAGTTCCTTGAGGTGTATGGAGATTCAGCTCTGGTAGTAAGTCAGATTAAAGGAGATTGGGATACAAAGCATGATAATCTCATTCCTTACAGAGAACATGTGTTGTCTTTGATCCCACATTTCAAAGTGATTACTTTTGGACATATTCCACGAAGAGAGAATCAGTTGGCAGACGCATTGGCCACCATGGCATCTATGTTTGAGATCAGCTGGGATGATGAAGCTCCCAAGATTACCATTGATAGATTTGAGAAGCCTGCATACTGCAATGAGATTGACACTGAAGGGGCAGAGGAGAAGCCTTGGTTCTATGAAGTGAAAAACTATCTTGAAGCTCAGGAGTTCCCTGAAGGGGCATCTGTCAAAGATAGGAAGTTCCTGAGAAGGTTTTCTGCTAAGTTCTTTCTGAGTAATGGCATTCTGTATAAGCGTAATCATGATTCAACTATGCTTCGTTGTGTGGATAAGAAGGAAGCTACAGAAATTATGGAAGAGATGCATGATGGGACCTTTGGCACTCATTCTAGTGGTCATACCATGGCAAAGAAGATTTTGAGAGCAGGTTACTATTGGTCTACCATGGAAGCTGATTGCTATCAACACTCCAGAACATGTCACAAATGTCAAATCTATGCTGATAAAGTACATGTACCTCCATCTCCATTGAATGTGTTGACTGCTCCTTGGCCCTTTGCCATGTGGGGCATTGATATGATTGGTGAGATCAAGCCTACTGCTTCTAATGGGCATCGTTTCATCCTGGTTGCTATTGATTACTTCACGAAGTGGGTAGAGGCAGCTTCATTTGCATCTGTGACTAAGATTGTGGTGGCTCGGTTCATTAAGAATAATCTCATATGTAGGTATGGTATCCCTGAAAGGATTATCACTGACAATGGCTCTAATCTGAACAACACTATGATTACTGATCTCTGTACGCAGTTCAAGATTAAGCATCACAACTCTTCTCCGTATCGTCCAAAGATGAATGGGGCAGTTGAAGCTGCTAATAAGAACATTAAGAAGATTGTACAGAAGATGACTGTTACTTACAAGGATTGGCACGAGATGTTACCATTTGCTCTGCATGGTTATCGTACTACAATACGTACTTCAACAGGGGCAACCCCATTCTCCTTAGTCTATGGTATGGAAGCAGTTCTGCCTATTGAAGTTCAGATCCCCTCCTTGAGAATTATGAAGGATGCAGGCTTGGATGAAGATGAGTGGATTCAGACTCGACTTGACCAGATAAATTTGATTGATGAGAAAAGGTTAGCAGCAGTTTGTCATGGCCAGATGTACCAGAAACGGATGATCAAAGCTTTTGACAAGAAGGTTAAGCCAAAGGTATATCAGGCTGGTGACTTGGTAATCAAGCGTATCATATTACCACAGGGTGATCCTAGGGGCAAGTGGACTCCAACATATGAGGGACCATTTGTAGTCAAGACAGTGTTCTCAGGAGGTGCCATGATACTGACTACAATGGATGGTGAAGACTTCCCACAACCTGTAAACGCAGACATAGTTAAAAAATACTACGCATAAAAAGAGACCCGCTAGGTTGACAGGCCTAGGCAAAAATAAGGGCATCCCGGCAAACCAAAAGGGTTTGGGCAAAAATTAGGGATATATATATAAAAAGATGTACACCCGGCAAGTCGAAAACCTGAAAAGGCGGCTTGGGCAAAAAAGGGTATCCCGGTGGATTGAAAACCTGAAAGGGCAATCCAGGCAAAAGTTAGGGATTAAAGCGTATGACTATGTCTCGTTTGGATCACTCATGAAACTGCAACCAATTGTACTACTTACTCAAGCTCAAACAGATGAAGCTCAATCCAATCGTTTCCGTCTCAACAGCAAGAAGATGAGATACTTGAGTGGCAATAGTAGAATTGAAACTCAATAGGATTATTTCCCACATAGCTGATTCTTTTTGTAAAACTTCATGACAAAATTCTCTTACTAGGGTTTATGTCTCCTTGTACAAACTTACCCGTGTATGGGTCACTTTTGATATAAATAAACTCCATCTTTTGAATCCAGATTTACTTTTACCCTATTTACATAAGCGAAACGTCCATTGGTTGTGTTTGAATGTATGTATGCCTTTTAATATGATTGATGTTTACCAGAAATGCATGAAAATGCAGTAATAGTATTTACTAAGGACGAACGAGGGAAGGATTTCAACGAAGCTTCGCCGGTTCATCTTTACAAGACAGTTACAAACCATCAGTAGGACTAATCCATTTTCACAAAGTCTAATCTCCCCTGGAATTTATATCCATCTCTTTTATCCTCATACGGATATACGGGAAATTACTTTCCAATAAAGGCACGATGAACGAAGACGGGATGTTATACTTATCCTACTATCAAACGAAAACGAAGGTTATCTATACCCTACTATCCCCAACAACGGGAGGTTATCTATACCTTGTTATCCCCAACAACGGGAGGTTATCTATACCTTGTTATCCCCAGCAGACGGAGGGTTATATATTCTTCAACAACGAATCGGGATTTATTTTCCTTGGCCAGCAGTTGTTATACAAGGATATCCAGACACTTCCAGCAGTGTCATATCATACATACATCATTTACATCATACCATAACATATATGTCTATAGTACATTACCTAAGTGCATCATGTCATACATGCATACATAAAGCATAAACTAATGTTGTTATACAGAGTGCTACCTTGTTTTCAGGTTAATTATCCAACAAACAAGCTTATGATCTTTGGGACTGCTTTATTGTAACCTCAGGGTTACCTTATCCTCCTGATGAGCTTCTTATTACTTTGGACTGCTTTATTGTAACCTCAGGGTTATTTTATCCTCCTGATAGCCTCTCATGACTTCAAGACTGCTTTAGAGCTACTGATTGCTCTATCCTCCTGAAATCATCCTATTACTTCAAGACTGCTTTAGAGCTATTCATTGCTCTATCCTCATGAGGTCATATTACTACTTCAAGACTGCTTTAGAGCTATTGATTGCTCTATCCTCCTGAAGCCATCTAATTATTTCAAGACTGCTTTAGAGTTATCCATTGCTCTATCCTCCTGAAATTACATTATTATTTCAAGACTGCTTTAGAGCTATCCATTGCTCTATCCTCCTGAAATCATTACTTCAAGACGGCTTTAGAGCTATTGATTGCTCTATCCTCCTGAAGACATATCACATTATTATTTCAAGACTGCTTTAGAGCCATTCATTGTTCTATCCTCCTGAAATCATATCATTGCTTCAAGACTGCTTTAGGGTTATCACTATTGATTGCTCTATCCTCATGAAGACATGCTGCTACATCATTATTATTCCAGACTCCTGACAGCTTTCATCATACACCCATATTTTGAACTGCTCCCCCCCTAGTGGCATCTTTAAGCCCACTCAATCATATTCAACTAGCCATCTGTACCACTCTAGTGCACTGGTGAGTGCAAATTTTTGGGCTTTTGTGTTCAATCCCCTTCAACCTTCCAGGTTACGACTGGCAAATATACCAATCTAACCCCTCAGGTTTCAGAAAATTGAACAGGGGCAGCTGTTGCACCCTAAAATTTGCCCTCACAATACAAGACTTTGTGTTCTAAGAAGGTTCACAAGGTTCACAAGCTTCACAATACCTCCCATGAGTATCGCAAGATATCTTATGAAGATTCACAAGGTTCACAAAGTTCACAATTGGTCAGAAGAGTTGACAATTCCCTCAGACAATGCACCTCCTAAGCAGTGCATCCAAAACTAGGGTTTTGACTTTAATCAGGCTAAATGGACTTCCAAGACTTCAAGTGAGCTTCATAACATCTTATATGTGTATAAGAACCCCCATGTCAAGATTCAAGACTTTTCTCAAAAGTTTGAAAGCAGTCAACGCAGTTAAAAAGTCAAACTGAGGTCAACTGTGGTCAAACCAAAGTCAAACTTCATGATTTTTTTGCCAACATCAAAGAGAGATTTGGTCTCAGGGGTATTTTGGTCATTTTACACAAATTCTACCAATTCCTTGAAGACGGGCTGTTATTAAAATTCTGAGGCATTTGATGCGTTATGGTTTTGAGGCATTTATCAATCACCAGTTCTGATCATATTGAGATTTGGCATTTGGTCAGTGGAGTTTAATTACGATTAGTTTTGCTGTTGACGCTGAAAATGTTGTGACCATGGTGCCCATATGAGTTTGGTTATGAAACAATTGGTTAACATTTTAATCGGATGATGAGATTAGGATCACAAATACCACTTGGAAATGTTTATGTTTTATGCCTATGTTAATGAATTAAATACTTGTGGATTTATTCACATTTGTTTATATTTTTTAACTAAGAATAGAATATAAATAAATTCAAAACTTCGAGAATTTCATTTCAAAAATAATGCTATCATACAAGAATGGGGATGTTGCTTCATGCAAAGTACTGTTACAAGGAAGTACATTAAAATTCTCAAATCCTAAGGGATTACATTAAAGCATCTATCCTAAATCCTAAAAGTATCTAAAGGTCTTCATGTTCGTATTTGAACTTCTCCATGAATCCTCAGCTAACCTGCACATCAAAAGAGAACAGACAGTACAGAAGATGTTAGAAGTTGTTCGACACTCTCAGAACAATTGTCATCATCGAGTGCCGGGAGTGGCACAACCGAAGCCGCATCCTACCCCCGTTACCAATCCGCGCCGTTGGCGTCAGATCAAGTAACATTCGTTCTTATCATGCGGAACATCCGAGAGATAGAAGTGATAAAAGAAGCGGGACTGATTCGCTTTTGCCGCAATTGGATTTCCAAACTGATACAAAGGTAAATTTGGACTCAGACCCGGATGCCGGCAGGTCTGAATCACTTTTGTTTTCGAAAGTTTCCAACACCTGAAATTCCACAACAGCATCAGTACAAAATTGATAACAGTTCATAAGCTGCAGCCACTGGTAATTGGAAATTCAAACTAAAAGTGCACAACTGCATCAAGTCTGAACCACATAAGTGAGTTCATGAACACCAAGTTCAAACAGAACAGAAAAATGAAACACAAAACAAGCTGCATCAAATTGCATCAAACACTGTATCCAAAAGTTCAGAAGAATCAGAATTAAGGTCAAGTTTCAGTTTGATATCACAGCCAAAACACCTCAAAAGGTAGTCAGTTCGCAAGTCACAAAAAACGTGAATGTAAGTCATAAGAATATACCATATCAAGAGAATTAGATCAGAGTCCATATTACCATTTGGAAAAACAGCATTCAAAAGGACTGTTCTTGCAACCAAACAGGATATCAAGTGAAGTTATCAAACCACACCCACGAGCGAAACTATACCAGAGAAAGAACGAAGATAAGCTCACGTGCCGTAGACCGCTCAACTGCACAAGAAAGTCAAAAGTTAAAAGGTTGATAGTATTAGTAAACAGGTGGTTCGAGGACCCGAGGGGTCAAAATAACATCCACGGTGACTAAACAATGCCCTTGTTACCACAGAGAATCGAGTTCGAATAAGATCAGAAAAGAATCAGACTATCACAAAGCAGCACATAACGGATGGTTGGACTAATTGAAGCATACTGAATCCGAACCAGGCCTTCCAACTGAGAACTGCAAAATAACGAAGATATTCGAAGTTATATCAGCCCTCAGCTAACCATCATCGGGCGTAAGCGTTCGAGTGGCTGGGAGAGCCACGGCCGAAGCCGTTACTAATTCCCTACCGAACGTCGAACGACAAGCATTAGTAACTTGGGACAAGAATATCAGCTCAGACCCGAAGGTCATCACCGCTAAGGCAACACAACCAAAACCGAAAGGTCGAAGGGCATCCCTCAAAGGTTCAGACCTAAGGTCATCATCACCGAAATCAAAAGCAACAGCATAATCAAAAGCAAGGATTATAGTATCCTGTTCCGACGGTTCAGACCCAGTGTCATCATTACCGCGTACCCTTCCCGGCAGCAAAGACCAATGCAAAGCATCCATCCTGAAAGAAGAAGAAGAAAAGTGAGTGTATGTTCCGAACTGATGTTCATAACCAAAGAAATTGAAATCCGAAACCGTATCAGCCACAAAGGGCTAAACCGAAGAAAGTAAGTTATCCAATTTCAAATGAGCGAAAATCCACATCTGCAAAAATCCAATCAGTGTATCAGAAAAATGATCAAACAAAATCGGATCAGATAAAGTGAATGAATCCAATCAAGTGACCCCAAAAATGGAAAGCTTCGAATCAAATCAGAAAAATCATATCAGATGGAAATCAAAAACCCCCAAACAAATCCTAAAAGAGGAAACAAGATTCAATCAGTATCAGATGACTCCAATCCGTATCAGAAAGCGTATCCAATTGGAATCCAATCAATATCTGAACAACACACTAAATCAAATCAGATAAAATCAAATCATACGAAGTTATATCTCAGTAAAAGCGAAGCACAAATCAGATATGGTCCAAGCTCAAAAGAGAAATCAGAGAAGATATAAAGGGACAATCTCACCATGGTGAAACCCTAACGAAAAATCGCAAGCAAAAACCCTAGGCGGCGTGAACAAGGGGCTAACGGCGAAGACGAAGGGACGAACCCTAACAAAGGGGCGAAGATCGATCGTGAATTCTCAAACATCAGATCGTCGATTTCTCCGTATCAGAGAGAATCAGAAGGCGTCATAAAGATCATTACCACCGTCTCCCCACAAAGAACAAAGCGAACAAATCTATTCAGGGATTCAGGAACTCCTCCGAGTCCATCATCATCATCCCTATTCTTTAACGGACGATATCGCCATCATCAAAGCCATAAGCTTCGGTTGCGATATTGCTGGCCATAAGTCATCGCGGATCAAATGTAAACCCTCACATTAACTCTTTTTTTTCATTTTTTCATGTTTTGTAGAAGAAGATGCAGAGAATACGAGAGATGGAGGCAAGGAAGAAGAAGAACGGCGCCGCGAATGATTTTAGGGTTGTGAAACCCTAAAAAAATCCTTTTTGTCACATTTACTTCCACCGGGTTGGGTCCGGAGGTAATGACCGGCCCAACCCTTTTATTTTTTTTTACTTTCTTTATCAAATTTTTAAAAGTATTTAAGTTGGTTCATTTTTTATAATATAAAAATTAAAAACATTTTCTTATAATATTAAAATAAAAAAAAAATATATTTTTTTTTATTTAAAATTTTATTTGTATAGTTTATATTAATTAAAATAATGTTATGTGATTATTAAAAATAAATTTTTGTATATATATAAACCCTAATTCTTACAAACCCTAAAAATTATTTTCTAAAAAAAAAATAAAACCTAATTTTAATTTTCTATATAATTCTATGTATATATTTATTATAATTCTTGTAAATTTTTGTAAATAAAATTAAACCTTATAAATACTTAATGTAAAATTTTGTGAATGTGATTATTGATTATTTAAAATTTATTTTCATCATAATGTGTAAATATTTTTCTTAATAATTGTTAATATATAATTAGAGATAATTAAATTTTGTAAATGATTAAGAAATTTATAATTATGTTATATTTAGAACTTTATATTATAGTAATTATTTAATCATTTATGTTTCTAAATAAAAATCAAATTTTATGTTTAATCACGTTATTAATTAATTATTATTGCTAATTATATTTTGTTGCTTATTATTATTTTGAAATTTCTATCTTATTATTTTTTCTAACTTTGTCTATTTTTCTAATTATTATTGTTTCAACTAATTATTTTCACTAACTTTATATTTCTACTAACCTTATTTAATTTTTCTTATTATTTACTAACCCCAATATTTTATTTACTTATTTGTTATTTTTTTTATTATATTTATTTTGATTATATTTTACTATTTATTTTATTTATTATAATTTTGTAATTGCCTCTTGGATGTAAATTGTAATTATTTAATTATTATTATCATTATGGTTAGTAATTAGGGAGTGCTAATATGTATGATATTTAAAAAAATAAATTAGATCATTTTAATATAAGATAATTAAATTAAACATTTCACGCACGTAAGTCGATTTTAATCGCCGTCTCACTTCCTAAGGATATCCCTCAAGTTGCCTATGAATATTGGTTAAGTGGGGTGTATAAAGCAAGTCCCTCAAAAAGAAAATCATCAAAGTCCCTTATGGTTGCCTTCACGAATCGAGTCCCTTTCGAAAAATGATGATAGTCCCTCCAGTTTGCTTATTACACCCCACAATGGCCTTCAAAAATCCAATTGTCCCTCACATGTCCCTTAACATCCAAAGTAAGGACTACCTACTCCATTATAGTAGGGATAGTCTTACTAAGGAAAGGATAAAGAATAAGAAAGACCTTAAAACATTAGGGTAGGCTACCCCTAGATACTTGCTCACTTCAAAACTTTTTCACACTTAAACAAATTTCCAACAAAATTTTCAAACAAGTTTTTTTCACATCCATACACGGATTATTATTAAACTATTCTGAAATTTTTTGCTATTCACACACTACACTTTCAAAACAATTCAAAAGTGAGCTTAAGTACCTAAGAGCCCATGGATAACCATGGATGAAAAGGGTGCTAACACCTTCCCTTTTCATAACCTACCCCCCGGACCCAAAATATTCTCCAAGGTCTTTCCTGTTCTTTTATAACCTTTCCTTATGGATAAAATAAAAGTCGGTGGCGACTCTTGCTATCCGCAACATTGTTTAAAGTCAGTTCTCCCACCGTGTTACACACTTGGTACTACTGGATTTGTTCTCTGCGTTGAAAATGTTTCCCCTGGAGCTAAATTTGATCCTGTCCCTGTTGGCCTTCCCGGGATTCTTATCTCAAATATCAGCCATTTAAAGAAGCTTATAGACTATTATAATATCTCGACACCAAGAGACTGGACCGGACGAGTGAGGAGCTTCAAAGGTGTAGGTAAAATCGGTGACGGTTTGATGCCTATTCTACATAAGTCTGCACCACAGGTGGCATTATTCTCCGCTGGAGGGCCAAATATCAAAGGCTTCATCTTCAACAAGGCAAATCTTCTCAAACCAGATATGTTAGCTCCCGGTTCATTGATTTGGGCTGCTTGGAGTCCAAATGGAACTGATGAGGCAAATTATGTAGGTGAAGGATCTGTGATGATATTTGGAACTAGCATGTCTAAACCACATATAGCTGGAATTGCTGCTCTCATAAAGCAGAAGCATCCACATTGGAACCCTGCTGCAATTAAATCAGCCTTGATGACAACATTAACAACTCTAGACAGAGCAAGGAATTTTCTTCTAGCACAACAAACTTCTGAAATTGAAGCTGTTAAATTCGTCAAAGCTACACCTTTTGATTATGGGATTGGACATGTTGATCCAACAGCTGCATTGGATTTTGGCCGTATCTTTGATGCAGGATATGAGGATTATCTAGGCTTCCTATGCACAACACCCGGTGTCGATGTCCACGATGTAAGGAACTATGGGCAACACCAGCCATCCGCAGCTTTGTCAAACACTTAACAAACTTTCCACCACTGTTCTGGAACTCTTCAAATCAACATTGAGAGCTACCGGTAAAGCTCCTTGATCCTCTTCACCATCTTTACCATGCCAAACACTAAGGACCAGTGAGTGTAACAACCTGCAATGAATACTCAACATTAGCAACATATGAAGAAGAAAGAGCATGACAGTTATAACAGAATATGGCAACAAGAACAACTTTTTTTTAAATCAAATAAAGATTCCCATGTCAGCAAATGGATAATCAGTAAAAGAAGCATTTCCACACAGTAAAAAAACAGGGTAAAATCAGATATTTTCCTTCCTCACTACAGACAAAAACAAAGGTCACTATCAAGTCCCAGAAAAGCAGAAAACGTGGTATTACCTCCTAACAGAATTGTACTACCACAAAGGCACCTCGTCGTCCTACACAAAAACCTCACACGTTTCAACCAATTTTTCATCAGCAGATTTCAAATTTTTCACACGTACCAAAACCCTAAAAACTCCCTATATAAGCACTCACTGTTCATTTAGAAGAAAAAAAACCTAATGTTATTCTGTTGAAATCAATACCCAAACCCTCACAAAAGCTACAAGCAAGATTTCTTCTTAGAGATTCACCTTGAAACTCTAAAGAAGAGAAGCTTGGTCCTCATCAGTAAAAACGAAAGGACCTGGCAGCAGTAGAGAAAAGAGTAGAAGAAACAGAGATAAGCAGTTCACATCACCTGAAGCAATAGTACATCGCTGAAGTCAGAAGCGGTCGGCGGAGATTTTCTTCACTCCATTAGGGTAACCATTCTATTTCTCATTATGTTAAAGTCTTTGCTGAAATTCTTTTTACCCTGATATCCATTGTGTATGCCGTAGAACTGTAAGATTAGGATTTGCATCTGTTCAGTTCATGTTGTCGCTATTGTAATGTCGTTTTGAGCTGGAAATTGGGGATTTTGTTCCTGTGAGGACCATATTTTTCAGCTCGTTTGAAATCCTCCATGTTTGAGAGTGGAGTTGAGAACTGAAAGTAGGGGTGGATCGTACGGGGTTTCATTTCGGTTTTTCGGTAGATTTTGTTTTACATAGATTTGAGTTTGGGTTTTGTTTGTTTGAAAGAAAAATAAGGATTTGGAAATGTTTGATTTTGAGGAGAGAGATGGATTGATAGTGAATAAGAAAGAGGGAGAAAGAATGAAAAGCACGAGTATTCCGAGGGAGAGGATTCGTGTCTCCTGGCTGATTTTAATTCCTTTTTTTTCTTTCTTTTTAATTTTTTTTCGGAAAGCCCAACAGTTTCATGTATGTTAAACAACTAGCTGGTGTTGTTTGAAAATGAAACGTCATAACGCATGTGCAGTGGGGATCCTGGCTGACTTTCTAGGCTACCACGTTTGGATAAGGCTGTTTAGGCCTATAGGATTATATTTAATAGGGTCACACTTTATAAAATAATTACATATAATCTAAATATTATTAGTAATTATCAGTAATATTATTAGTTTTATTCTTAATGTGTGATAACTGATATTTGTTCCACAATTTGATTTATTTAGATTCTATTTAAATTTATATCAAATTTATTTCTTTCTATTTAGTTCAAAATATTTTATAATTAAAACCTTTACTATTTTTGAAATTATATGAAAGTAGTGGATCCTTGGAGTCTAGCACTCCTTGGGTCCTTAAGTGACCGCTCTCGAGGTGCACACCTTGAGTTGTGGTCGCTTCGTCTTTCATCTCTAAAAATACCCCTCAATATCGTTTAAACCTTTCAAAAAATCGCAAACCCTAATTCGAGTAATATGCTCACCTTAGCCTAACTCATCTACGTTATTAAATTCAAATTATTTCTCTAATTAAAATTACGAAAGAATCGAATTCTTGGAGTCATGCATTCCTTGAATTCGAGAATGATTACTATTGAGGCGTACGCCTTGTATAGTGCGTCATTCAAACTTACGTTCCTAAAATACCTTATCTAATTATTTGGATAAATATTCACTATCCAACAAACATATTTCATAATTAATGGAATGAAAAAGATGTCGTTAGGATCTAGCATTCCAACGATATCCCGACTAATTGGTTACGAGGCCGACGTCTCGTTTATCGAATAGTCGTCATTCCTCCTAATTTCCAACTCGTCTAACCTCGTTTCTCACCCTCGTGTGATCGAGCCTAAATCTCTTTCAATTCAAACTTTTTCGCGTCTAAACCGTCCATCAAACACAACTTTCGAAATTGGACGAAAAAGGTATCGTTAGGATCTTGCATTCCAATGATATCCCGACTAATTAGTTACGAGGCCGACGTCTCGTTTATCGAGTAGTCGTCATTCCTCCTAATTTTTCAAACCATCTAACCTCGTTCTTCACCTTCGTGCGATCAAGTCTAAACCCTAATATGTCTCTAAACCATACGTCAAATCCAAACTATTTTCCTAATTAAAATTACGAAAGAATGGAGTTCTTGGAGTCTCGCATTCCTTGAATTCTTGAGTAACCACTCTTGGGGCGTACGCTTTAGGTTGTGGTTCGCTCGACCTTTCATTTATAAAACACGTGCCCTAACTATTCGGAAAAATATCGCCATTGTCCATTCAAATACAATTTCATAGTTAGTTGAATGAAAAAGGTGTTGTTGGGATCTGGCATTCCAACGATATCCCGATTAATTGATTGTGAGGCTGACGTCTCGTTTATCGAGTAGTCGTCATTCTCCCTTAAAATATTCAACCCAACTCTCTTCTCTCGCCCCCGCGCGATTGAAACTTTCTCAAACATATTTTGTAGTTATTCGAATGAAAAAGGTGTCGTTGGAATCTAGCATTCCAATAATATCTCGGTTATTTGATTGCGAGGCCGACGTCTTGTTTATCGAATAGTCGTCATTCTCTATCAAATTACCTAACCAAACTCCTATTTCTTGCCCCCGCGCAATTGAAACCTTAAACCTATTCAAATATATCCTCTGACCAAAACATCCAATGCGATAAACACTAAATTCCTCGCCCTCGTGTGATTTCCAACCAAAACAACTCTTCTCAAAGAACATTGTTTATTCCCTTCTTCCGCGCATAACAAACTAGTGCTTCAGCCTCCCCTAGCGAGCAGACAAGCCAGTGTTTAGCAGTTAGAATGCAACTTAAACACTCGTTCATATACCACAAACCTTTTTACCGTAGTCAGCCGAACTACGGCTGCTCTGATTTCTCATTTATCAATGAGAATACGTAGGCACAAGATTGCGATGATCTTGGCGAGCACAATCCCCTCTTTTTCCCGTAGTCCCACTGTTGCACCCCAAAATTTGCCCTCACAATACAAGACTTTGTGTTCCAAGAAGGTTCACAAGGTTCACAAAATTCACAATTGGTCAGAAGAGTTGACAATTCCCTCAGACAATGCACCTCCTAAGCAGTGCATCCAAAACTAGGGTTTTGACTTTAATCAGGCTAAATGGACTTCCAAGACTTCAAGTGAGCTTCATAACATCTTATATGTGTATAAGAACCCCCATGTCAAGTTTCAAGACTTTTCTCAAAAGTTTGCTCAGTCAGATGATCAGATAAGTCAAAAGCAGTCAATGCAGTTAAAAGGTCAAACTGAGGTCAACTGTGGTCAAACCAAAGTCAAACTTCATGATTTTTTTTTTTGCCAACATCAAAGAGAGGTTGGGTGAGAAATATTATCATAATAACTGTAATACCCCAAATTTTGCCCTAAGATTTGTCGTCGCATTTCATTGCATTTAATCAATTACTAACAAATTTGTGTAGTCGTTTGACTTTTTGCAGGTAAATATCATATGGCATGCATTTTTTTTCTAAAAAGTAAAAATGGCACAATTGGCAGGAGGACATGTGTAAGGAGTTATGAGTGTGAGAGGTTGAGAGTTCGAATCTCACCTTTGTCATTTTTTTTTGTTTTTTATTATTTTTACTCTAAATTTTTCTATCTTTCATTAAAAAAATAACAAAAATAGTTTTTTATTATTATTTAATTATTATTTTCGTATTTTAATTAAATCATTTTTTAAAATATTATTTTTTTCACTTTTTTCTAAATTATTCATAAAAATATCCAAAAAATCATAAAATAAAAAATATTGAAAAAAATTTTGTTCTTTTTATAATATTTTTTATTTTAGGAATCAATAGGATTATTAGTTTTTATTTTAAGTTTATTTTAATTGTTTTAAATTATTTAAATTTTATTTTTTCTTAACTAATTATTTAGTTTGGGCTTTAAAATGGGCTTTAGGGACATTATTGACAATTTGGTGTTAACCCTAATTTGTTCCCTATATATACATGTGTTGCCTTGTTGGAAAAGGGGAGAGAATGAAAAAAACCTAAGAGGAGTGAGTGCCGTTTGCCGTTATTTAGTTTTCTTCTTCATCCATTACTATTGTTTCTTTTTCTTCATCGTTTACCGTTATTTCTTTTCCTTCATCTATTACTGTTGTTTCTTTTTCTTCATCTTTTACCGTTATTTCTTTTTCTTCATCTATTACCGTTATTTCTTTTTCTTTATCTATTACTGTTACGTTTATATATATATAATTTTTAAATTGTTAGAGTTTATATATATAAGATTTTTGATCGAATTATGTCGATACGATGTTTGCACATTTGTGTGCATGACGCGTGACATTTGTGTTAGTTCGATCTGGTTGCGATGATCGCATTTTTGTGTGAGCAATAATACTATTTTTTGCTTAATTTCTTTTTCTTTGCGATAAATTTTGTTTCGTCCGATTTAGATCTGGTTGCGATGAGCGCATTTCTGCGTTAGCAACATTGTTGGGTTATTTGGCACATTTAAAATTCATTATTGCTTTATTATTATTATTATTATTATTATTATTATTATTATTATTATTATTATCATTATTTATTATTATTATCATTATTATCATTATTATTACCATTATTATTATTATTGTTATCATTAATTTATTAAAATTTGTTATAATAGAAAAATCTGTTTTTTTAAAATAAATAACATTAACATCTTTTCCAAATTAATATGAAAACCTATTATTTTTAAGAAAAACTTTTTTTTAGATAAATTTAAAATAATAACTAAAATCTTTTTTTAAAATAATAACTAGAACCGTTATTTATTTTATTTTATTATTGTTCAATTCAAATTTCATTATCATATTGTATCTGCTCCTCTCATGTAACCTCGCGAACTTAACAATCGCTCTTTAAATTCTGCCTTTAAATTTCTGCTTGCATGGTTTAAATTATGACATTATCTCTCTGTTTGCATGATTCAATTATCTCACGCGTTTACTATTATTTCTGTCACATTGCACACATCCGAAGGTTAGGTCTAACTGTTTGGCCGCTGCGCCAATAGTCCGTAAAACTTCACACATTCAATTTCAAATCCTCAAAACTACAAACTACAAACCCTAATTTTCACAAATGCCTCGCCGCAGGCAAAATTACAATTTTACCCTTAGCATTAGGTCAAAGAGCCGCCGCGCTCATTTTAGGGTTTCCCGCCGTGGAATCCCTAATTTAACCCTAATTACAACTTAACATTTCAACGTAGAGATTTGGAGTTTCTACACTCCACGTAAGCGTGTCCTTAAGATGCGTTTATTCCCCTTGAGACCTTGACCACAGTCAAGAAGTTTCTAACCTCCCTATCGAGGGGAACTACGATTACTCTGATTCCGCTCCCGTAAGGATACGTAGGCACAAGATGCGATGTCTTGCCGAGTAAACTTAGAATTAACCCCCTTTATTATTTATTATTGCTTATTTATATTTTATTTATCTTTGCTATTTAATTATTTTGCTTATTATTTTGTAATTGTTTCTTGGATGTAAAGTTGTTTAATTATTTAATTATTATTATGGTTAGTAATTAGGGAGTGTAACAACATGTATGTAATATTAAAATAAATTTAGATCACTTTTAAATAAAGATAATTAAAATAAACACGTCACACACGTAAGTCGATTTTAATCGCCGTCTCACTTCCTAAGGATATCCCTCAAGTTGCCTACGAATAATGGTTAAGTGGGGTGTATAAAGCAAGTCCCTCAAATAGAAAAATCATCAAAGTCCCTTATGGTTGCCTTTACGAATCGAGTCCCTTTCGAAAAATGATGATGGTCCCTTATATGTGCTTATTACATCCCACAATGGCCTTCAAAGTCAAATTGTCCCTCACATATCCCTTAACATCCAAAGTAAGGACTACCTACTCCATTATAGTAGGGATAGTCTTACTAAAGGAAAGAATAAAGAATAAGAAAGACCTTTAAACATTAGGGTAGGTTACTCCTAGGTGCTTGCTCACTTCAAAGCTGTTTCACACTTAAACAAATTTTCAACAAGTTTTCAAACAAGTTCTTAACACATCCTTACATGGATTATTTATTAACTATTCTGAAAATTTTCTATTCACACCCTACACTTTCAAAACAATTCAAAAGTGAGCTTAAGTACCTAAGAGCCCATGGATAACCATGGATGAAAAGGGTGCTAACACCTTCCCTTTTCATAACCTACCCCCCAGACCCAAAATATTCTCTAAGGTCTTTCCTGTTCTTTTATAACCTTTCCTTATGGATAAAATAAAAGTCGGTGGCGACTCTTGCTATCCGCAACATTGTTTAAAGTCAGTTCACCGGGTTACAGAACTGGCGACTCTGCTGGGGATTTATTTAAGAGGGGTACCCTTAGGAATTAAGATCACTTTAAATTGTTTGCCTTGTTTGCTTTATTATTATATTGTTCGGGTGCTCTTATGTGTGAAAGGTCCTAACCCGGATCTAGTGTACCTTAGGTAAATGGCAATAGACCAAGGAAACTGTACGACGTATATCGATACGGTTGATCTGGTGGCCATAGTTAGTGCGACTTCTTGGTTGGTGCTTATATTCCTTAAGTCAAGTTGAGGATAATATTGAGGCTGCCATATGTTGTCAATGCACTAACTGACTTTTAGAACCCTAGTTAACTCATCTTGGCCTTTAGAAAGTAGTGAGGTAACCGGCTTTGGTGCAGACTGAAGTTGGTTGACACTCGATACTACGCTCATTGAGATCTCAAACTTGGAGGGTTTTGGTTGGCAAGTAAGTTGCCTTCTGAACAACCACCCTTGTGAAGGATCAATGATATTGAGATCCCTTAGAACCTGGTTACTTTTGTAGGACAGGATGAACCATCTAACTTCAGGGGAGGGTACTTGCCTTTGAACCTCATGCAAGCCTTTAAACCTAGGGCTATGGTGTGACTTGTTTGTGTGTGCCACATGTTTGTGATTGAGCATGACATCATGACATCATCATGCATCATAAGCATATCATTTTCCCTAACCATTTCAAGGACCAAAGGATTTATCTTTGTTCTTTGTTGCAGGTCATGGCTTCTGCTCGTAGAAACACCATCAGGATCAACTTTGTAGGGATACCTGCTAAGCTCAAGGAGTTGGTTTCCCTAGTGCCTGATCATTCCCAGTTCAACAAGAGACATGGTCACTTATTGGATCTAGTTACTTCAGGGTTCAGTGAAGACATGATGAGTGTGCTGTTTCAGTTCTTTGACCCTAAGCACCATTGCTTTACATTTCCTGATTATCAGCTGGTTCCAACCATGGAGGAGTTCTCTAAACTTCTGGGTATACCTGTTCTTGATCAGAAGCCATTCACAGGCTTAGAGAAGGAGCTTAAACCAGAAGATATTGCTGCAGCTCTACATCTGAAGAAGTCTGACATTGTTCTAGAGACGAGAAGTGGAGTTAAAGGTATTCTTGCCAAGGTATTAGTGGATAAAGCTCAAATGTTCTTGAAGGCTATGAGCTACGATGCTGTTGAGGAGATCTCAGCCTTATTGATTTATGGCTTAGTGTTGTTCCCCAATCCTGATCAGTTCATAGACGTTCATGCCATCAACATATTCCTGAGTCACAATCCAGTGCCTACCTTACTTGGAGACATCCTACATTCTCTTCACACCCGTACTACAAGGGCAAGAGGAACTTTGATGTGCTGCATACCTTTACTTTCTAGGTGGTTTATTTCTCACCTTCCTCGCTCAGTAATGAAGAATGAGCAAGGGTTCAGATGGTCCAAGAGGATCATGTCACTTTCTCACTCAGACATCCATTGGTGCTCCAGATATATGGAGAATGTCACCATCATTGACCGTTGTGGGGAGTTTCCTAATGTGCCACTTCTAGGCATAAGAGGAGGCATCACCTACAACCCATCTCTAGCTTTACGACAGTTTGGTTACGCCCGGAGCGATGGTCCACATGACATGTTGATTCAGGGCATTGTGTTTGATTACGACAACGATCTTCAGGGTTACCGTCAGAGATTCATCCGAGCTTGGGGAAAGGTAAACAGGATTGACAGCAAGACACTGGAGCCTAAGTACACTATGGAGGCTTATCTCAGATGGGTACGATCTCGTGCTCAGACACTCATGATGCCATATCCTGCCGTCCTACCAGTTACCATGGAACCTGTTGCTGAAGGAGACACAGCTTATACCATCCTTCACCCAGACATGCCTACTGATATGGAAGACTTGCAGAGATCATGGATCCAACTGAAAGAGCAAAGGGATACTTTCGAGGCTCATTACAAAGCAAGCCAAGCAAGGATCCTAGAGCTAACAAAGCTACTTCATGAGGAACGAAACCTCAACTCATACCTCAACACAAAGAGGAAACGTCCATGGGAGACTTAAAACCCCATCTTTTGTACTTATTTCGTTTTCATTTTTTTTTGTAAGCCTAAAAGGCAAAACAAGTTATTACTAATAAAAAGTTACTTTCTTGTTTGTTTAAGCAAATTTAAATCCTGCGGTCCTTGAAAACATTGCATATGCATTCCCATATCATTGCATCACAGGTTTATAATTGTGTACAGGTTTCTCATCTTCTCGCTGTTTATTTCAGCAATGGCTCTTGAACAATCAGTTAAGGATCTCCAGGCACAGAATGCACAGTTCCAAGAGCTGATCCTGAACCTATCTAAGGGGCAGGATGAATTGAAGACACTGCTGGCCAAGAAGACTAAGAAGGCTAGAAGGTCTGCTGGGATGCTCAACATGGGAAGAAGGTTCAAAGGTCCTGCCAAGACCAAGGAACATGTTGAAGACTATGAATCTGAAGAATCTGAGCAGGAGAGAGGCAGTCTCCACAACACTATGGGGGACTCTGATTCTGAGGCTAACTACTACCATGAGCCTAACGAAGACAAATTCAAGATGCTGGTGGATAGAATGGATGCTATGGAATTACAGAAATCATCTGGGCTGGATTTTGAGGATTTGAGCTTGATATCTGGGGTGGTCATACCCATTGGGTTCAAAGTTCCTACATTTGTTGTCTATGATGGGGTCTCTTGTCCCAAATTGCATCTGAGGTCTTATGTCAGAAGAATTCAACCCCACACTGCTGATAAGAAGTTGTGGATCCATTTCTTTCAAGAGAGTTTATCTGGAGCTCAGCTAGAGTGGTATTATCAGTTGGAGAGTGTCAACATCAGAGATTGGAATGACCTTGCTGAAGCTTTCTACAAGCAGTATCAATACAATGCTGACTTAGCCCCCACTCGCATGCAGCTTCAAAGCATGTCTATGGGTGCCAAAGAAAGCTTTAAGGAGTATGCTCAGAAGTGGAGAGACTTAGCTGGAAGAGTTCAACCCCCTTTGACTGATAGGGAGTTGGTTGATATGTTCATGTGTACGCTGAATGGTCCGTTTTACAGTCATCTCATTGGAAGCTCATCATCTGGCTTCACTGAGTTGATCATGACAGGAGAGCGAGTAGAGAATGGTATCAAGAGTGGTAAGATCCAAGTGGGCACTTCTTCATCAGGTGCTGCAAAGAAGCCTCCCACTGGGAAGAAAGAATCTAATGCTGTGTATGTTCAGCCTGATCGTAACAGAAGGCATCAGTCTGTTAGTGCAGTTCATATTTCAAATCCAACTCCTGCAACAACAGAGCAGCCTCAAGGCAACCAACAGAGGGCTAGAAGACAGTTCACGAAGATCAACATGTCAATGGCTCAGGCATTGCAACACTTGTTGAAGGCTGAACTTATTACCCTGAGGGAGGCTCCTCAGAATCCCAATGTTACCTCTCCCAAGTACAATCCCAATGCACGATGTGCATATCATTCAAACTGTCCAGGACATGATACTAATAACTGTTGGGTCTTGAAGAACAAAATTCAGGATATGATTGATGCTGGAGAAATTGAGTTTGATCCACCAGGTACTCCAAATGTGATTACAGCTCCAATGCCAAATCACGAGAAGACTTTCAACGCCATTGATGAAGATATTGATGAAGATCTGCATGTCTATTCAGTTATGGAGTTGAGCACACCATTGTCTGTTATCAAAAAGAGGTTAGTACAAGCTGGGATCTTTCCAGGTTGTCATGAAGATTGTCTATATTGTACCTATAAGCCGGATAGTTGCTTCATTTTGAGAGATGGGATTCAACGTCTCATGGATAAATATACTATAGTGTTTGAAAGAAGACCAGCATCTGTAGAAAGTATGGTGGATCATCTGACTCAGGGTAAGAAGATTGAAGAGGTTGACATGGTTGACAAAGTACCACTAAGAATCACTTCAAAGGGTCCCATTAAAATCACTCATCAGGGCCCAATCAAGATTACTGCTGAAGGTCCTGTGAAAGTTGTTGCTGAAGCCAGAGTAGCTCCTCTGATCATTACCACTCCTGGTCCTATTCCTTATACATCTGACAAAGCTGTGCCTTGGCACTATGGGTCTGATGTTTACATCCATGGTGTCAAGCAGGAGCCTTTACCTGATATGCCTGTTGACATTGATAATATTGCTGGATCTAGCAAGATCACTCGTAGTGGAAGAGTCTTCTCTCCTCCAGTTGCTTCTAAGAGTGCAGTTACTCCTGCTGTTACTTCCACCACTGATGCTCGGGGCAAGGGTCCTGTTATTGAGCCTGTATCTACTGATGTGCCAGCTGCTGATGACCTCTCTAAGCAGATGGAAGAAGTATTGAAAATCATTCGCAAGAGTGATTATGATATTGTTGATCAGCTGGGGCATACTCCCTCAAAGATTTCTATGCTCTCCCTGTTATTATGTTCTGAGACTCATGCCAAGTCATTGATCAAGTTTCTAAAGATGGCTCATGTACCCAGTGCAATTTCTGTGGACCAGTTTGAGAATTGTGTTGCTCACCTGACCTATGACAACGGGTTAGGATTTTC
Organism: Lathyrus sativus; assembly: GCA_963859935.3. NCBI lineage: Eukaryota > Viridiplantae > Streptophyta > Magnoliopsida > Fabales > Fabaceae > Lathyrus > Lathyrus sativus. The sequence continues at coordinate 495,788,751 of OZ012736.1, forward strand.
TGATGCTGACTTGACCCCTGCCAAGAGGGATCATAACAGGGCCTTGCATATTTCAATTGAATGCAGGGGCACTACCCTGTCTCATGTGCTGACAGACAATGGTTCCTCTCTGAATGTGTTGCCTAAGGAAGTCCTGAACAAGCTGAGTCCTGAAGACACGGTATTGAAGCCCAGTAATATTGTGGTAAAGGCTTTTGATGGTTCTAGAAGAGTAGTGCATGGGGAAATTGATCTTCCAATCAAGGTTGGCTCTCAGGTGTTTACTGCTACATTCTATGTGATGGATATTCGTCCTTCGTACTCATGTCTGCTTGGTCGTCCCTGGATCCATGGGGCAGGTGCTGTGACCTCCACATTACATCAAAAGTTGAGATATCCAGTGAATGGAAAAGTTGTTACTGTCTTTGGAGAGGAAGAATACTTTGTCAGCCATGTAAACACTTTCAAGTATCTGGAAGTAGAAGGTGAATACATTGAAACTCCATGTCAGTCATTTGAAGTGGTTCCCTGGGCTGTTAAGGATTGTGTGACTCCTCCTGCTGTGAAGAAGGTTCCTGTGGTCATCAGAAACCCTCCAACAATGGCAATGGCCTCCCTCAATGATGCAAAAGCTGTGGTGGAAGAAGGTGGTTGTACTATTTGGGGTCAGCTTCCTGATATTCCATACAAGTCTGACAAGTTTGGTTTGGGTTTCACTGCAGAGTCCCAGAAGGCTGTTCGTCGTGCTCGTGCTGTTCGTATCACCAACCAAGGGGTTATCAATGTTGTGGGAGATCAAGATGAAGACTACAACTTGGAGGCATGGATTTTTCCTACTGTGGGTGCTGGACTCAATAATTGGAAAGCTGAAGATGTTATCCCTATCTCCTTTAGTCAGGAGTAAATACTATTACTGTGTTATGTTTTTAAATTTATAATTTCTGGAACAATTAAAACTTTCAATCCATGTGCCTTACCCGGGGCACAATGGTGTGCTTGTTACGGGTCGTCATTTCATTTGCATACTTCATTCAATAAAATCAGTGGACGTTTCGTTTTCGTAAATATTGTGTTCCTTGTTGTTGCACCCCAAAATTTGCCCTCACCATACAAGACTTTGTGTTCTAACAAGGTTCACAAAGTTCACAATTGGTCAGAAGAGTTGACAATTCCCTCAGACAATGCACCTCCTAAGCAGTGCATCCAAAACTAGGGTTTTGACTTTAATCAGGCTAAATGGACTTCCAAGACTTCAGATTTGATTCCAGGGGTATTTTGGTCATTTTACACAAATTCTACCAATTCCTTGAAGATGGGCTGTTATTAAAATTCTGAGGCATTTGATACGTATTGGTTTGATACATTTATCTATCACCAGGTCTGATCATATCAAGATCTTGGCATTTGGAATTTCCCCCAGGGGCGTTTTGGTCATTTCAAGCAAATGTCATAATTTTGGGACAAATGAGACATTATTCCTGAGACATTTATTTGCATGTATTGATTATGTCAAGGATATTTGACAAGTAGCTTAGGCCCTCATAACAAGTTAAGATTGAATTGAAAATGAGAGGAAGGTTGTTAGACATGGTTTGAGAAATCACGTGACCAAAAGGATTTTAGTTTGGATTTGTTACGGGATATCGTTTAGGCAAAGGAGAAGTGAGTTTTAGATATTTTGGAATTTTTTATCCACAAGTACTCATGAGTTACGACTTAAAAGTGAATCTAAATAACTTGTGATTTATTATTCATGGAGATTTCAATCTACAGTTGAGAAAGTAAATATGAGTATTTATTGGAATTTTATTTCATAAATATTAAAACACAATGGAATCGGAAGAACATTTTTATTCATGGATAATCATTCATTTACAAAAGGATTACATGTTACAATGAATATCTATTCTAGGCCCCAAAGTCCTAAAAAGAAAAACTCTAAGTGTTCTTCATTGGCCTTCCTTTGAATCATGTCGCGAAGCTCCCGGTTACCTGAAAAAGAACAGATAAACAAAACACAACAGGAAAAGAGGTTAGAAGTTGTTTGACACTCTCAGAACATTATCATCATCGAGTGTCGGGAGGGCACGACTAAAGCCGCATCCTACTCCCGGTTACCAATCCGCGCCATCGGCGTCAGATCAGGTAGTTAATGTTCTTATTTACGGGACAGCCGAGAAAGATTAAGAGTAAAAGAAATAGGGATTGAACTGATTTGCCAAAAGGATTCACGAATTCGAGACTAAAACACCATTCCATCAAGTAAACAAGTGGACTATCAAGTAAATTTCAGTTTGTTTCCACTGATACAAAGCTGATCGGCAAAGCCCGTACGAGTTCAGACCTAGATGCCAATAGGTCTGAACCGTTTTTATTTCACCTGAAACACTTGAATCAAATAGCATCAGCTCATAACAGAATTCATAGGCTATATAAAACTTGAATGAGCAATTCAATTCATGAAGTAAAATCAGCTCAGTTCAGAAGGTAGAAGAATAAATTCATGGCAGAATCAGATTCTTACTCAAAAGCCACATCCAACAAATCTGTCACGAGCAAGTAATACCAACAAATCACAAAGTTCGGATTCATACCATAGAAAGAGTACTTAACAAAAGCAAAGTGCATCAGAACCAATTTCAGGTCGAAAAACTGTATCAAAACTGTAAGCCAAATCAGATGAACAAGCATGTCAGTTCATAAGATAAATGAGTTCACAAAAACCATATCAGAAAGTAGCCTGTTCACAAATCCATCGCCTGAAATCCAGAAGCACAAGTCAAACTGGATATTCAGATATATGACAAAACTGGATTATATCAGTAAAACCAGATTTATCAGAACAGATCAATCCATATCAGCAGGCGAATCACAAAAGTCCATATCTGAGAAGATCCGAAAATCCCTCATTGATCAAATCATATCAGAAACGGATATCCAAATCTATCAGTTCCCAAATGCAATCAAATCTGCAACAAACCAAATCGTATCAGAAAAATCCAATCAATATCAAGTGAAATCTCAATCAAATCCAAAGAAATCAAATCTCAGGTCATCACAATAATAACGAGAATCAAACTCAAGTCCAAGCCCACGAAATCACAAAATCAGAAAAGATATAAAGGGAACAAGATCACCTGATGCGAGGGGAAGGGTGCCGAAAATCATAAAACCCTAAGCGGAAACGGCCGCATGTGAAAGGAGGAGGGGACGAAACCCTGGCCATCAGACGAACGCAAATCACCATCATTGGCCATCAGACGAACGCAAATCACCATCATCGGCCGTTAACGAGCAATAACCATCACCACGGTGCCACAAACATAGAACGGGCTCACCGCGAATACGAAGATCCGACGGGACCGCCATCGCTGTTAAAAGATCAACAGCGGGCAATCCATGATCGAAGCCTCAGAACTTGAGTCATCATAGGCCGTTAAACCCTACCGAAAACCGCCGGAGACCGCCGTCGAAAACGTAAGCAAGGAACACATAATGCCGTCACTTTTAATGCTGTTTGATTTGATTTCAGGATTCAATGCCAGAGACGAAGAGAGATTTGGAATGAAAGGAAGCGTGAAAGACGAAGAGCATGAGAGATGAGAGGAAATAAGAAACGAACGGCGCCGCGGGGAGATTAGGGTTTTGAAACCCTAGTTTTCCCCCTTTTTACATTTTACACCAACTGGGTTGGGTCCGGAGGTGATTACCGGCCCAACCCTTTTTATTTTTCTTTTTTTGTTTTTATAATTAGTTATTTTAAATGTTATTAAAACTTTTTTAATTGAATATAAAAATTGTTTTTTTAAAAGTAATGACTTTAAACCTTTTCAAAAATAACAACTTTAAACCTTTTTTAAATAATAACTCTAAATCCTAACTAAAGCCATTTTTTTAAAATAAACCTTAAAAGTAAAACCTTTTTTTAATAATTAAATTAAAACTATTTTTAAAAATAAAACTTAAATTTTTTTCTCTTATGTTTAAACATCTTTTTAACTTAAATCAAAACCTTTTCTCTAAAAACAACAAAAAACCTTCAACATTGCACTCTTGTCTCATGACCCGTCTAATTATCGTCTAACTTTGCTTACTAACGCGTGTGTTCATTTTTGCAGCTTATTACGTTGTGTTTTTATTCAAATTTCATTATCATATAGTATCTGCTCCTCTCATGTAACCTCGCGAATCCTAACAATCGCGCTTTAGTTTCTGTCTTTACGTTTCTGCTTGTATGGCTTACCGTCTGCATTTTTATTTCCGCTTGCATGATTTAAATCTCACACATTCATCAATACTCCTGTCACATTACACACTCTGAAGGAATTAGGTCTAGCATTTGACCGCCGTGTCAATAGTCCTCACCTTCAACCCTTACAACTTTTACAAACCCTAATTTTCACAAATGCCTCGCCGCAGGCAAAATTACAATTTTACCCCTAGCATTAGGTCAAAGAGCCGCCGCGCTCATTTTAGGGTTTCCCGCCGCGGAATCCCTAACTTAACCCTAATTACAACTTAACAATTCAACGTAGAGATTTGGAGTTTCTACACTCCGCGTAAGCGTGTCCTTAAGATGCGTTTATTCCCCTTGAGACATTGACCACAGTCAAGAAGTCTCTAACCTCCCTTTTGAGGGGAACTACGATTACTCTGATTCCACTCCCGTAAGGATACGTAGGCACAAGATGCAATGTCTTGCCGAGTAAACTTAGAATTAACCCCCTTTATTATTTATTATTGCTTATTTATATTTTATTTATCTTTGCTATTTAATTATTTTGCTTATTATTTTGTAATTGTTTCTTGGATGTAAAGTTGTTTAATTATTTAATTATTATTATGGTTAGTAATTAGGGAGTGTAACAACATGTATGTAATATTAAAATAAATTTAGATCACTTTTAAATAAAGATAATTAAAATAAACACGTCACACACGTAAGTCGATTTTAATCGCCGTCTCACTTCCTAAGGATATCCCTCAAGTTGCCTACGAATACTGGTTAAGTGGGGTGTATAAAGCAAGTCCCTCAAATAGAAAAATCATCAAAGTCCCTTATGGTTGCCTTTACGAATCGAGTCCCTTTCGAAAAATGATGATGGTCCCTTATATGTGCTTATTACATCCCACAATGGCCTTCAAAGTCAAATTGTCCCTCACATGTCCCTTAACATCCAAAGTAAGGACTACCTACTCCATTATAGTAGGGATAGTCTTACTAAAGGAAAGAATGAAGAATAAGAAAGACCTTTAAACATTAGGGTAGGCTACTCCTAGATACTTGCTCACTTCAAAACTTTTTCACACTTAAACAAATTTCCAACAAAATTTTCAAACAAGTTTTTTTCACATCCATACACGGATTATTATTAAACTATTCTGAATTTTTTTGCTATTCACACACTACACTTTCAAAACAATTCAAAAGTGAGCTTAAGTACCTAAGAGCCCATGGATAACCATGGATGAAAAGGGTGCTAACACCTTCCCTTTTCATAACCTACCCCCCGGACCCAAAGTATTCTCTAAGGTCTTTCCTGTTCTTTTATAACCTTTCCTTATGGATAAAATAAAAGTCGGTGGCGACTCTTGCTATCCGCAACATTGTTTAAAGTCAGTTCACCGTGTTACAGAACTGGCGACTCTGCTGGGGATCTATTTAAGAGGGGTACCCTTAGGAATTAAGATCACTTTAAATTGTTTGCCTTGTTTGCTTTATTATTATATTGTTGGGGTGCTCTTATGTGTGAAAGGTCCTAACCCGGATCTAGTGTACCTTAGGTAAATGGCAATAGACCAAGGAAACTTTACGACGTATATCGATACGGTTGATCTGGTGGCCATAGTTAGTGCGACTTCTTGGTTGGTGCTTATATTCCTTAAGTCAAGTTGAGGATAATATTGAGGCTGCCATATGTTGTCAATGCACTAACTGACTTTTAGAACCCTAGTTAACTCATCTTGGCCTTTAGAAAGTAGTGAGGTAACCGGCTTTGGTGCAGACTGAAGTTGGTTGACACTCGATACTACGCTCATTGAGATCCTAAACTTGGAGGGTTTTGGTTGGCAAGTAAGTTGCCTTCTGAACAACCACCCTTGTGAAGGATCAATGATATTGAGATCCCTTAGAACCTGGTTACTTTTGTAGGACAGGATGAACCATCTAACTTCAGGGGAGGGTACTTGCCTTTGAACCTCATGCAAGCCTTTAAACCTAGGGCTATGGTGTGACTTGTTTGTGTGTGCCACATGTTTGTGATTGAGCATGACATCATGACATCATCATGCATCATAAGCATATCATTTTCCCTAACCATTTCAAGGACCAAAGGATTTATCTTTGTTCTTTGTTGCAGGTCATGGCTTCTGCTCGTAGAAACACCATCAGGATCAACTTTGTAGGGATACCTGCTAAGCTCAAGGAGTTGGTTTCCCTAGTGCCTGATCATTCCCAGTTCAACAAGAGACATGGTCACTTATTGGATCTAGTTACTTCAGGGTTCAGTGAAGACATGATGAGTGTGCTGTTTCAGTTCTTTGACCCTAAGCACCATTGCTTTACATTTCCTGATTATCAGCTGGTTCCAACCATGGAGGAGTTCTCTAAACTTCTGGGTATACATGTTCTTGATCAGAAGCCATTCACAGGCTTAGAGAAGGAGCTTAAACCAGAAGTTATTGCTGCAGCTCTACATCTGAGGAAGTCTGACATTGTTCTAGAGACGAGAAGTGGAGTTAAAGGTATTCTTGCCAAGGTATTAGTGGATAAAGCTCAAATGTTCTTGAAGGCTATGAGCTACGATGCTGTTGAGGAGATCTTAGCCTTATTGATTTATGGCTTAGTGTTGTTCCCCAATCCTGATCAGTTCATAGACGTTCATGCCATCAACATATTCCTGAGTCACAATCCAGTGCCTACCTTACTTGGAGACATCCTACATTCTCTTCACACCCGTACTACAAGGGCAAGAGGAACTTTGATGTGCTGCATACCTTTACTTTCTAGGTGGTTTATTTCTCACCTTCCTCGCTCAGTAATGAAGAATGAGCAAGGGTTCAGATGGTCCAAGAGGATCATGTCACTTTCTCACTCAGACATCCATTGGTGCTCCAGATCTATGGAGAATGTCACCATCATTGACCGTTGTGGGGAGTTTCCTAATGTGCCACTTCTAGGCATAAGAGGAGGCATCACCTACAACCCATCTCTAGCTTTACGACAGTTTGGTTACGCCCGGAGCGATGGTCCACATGACATGTTGATTCAGGGCATTGTGTTTGATTACGACAACGATCTTCAGGGTTACCGTCAGAGATTCATCTGAGCTTGGGGAAAGGTAAACAGGATTGACAGCAAGACACTGGAGCCTAAGTACACCATTCCTATGGAGGCTTATCTCAGATGGGTACGATTTCGTGCTCAGACACTCATGATGCCATATCCTGCCATCCTACCAGTTACCATGGAACCTGTTGCTGAAGGAGACACAGCTTATACCATCCTTCACCCAGACATGCCTACTGATATGGAAGACTTGCAGAGATCATGGATCCAACTGAAAGAGCAAAGGGATACTTTCGAGGCTCATTACAAAGCAAGCCAAGCAAGGATCCTAGAGCTAACAAAGCTACTTCATGAGGAACGAAACCTCAACTCATACCTCAACACAAAGAGGAAACGTCCATGGGAGACTTAAAACCCCATCTTTTGTACTTATTTCGTTTTCATTTTTTTGTAAGCCTAAAAGGCAAAACAAGTTATTACTAATAAAAAGTTACTTTCTTGTTTGTTTAAGCAAATTTAAATCCTGCGGTCCTTGAAAACATTGCATATGCATTCCCATATCATTGCATCACAGGTTTATAATTGTGTACAGGTTTCTCATCTTCTCGCTGTTTATTGCAAGCAATGGCTCTTGAACAATCAGTTAAGGATCTCCAGGAACAGAATGCACAGTTCCAAGAGTTGATCCTGAACCTATCTAAGGGGCAGAATGAATTGAAGACACTGCTGGCCAAGAAGACTAAGAAGGCTAGAAGGTCTGCTGGGTTGCTCAACATGGGAAGAAGGTTCAAAGGTCCTGCCAAGACCAAGGAACAGGTTGAAGACTATGAATCTGAAGAATCTGAGCAGGAGAGAGGCAGTCTCCACAACACTATGGGGGACTCTGATTCTGAGGCTAACTACTACCATGAGCCTAACGAAGACAAATTCAAGATGCTGGTGGATAGAATGGATGCTATGGAATTACAGAAATCATCTGGGCTGGATTTTGAGGATTTGAGCTTGATATCTGGGGTGGTCATACCCATTGGGTTCAAAGTTCCTACATTTGTTGTCTATGATGGGGTCTCTTGTCCCAAATTGCATCTGAGGTCTTATGTCAGAAGAATTCAACCCCACACTGCTGATAAAAAGTTGTGGATCCATTTCTTTCAAGAGAGTTTATCTGGAGCTCAGCTAGAGTGGTATTATCAGTTGGAGAGTGTCAACATCAGAGATTGGAATGACCTTGCTGAAGCTTTCTACAAGCAGCATCAATACAATGCTGACTTAGCCCCCACTCGCATGCAGCTTCAAAGCATGTCTATGGGTGCCAAAGAAAGCTTTAAGGAGTATGCTCAGAAGTGGAGAGACTTAGCTGGAAGAGTTCAACCCCCTTTGACTGATAGGGAGTTGGTTGATATGTTCATGTGTACGCTGAATGGTCCGTTTTACAGTCATCTCATTGGAAGCTCATCATCTAGCTTCACTGAGTTGATCATGACAGGAGAGCGAGTAGAGAATGGTATCAAGAGTGGTAAGATCCAAGTGGGCACTTCTTCATCAGGTGCTGCAAAGAAGCCTCCCACTGGGAAGAAAGAATCTAATGCTGTGTATGGTCAGCCTGATCGTAACAGAAGGCATCAGTCTGTTAGTGCAGTTCATATTTCAAATCCAACTCCTGCAACAACAGAGCAGCCTCAAGGCAACCAACAGAGGGCTAGAAGACAGTTCACGAAGATCAACATGTCAATGGCTCAGGCATTGCAACACTTGTTGAAGGCTGAACTTATTACCCTGAGGGAGGCTCCTCAGAATCCCAATGTTACCTCTCCCAAGTAAAATCCCAATGCACGATGTGCATATCATTCAAACTGTCCAGGACATGATACTAATAACTGCTGGGTCTTGAAGAACAAAATTCAGGATATGATTGATGCTGGAGAAATTGAGTTTGATCCACCAGGTACTCCAAATGTGATTACCGCTCCAATGCCAAATCACGAGAAGACTGTCAACGCCATTGATGAAGATATTGATGAAGATCTGCATGTCTATTCAGTTATGGAGTTGAGCACACCATTGTCTGTTATCAAAAAGAGGTTAGTACAAGCTGGGATCTTTCCAGGTTGTCATGAAGATTGTCTATATTGTACCTATAAGCCGGATAGTTGCTTCATTTTGAGAGATGGGATTCAACGTCTCATGGATAAATATACTATAGTGTTTGAAAGAAGACCAGCATCTGTAGAAAGTATGGTGGATCATCTGACTCAGGGTAAGAAGATTGAAGAGGTTGACATGGTTGACAAAGTACCACTAAGAATCACTTCAAAGGGCCCCATTAAAATCACTCATCAGGGCCCAATCAAGATTACTGCTGAAGGTCCTGTGAAAGTTGTCGCTGAAGCCAGAGAAGCTCCTCTGATCATTACCACTCCTGGTCCTATTTCTTATACATCTGACAAAGCTGTGCCTTGGCACTATGGGTCTGATGTTTACATCCATGGTGTCAAGCAGGAGCCTTTACCTGATATGCCTGTTGACATTGATAATATTGCTGGATCTAGCAAGATCACTCGTAGTGGAAGAGTCTTCTCTCCTCCAGTTGCTTCTAAGAGTGCAGTTACTCCTGCTGTTACTTCCACCACTGATGCTCGGGGCAAGGGTCCTGTTATTGAGCCTGTATCTACTGATGTGCCAGCTGCTGATGACCTCTCTAAGCAGATGGAAGAAGTATTGAAAATCATTCGCAAGAGTGATTATGATATTGTTGATCAGCTGGGGCATACTCCCTCAAAGATTTCTATGCTCTCCCTGTTATTATGTTCTGAGGCTCATGCCAAGTCATTGATCAAGTTTCTAAAGATGGCTCATGTACCCAGTGCAATTTCTGTGGACCAGTTTGAGAATTGTGTTGCTCACCTGACCTATGACGACGGGTTAGGATTTTCTGATGCTGACTTGACCCCTGCCAAGAGGGATCATAACAGGGCCTTGCATATTTCATATTGAATGCAGGGGCACTACCCTGTCTCATGTGCTGATAGACAATGGTTCCTCTCTAAACGTGTTGCCTAAGGAAGTCCTGAACAAGCTGAGTCCTGAAGATACGGTATTGAAGCCCAGTGATATTGTGGTAAAGGCTTTTGATGGTTCTAGAAGAGTAGTGCATGGGGAAATTGATCTTCCAATCAAGGTTGGCTCTCAGGTGTTTACTGCTACATTCTATGTGATGGATATTCGTCCTTCGTACTCATGTCTGCTTGGTCGTCCCTGGATCCATGGGGCAGGTGCTGTGACCTCCACATTACATCAAAAGTTGAGATATCCGGTGAATGGAAAAGTTGTTACTGTCTTTGGAGAGGAAGAATACTTTGTCAGCCATGTAAACACTTTCAAGTATCTGGAAGTAGAAGGTGAATACATTGAAACTCCATGTCAGTCATTTGAAGTGGTTCCCTGGGCTGTTAAGGATTGTGTGACTCCTCCTGCTGTGAAGAAGGTTCCTGTGGTCATCAGAAACCCTCCAACAATGGCAATGGCCTCCCTCAATGATGCAAAAGCTGTGGTGGAAGAAGAGTCCCAGAAGGCTGTCCGTCATGCCCGTGCTGTTCGTATCACCAATCAAGGGGTTATCAATGCTGTGGGAGATCAAGATGAAGACTACAACTTGGAGGCATGGATTTTTCCTACTGTGGGTGCTGGACTCAATAATTGGAAAGCTGAAGATGTTATCCCTATCTCCTTTAGTCAGGAGTAAATACTATTACTGTGTTATGTTTTTAAATTTGTAATTTCTGGAACAATTAAAACTTTCAAGCCATGTGCCTTACCCGGGGCACAATGGTGTGTTTGTTACGGGTTGTCATTTCATTTGCATACTTCATTCGATAAAATCAGTGGACGTTTCGTTTTCGTAAATATTGCGTTCCTTGTCTTTCTTTTTCTTTTATTTTTTCTTTATCAGCTATGTGTTCTTACACACACCCACGTCACTAAAATGCAAATCCTCATCCACTCTGGATCCAGTTGATAACAGTTCTACTATTGCCAATTACAATTTCGAGAATCCGATCTATCAAACTGAAGACGGAAACGAGGACGATTGTGAAATACCTGTAGAGCTTGCTAGGTTGTTACAACAAGAAGAGAAAGCTATACAGCCACATGAAGAGCCAGTCGAAGTTGTGAATCTGGGAACTGAAGAAAACAGAAAAGAGGTCAAGATAGGGGCTGATTTAGAGGACAGTGTCAAGAGCAGGTTGATTCAGATGCTACGTGACTATGTGGAGATCTTTGCTTGGTCTTATGAAGATATGCCAGGGTTGGATACAGACATTGTGGTTCACCGTTTGCCAGTGAAAGAAGATTGTCGTCCAAAGAAGCAGAAGGTTCGTCGTATGCGTCCTGAAATGTCAGAAAAGATCAAAGCAGAGGTAATGAAACAGTTCAATGCAGGGTTCTTGGCCGTAACTTCTTATCCTCAGTGGGTTGCAAATGTGGTACCAGTTCCTAAGAAAGATGGTAAGGTACGTATGTGTGTAGACTACAGAGATCTGAACAAGGCTAGCCCTAAAGATGACTTTCCACTTCCTCATATTGATATCCTGGTAGACAACACTGCTCAGCATAAGGTATTCTCTTTTATGGATGGTTTCTCTGGTTACAATCAAATCAAGATGGCACCTGAAGATATGGAGAAGACAACATTTGTGACACAGTGGGGCACCTTTTGCTATAAGGTAATGCCATTTGGTTTGAAGAATGCAGGGGCAACATATCAGCGTGCTATGGTGGCTTTGTTTCATGATATGATTCATCATGAGATAGAGGTATATGTGGATGATATGATAGCCAGGTCTCAGAATGAAGAACAACATCTTGATCATCTGCACAAGTTGTTTGAGAGGTTGAAGAAATACAGGTTGAGATTAAATCCAAACAAGTGTACTTTTGGAGTTAGATCTGGAAAGCTCCTGGGTTTCATTGTCAGTGGAAAAGGTATTGAAGTGGATCCTGCAAAAGTGAAAGCTATACGAGAGATGCCAGCTCCCTGTACTGAGAAGGAGGTTAGAGGTTTCTTGGGACGATTGAACTACATTGCAAGATTTATTTCCCAATTAACTACCATCTGTGAGCCAATCTTCAAGTTGTTGAAGAAAGATCAGGTGATGGAATGGAATGATGAGTGCCAGACTGCCTTTGATGAAATCAAGAGATATTTGCTAGAACCTCCAATTTTAATGCCACCAGTTGATGGAAGACCCTTGATTATGTATTTAACAGTATTAGACAACTCAATGGGGTGTGTATTGGGGCAACATGACGAGTCCGGTCGAAAAGAGCAGGCAATATACTACCTTAGCAAAAAGTTTACCGATTGTGAAACAAGATACTCACTGCTCGAGAAAACTTGCTGCGCTTTGGCATGGGCTGCTCGCCGACTAAGACAGTATATGTTGACCCATACTACCTTGTTGATTTCGAAGATGGATCCAATCAAGTACATATTTGAGAAACCTGCTCTCTCCGGAAGAATTGCAAGATGGCAAATGATCTTGACGGAATATGATATACAGTATACTACTCAGAAGGCCATAAAGGGGAATGTTGTGGCTCGGTTCATTAAGAATAATCTCATATGTAGGTATGGTATCCCTGAAAGGATTATCACTGACAATGGCTCTGTTCTGAACAACACTATGATTACTGATCTCTGTACGCAGTTCAAGATTAAGCATCACAACTCTTCTCCGTATCGTCCAAAGATGAATGGGGCAGTTGAAGCTGCTAATAAGAACATTAAGAAGATTGTACAGAAGATGACTGTTACTTACAAGGATTGGCACGAGATGTTACCATTTGCTCTGCATGGCTATCGTACTACAATACGTACTTCAATAGGGGCAACCCCATTCTCCTTAGTCTATGGTATGGAAGCAGTTCTGCCTATTGAAGTTCAGATCCCCTCCTTGAGAATTATGAAGGATGCAGGCTTGGATGAAGATGAGTGGATTCAGACTCGACTTGACCAGATAAATTTGATTGATGAGAAAAGGTTAGCAGCAGTTTGTCATGGCCAGATGTACCAGAAACGGATGATCAAAGCTTTTGACAAGAAGGTTAAGCCAAAGGTATATCAGGCTGGTGACTTGGTAATCAAGCGTATCATATTACCACAGGGTGATCCTAGGGGCAAGTGGACTCCAACATATGAGGGACCATTTGTAGTCAAGACAGTGTTCTCAGGAGGTGCCATGATACTGACTACAATGGATGGTGAAGACTTCCCACAACCTGTAAACGCAGACATAGTTAAAAAATACTACGCATAAAAAGAGACCCGCTAGGTTGACAGGCCTAGGCAAAAATAAGGGCATCCCGGCAAACCAAAAGGGTTTGGGCAAAAATTAGGGATATATATATAAAAAGATGTACACCCGGCAAGTCGAAAACCTGAAAAGGCGGCTTGGGCAAAAAAGGGTATCCCGGTGGATTGAAAACCTGAAAGGGCAATCCAGGCAAAAGTTAGGGATTAAAGCGTATGACTATGTCTCGTTTGGATCACTCATGAAACTGCAACCAGTTGTACTACTTACTCAAGCTCAAACAGATAAAGCTCAATCCAATCGTTTCCGTCTCAACAGCAAGAAGATGAGATACTTGAGTGGCAATAGTAGAATTGAAACTCAATAGGATTATTTCCCACATAGCTGATTCTTTTTGTAAAACTTCATGACAAAATTCTCTTACTAGGGTTCATGTCTCCTTGTACAAACTTACCCGTGTATGGGTCACTTTTGATATAAATAAATTCCATCTTTTGAATCCAGATTCACTTTTACCCTATTTACATAAGCGAAACGTCCATTGGTTGTGTTTGAATGTATGTATGCCTTTGAATATGATTGATGTTTACCAGAAACGCATGTATGCTTTTAATATGATTGATGTTTACCAGAAATGCATGAAAATGCAGTAATAGTATTTACTAAGGACGAACGAGGGAAGGATTTCAACGAAGCTTCGCCGGTTCATCTTTACAAGACAGTTACAAACCATCAGTAGGACTAATCCATTTTCACAAAGTCTAATCTCCCCTGGAATTTATATCCATCTCTTTTATCCTCATACGGATATACGGGAAATTACTTTCCAATAAGGGCACGATGAACGAAGACGGGATGTTATACTTATCCTACTATCAAACGAAAACGAAGGTTATCTATACCCTACTATCCCCAACAACGGGAGGTTATCTATACCTTGTTATCCCCAGCAGACGGAGGGTTATATATTCTTCAACAACGAATCGGGGTTTATTTTCCTTGGCCAGCAGTTGTTATACAAGGATATCCAGACACTTCCAGCAGTGTCATAGCATACATACATCATTTACATCATACCATAACATATATGTCTATAGTACATTACCTAAGTGCATCATGTCATACATGCATACATAAAGCATAAACTAATGTTGTTATACAGAATGCTACCTTGTTTTCAGGTTAATTATCCAACAAACAATCTTATGATCTTTGGGACTGCTTTATTGTAACCTCAGGGTTACTTTATCCTCCTGATGAGCTTCTTATTACTTCAAGACTGCTTTAGAGCTATTGATTGCTCTATCCTCCTGAAGCCATCTAATTATTTCAAGACTGCTTTAGAGTTATCCATTGCTCTATCCTCCTGAAATTACATTATTATTTCAAGACTGCTTTAGAGCTATCCATTGCTCTATCCTCCTGAAATCATTACTTCAAGACTGCTTTAGAGCTATTGATTGCTCTATCCTCCTGAAGACATATCACATTATTATTTCAAGACTGCTTTAGAGCTATTGATTGCTCTATCCTCCTGAAGCCACTATTACTTCAAGACTGCTTTAGAGCTATTGATTGCTCTATCCTCCTGAAGCCATTATTACTTCAAGACTGCTTTAGAGCTATTGATTGCTCTATCCTCCTGAGGTCAGATTTATCACTTCAAGACTGCTTTAGGGTTATCATTATTGATTGCTCTATCCTCATGAAGACATGCTGTTACATCAGTATTACTCCAGACTCCTGACAGTTCTCATTATACTACTGAAGAACTTTCCCCTAGTGGCATCTTTAAGCCCACTCAATCATATTCAACTAGCCATCTGTACCACTCTAGTGCACGGGTGAGTGCAAATTTTTGGGCTTTTGTGTTCAATCCCCTTCAACCTTCCAGGTTACGACTGGCAAATATACCAATCTAACCCCTCAGGTTTCAGAAAATTGAACAGGGGCAGCTGTTGCACCCCAAAATTTGCCCTCACCATACAAGACTTTGTGTTCTAACAAGGTTCACAAAGTTCACAATTGGTCAGAAGAGTTGACAATTCCCTCAGACAATGCACCTCCTAAGCAGTGCATCCAAAACTAGGGTTTTGACTTTAATCAGGCTAAATGGACTTCCAAGACTTCAGATTTGATTCCAGGGGTATTTTGGTCATTTTACACAAATTCTACCAATTCCTTGAAGATGGGCTGTTATTAAAATTCTGAGGCATTTGATACGTATTGGTTTGATACATTTATCTATCACCAGGTCTGATCATATCAAGATCTTGGCATTTGGAATTTCCCCCAGGGGCGTTTTGGTCATTTCAAGCAAATGTCATAATTTTGGGACAAATGAGACATTATTCCTGAGACATTTATTTGCATGTATTGATTATGTCAAGGATATTTGACAAGTAGCTTAGGCCCTCATAACAAGTTAAGATTGAATTGAAAATGAGAGGAAGGTTGTTAGACATGGTTTGAGAAATCACGTGACCAAAAGGATTTTAGTTTGGATTTGTTACGGGATATCGTTTAGGCAAAGGAGAAGTGAGTTTTAGATATTTTGGAATTTTTTATCCACAAGTACTCATGAGTTACGACTTAAAAGTGAATCTAAATAACTTGTGATTTATTATTCATGGAGATTTCAATCTACAGTTGAGAAAGTAAATATGAGTATTTATTGGAATTTTATTTCATAAATATTAAAACACAATGGAATCGGAAGAACATTTTTATTCATGGATAATCATTCATTTACAAAAGGATTACATGTTACAATGAATATCTATTCTAGGCCCCAAAGTCCTAAAAAGAAAAACTCTAAGTGTTCTTCATTGGCCTTCCTTTGAATCATGTCGCGAAGCTCCCGGTTACCTGAAAAAGAACAGATAAACAAAACACAACAGGAAAAGAGGTTAGAAGTTGTTTGACACTCTCAGAACATTATCATCATCGAGTGTCGGGAGGGCACGACTAAAGCCGCATCCTACTCCCGGTTACCAATCCGCGCCATCGGCGTCAGATCAGGTAGTTAATGTTCTTATTTACGGGACAGCCGAGAAAGATGAAGAGTAAAAGAAATAGGGATTGAACTGATTTGCCAAAAGGATTCACGAATTCGAGACTAAAACACCATTCCATCAAGTAAACAAGTGGACTATCAAGTAAATTTCAGTTTGTTTCCACTGATACAAAGCTGATCGGCAAAGCCCGTACGAGTTCAGACCTAGATGCCAATAGGTCTGAACCGTTTTTATTTCACCTGAAACACTTGAATCAAATAGCATCAGCTCATAACAGAATTCATAGGCTATATAAAACTTGAATGAGCAATTCAATTCATGAAGTAAAATCAGCTCAGTTCAGAAGGTAGAAGAATAAATTCATGGCAGAATCAGATTCTTACTCAAAAGCCACATCCAACAAATCTGTCACGAGCAAGTAATACCAACAAATCACAAAGTTCGGATTCATACCATAGAAAGAGTACTTAACAAAAGCAAAGTGCATCAGAACCAATTTCAGGTCGAAAAACTGTATCAAAACTGTAAGCCAAATCAGATGAACAAGCATGTCAGTTCATAAGATAAATGAGTTCACAAAAACCATATCAGAAAGTAGCCTGTTCACAAATCCATCGCCTGAAATCCAGAAGCACAAGTCAAACTGGATATTCAGATATATGACAAAACTGGATTATATCAGTAAAACCAGATTTATCAGAACAGATCAATCCATATCAGCAGGCGAATCACAAAAGTCCATATCTGAGAAGATCCGAAAATCCCTCATTGATCAAATCATATCAGAAACGGATATCCAAATCTATCAGTTCCCAAATGCAATCAAATCTGCAACAAACCAAATCGTATCAGAAAAATCCAATCAATATCAAGTGAAATCTCAATCAAATCCAAAGAAATCAAATCTCAGGTCATCACAATAATAACGAGAATCAAACTCAAGTCCAAGCCCACGAAATCACAAAATCAGAAAAGATATAAAGGGAACAAGATCACCTGATGCGAGGGGAAGGGTGCCGAAAATCATAAAACCCTAAGCGGAAACGGCCGCATGTGAAAGGAGGAGGGGACGAAACCCTGGCCATCAGACGAACGCAAATCACCATCATTGGCCATCAGACGAACGCAAATCACCATCATCGGCCGTTAACGAGCAATAACCATCACCACGGTGCCACAAACATAGAACGGGCTCACCGCGAATACGAAGATCCGACGGGACCGCCATCGCTGTTAAAAGATCAACAGCGGGCAATCCATGATCGAAGCCTCAGAACTTGAGTCATCATAGGCCGTTAAACCCTACCGAAAACCGCCGGAGACCGCCGTCGAAAACGTAAGCAAGGAACACATAATGCCGTCACTTTTAATGCTGTTTGATTTGATTTCAGGATTCAATGCCAGAGACGAAGAGAGATTTGGAATGAAAGGAAGCGAGAAAGACGAAGAGCATGAGAGATGAGAGGAAATAAGAAACGAACGGCGCCGCGGGGAGATTAGGGTTTTGAAACCCTAGTTTTCCCCCTTTTTACATTTTACACCAACTGGGTTGGGTCCGGAGGTGATTACCGGCCCAACCCTTTTTATTTTTCTTTTTTTGTTTTTATAATTAGTTATTTTAAATGTTATTAAAACTTTTTTAATTGAATATAAAAATTGTTTTTTTAAAAGTAATGACTTTAAACCTTTTCAAAAATAACAACTTTAAACCTTTTTTAAATAATAACTCTAAATCCTAACTAAAGCCATTTTTTTAAAATAAACCTTAAAAGTAAAACCTTTTTTTAATAATTAAATTAAAACTATTTTTAAAAATAAAACTTAAATTTTTTTCTCTTATGTTTAAACATCTTTTTAACTTAAATCAAAACCTTTTCTCTAAAAACAACAAAAAACCTTCAACATTGCACTCTTGTCTCATGACCCGTCTAATTATCGTCTAACTTTGCTTACTAACGCGTGTGTTCATTTTTGCAGCTTATTACGTTGTGTTTTTATTCAAATTTCATTATCATATAGTATCTGCTCCTCTCATGTAACCTCGCGAATCCTAACAATCGCGCTTTAGTTTCTGTCTTTAAGTTTCTGCTTGTATGGCTTACCGTCTGCATTTTTATTTCCGCTTGCATGATTTAAATCTCACACATTCATCAATACTCCTGTCACATTACACACTCTGAAGGAATTAGGTCTAGCATTTGACCGCCGTGTCAATAGTCCTCACCTTCAACCCTTACAACTTTTACAAACCCTAATTTTCACAAATGCCTCGCCGCAGGCAAAATTACAATTTTACCCCTAGCATTAGGTCAAAGAGCCGCCGCGCTCATTTTAGGGTTTCCCGCCGCGGAATCCCTAACTTAACCCTAATTACAACTTAACAATTCAATGTAGAGATTTGGAGTTTCTACACTCCGCGTAAGCGTGTCCTTAAGATGCGTTTATTCCCCTTGAGACATTGACCACAGTCAAGAAGTCTCTAACCTCCCTTTTGAGGGGAACTACGATTACTCTGATTCCACTCCCGTAAGGATACGTAGGCACAAGATGCAATGTCTTGCCGAGTAAACTTAGAATTAACCCCCTTTATTATTTATTATTGCTTATTTATATTTTATTTATCTTTGCTATTTAATTATTTTGCTTATTATTTTGTAATTGTTTCTTGGATGTAAAGTTGTTTAATTATTTAATTATTATTATGGTTAGTAATTAGGGAGTGTAACAACATGTATGTAATATTAAAATAAATTTAGATCACTTTTAAATAAAGATAATTAAAATAAACACGTCACACACGTAAGTCGATTTTAATCGCCGTCTCACTTCCTAAGGATATCCCTCAAGTTGCCTACGAATACTAGTTAAGTGGGGTGTATAAAGCAAGTCCCTCAAATAGAAAAATCATCAAAGTCCCTTATGGTTGCCTTTACGAATCGAGTCCCTTTCGAAAAATGATGATGGTCCCTTATATGTGCTTATTACATCCCACAATGGCCTTCAAAGTCAAATTGTCCCTCACATGTCCCTTAACATCCAAAGTAAGGACTACCTACTCCATTATAGTAGGGATAGTCTTACTAAAGGAAAGAATGAAGAATAAGAAAGACCTTTAAACATTAGGGTAGGCTACTCCTAGATACTTGCTCACTTCAAAACTTTTTCACACTTAAACAAATTTCCAACAAAATTTTCAAACAAGTTTTTTTCACATCCATACACGGATTATTATTAAACTATTCTGAATTTTTTTGCTATTCACACACTACACTTTCAAAACAATTCAAAAGTGAGCTTAAGTACCTAAGAGCCCATGGATAACCATGGATGAAAAGGGTGCTAACACCTTCCCTTTTCATAACCTACCCCCCGGACCCAAAGTATTCTCTAAGGTCTTTCCTGTTCTTTTATAACCTTTCCTTATGGACAAAATAAAAGTCGGTGGCGACTCTTGCTATCCGCAACATTGTTTAAAGTCAGTTCACCGTGTTACACTTGTCTTTCTTTTTCTTTTATTTTTGCTTTATCAGCTATGTGTTCTTACACACACCCACGTCACTAAAATGCAGATCCTCATCCACTCTGGATCCAGTTGATAACAGTTCTACTATTGCCAATTACAATTTCGAGAATCCGATCTATCAAACTGAAGACGGAAACGAGGACGATTGTGAAATACCTGTAGGGCTTGCTAGGTTGTTACAACAAGAAGAGAAAGCTATACAGCCACATGAAGAGCCAGTCGAAGTTGTGAATCTGGGAACTGAAGAAAACAGAAAAGAGGTCCAGATAGGGGCTGATTTAGAGGACAGTGCCAAGAGCAGGTTGATTCAGATGCTACGTGACTATGTGGAGATCTTTGCTTGGTCTTATGAAGATATGCCAGGGTTGGATACAGACATTGTGGTTCACCGTTTGCCAGTGAAAGAAGATTGTCGTCCAAAGAAGCAGAAGGTTCGTCGTATGCGTCCTGAAATGTCAGAAAAGATCAAAGCAGAGGTAATGAAACAGTTCAATGCAGGGTGCTTGGCCGTAACTTCTTATCCTCAGTGGGTTGCAAATGTGGTACCAGTTCCTAAGAAAGATGGTAAGGTACGTATGTGTGTAGACTACAGAGATCTGAACAAGGCTAGCCCTAAAGATGACTTTCCACTTCCTCATATTGATATTCTGGTAGACAACACTGCTCAGCATAAGGTATTCTCTTTTATGGATGGTTTCTCTGGTTACAATCAAATCAAGATGGCACCTGAAGATATGGAGAAGACTACATTTGTGACACAGTGGGGCACCTTTTGCTATAAGGTAATGCCATTTGGTTTGAAGAATGCAGGGGCAACATATCAGCGTGCTATGGTGGCTTTGTTTCATGATATGATTCATCATGAGATAGAGGTATATGTGGATGATATGATAGCCAGGTCTCAGAATGAAGAACAACATCTTGATCATCTGCACAAGTTGTTTGAGAGGTTGAAGAAATACAGGTTGAGATTAAATCCAAACAAGTGTACTTTTGGAGTTAGATCTGGAAAGCTCCTGGGTTTCATTGTCAGTGGAAAAGGTATTGAAGTGGATCCTGCAAAAGTGAAAGCTATACGAGAGATGCCAGCTCCCCGTACTGAGAAGGAGGTTAGAGGTTTCTTGGGACGATTGAACTACATTGCAAGATTTATTTCCCAATTAACTACCATCTGTGAGCCAATCTTCAAGTTGTTGAAGAAAGATCAGGTGATGGAATGGAATGATGAGTGCCAGACTGCCTTTGATGAAATCAAGAGATATTTGCTAGAACCTCCAATTTTAATGCCACCAGTTGATGGAAGACCCTTGATTATGTATTTAACAGTATTAGACAACTCAATGGGGTGTGTATTGGGGCAACATGACGAGTCTGGTCGAAAAGAGCAGGCAATATACTACCTTAGCAAAAAGTTTACCGACTGTGAAACAAGATACTCACTGCTCGAGAAAACTTGCTGCGCTTTGGCAGGGGCTGCTCACCGACTAAGACAGTATATGTTGACCCATACTACCTTGTTGATTTCGAAGATGGATCCAATCAAGTACATATTTGAGAAACCTGCTCTTTCCGGAAGAATTGCAAGATGGCAAATGATCTTGACGGAATATGATATACAGTATACTACTCAGAAGGCCATTAAGGGGAGTGTTGTTGCTGATCATTTGGCTCATCAAGCAGTAGATGATTACCAGTCAATGAATTTTGAGTTCCCTGATGAAGACATTATGTCTGTTACCAAAGAACCTGGACAATATGACAGACCTGAACAAGGATCCCGATGGACTATGGTTTTTGATGGTGCCTCCAATGCACATGGTAATGGTGTTGGTGTTGTGATTAGCTCCCCTGAAGGTTGTCATACCCCGATTACTGCCAGACTTTGTTTCTATTGTACCAATAACATGGCTGAGTATGAGGCATGAATCATGGGTATGCAAGTTGCTATTGATATGAAGATTCAGTTCCTTGAGGTGTATGGAGATTCAGCTCTGGTAGTAAGTCAGATTAAAGGAGATTGGGATACAAAGCATGATAATCTCATTCCTTACAGAGAACATGTGTTGTCTTTGATCCCACATTTCAAAGAGATTACTTTTGGACATATTCCACGAAGAGAGAATCAGTTGGCAGACGCATTGGCCACCATGGCATCTATGTTTGAGATCAGCTGGGATGATGAAGCTCCCAAGATTACCATTGATAGATTTGAGAAGCCTGCATACTGCAATGAGATTGACACTGAAGGGGCAGAGGAGAAGCCATGGTTCTATGAAGTGAAAAACTATCTTGAAGCTCAGGAGTTCCCTGAAGGGGCATCTGTCAAAGATAGGAAGTTCCTGAGAAGGTTTTCTGCTAAGTTCTTCCTGAGTAATGGCGTTCCGTATAAGCGTAATCATGATTCAACTATGCTTCGTTGTGTGGATAAGAAGGAAGCTACAGAAATTATGGAAGAGATGCATGATGGGACCTTTGGCACTCATTCTAGTGGTCATACCATGGCAAAGAAGATTTTGAGAGCAGGTTACTATTGGTCTACCATGGAAGCTGATTGCTATCAACACTCCAGAACATGTCACAAATGTCAAATCTATGCTGATAAAGTACATGTACCTCCATCTCCATTGAATGTGTTGACTGCTCCTTGGCCCTTTGCCATGTGGGGCATTGATATGATTGGTGAGATCAAGCCTACTGCTTCTAATGGGCATCGTTTCATCCTGGTTGCTATTGATTACTTCACGAAGTGGGTAGAGGCAGCTTCATTTGCATCTGTGACTAAGAATGTTGTGGCTCGGTTCATTAAGAATAATCTCATATGTAGGTATGGTATCCCTGAAAGGATTATCACTGACAATGGCTCTAATCTGAACAACACTATGATTACTGATCTCTGTACGCAGTTCAAGATTAAGCATCACAACTCTTCTCCGTATCGTCCAAAGATGAATGGGGCAGTTGAAGCTGCTAATAAGAACATTAAGAAGATTGTACAGAAGATGACTATTACTTACAAGGATTGGCACGAGATGTTACCATTTGCTCTGCATGGTTATCGTACTACAATACGTACTTCAACAGGGGCAACCCCATTCTCCTTAGTCTATGGTATGGAAGCAGTTCTGCCTATTGAAGTTCAGATCCCCTCCTTGAGAATTATGAAGGATGCAGGCTTGGATGAAGATGAGTGGATTCAGACTCGACTTGACCAGATAAATTTGATTGATGAGAAAAGGTTAGCAGCAGTTTGTCATGGCCAGATGTACCAGAAACGGATGATCAAAGCTTTTAACAAGAAGGTTAAGCCAAAGGTATATCAGGCTGGTGACTTGGTAATCAAGCGTATCATATTACCACAGGGTGATCCTAGGGGCAAGTGGACTCCAACATATGAGGGACCATTTGTAGTCAAGACAGTGTTCTCAGGAGGTGCCATGATACTGACTACAATGGATGGTGAAGACTTCCCACAACCTGTAAACGCAGACATAGTTAAAAAATACTACGCATAAAAAGAGACCCGCTAGGTTGACAGGCCTAGGCAAAAATAAGGGCATCCCGGCAAACCAAAAGGGTTTGGGCAAAAATTAGGGATATATATATAAAAAGATGTACACCCGGCAAGTCGAAAACCTGAAAAGGCGGCTTGGGCAAAAAAGGGTATCCCGGTGGATTGAAAACCTGAAAGGGCAATCCAGGCAAAAGTTAGGGATTAAAGCGTATGACTATGTCTCGTTTGGATCACTCATGAAACTGCAACCAGTTGTACTACTTACTCAAGCTCAAACAGATAAAGCTCGATCCAATCGTTTCCGTCTCAACAGCAAGAAGATGAGATACTTGAGTGGCAATAGTAGAATTGAAACTCAATAGGATTATTTCCCACATAGCTGATTCTTTTTGTAAAACTTCATGACAAAATTCTCTTACTAGGGTTTATGTCTCCTTGTACAAACTTACCCGTGTATGGGTCACTTTTGATACAAATAAATTCCATCTTTTGAATCCAGATTTACTTTTACCCTATTTACATAAGCGAAACGTCCATTGGTTGTGTTTGAATGTATGTATGCCTTTGAATATGATTGATGTTTACCAGAAACGCATGTATGCTTTTAATATGATTGATGTTTACCAGAAATGCATGAAAATGCAGTAATAGTATTTACTAAGGACGAACGAGGGAAGGATTTCAACGAAGCTTCGCCGGTTCATCTTTACAAGGCAGTTACAAACCATCAGTAGGACTAATCCATTTTCACAAAGTCTAATCTCCCCTGGAATTTATATCCATCTCTTTTATCCTCATACGGATATACGGGAAATTACTTTCCAATAAGGGCACGATGAACGAAGACGGGATGTTATACTTATCCTACTATCAAACGAAAACGAAGGTTATCTATACCCTACTATCCCCAACAACGGGAGGTTATCTATACCTTGTTATCCCCAACAACGGGAGGTTATCTATACCTTGTTATCCCCAGCAGACGGAGGGTTATATATTCTTCAACAACGAATCGGGGTTTATTTTCCTTGGCCAGCAGTTGTTATACAAGGATATCCAGACACTTCCAGCAGTGTCATAGCATACATACATCATTTACATCATACCATAACATATATGTCTATAGTACATTACCTAAGTGCATCATGTCATACATGCATACATAAAGCATAAACTAATGTTGTTATACAGAATGCTACCTTGTTTTCAGGTTAATTATCCAACAAACAATCTTATGATCTTTGGGACTGCTTTATTGTAACCTCAGGGTTACTTTATCCTCCTGATGAGCTTCTTATTACTTTGGGACTGCTTTATTGTAACCTCAGGGTTATTTTATCCTCCTGATAGCCTCTCATGACTTCAAGACTGCTTTAGAGCTACTGATTGCTCTATCCTCCTGAAATCATCCTATTACTTCAAGACTGCTTTAGAGCTATTCATTGCTCTATCCTCATGAGGTCATATTACTACTTCAAGACTGCTTTAGAGCTATTCATTGCTCTATCCTCCTGAAGCCATCTAATTATTTCAAGACTGCTTTAGAGTTATCCATTGCTCTATCCTCCTGAAATTACATTATTATTTCAAGACTGCTTTAGAGCTATCCATTGCTCTATCCTCCTGAAATCATTACTTCAAGACTGCTTTAGAGCTATTGATTGCTCTATCCTCCTGAAGACATATCACATTATTACTTCAAGACTGCTTTAGAGTTATTCATTGCTCTATCCTCCTGAAGCCATCTAATTATTTCAAGACTGCTTTAGAGTTATCCATTGCTCTATCCTCCTGAAATTACATTATTATTCCAAGACTGCTTTAGAGCTATCCATTGCTCTATCCTCCTGAAATCATTACTTCAAGACTGCTTTAGAGCTATTGATTGCTCTATCCTCCTGAAGACATATCACATTATTATTTCAAGACTGCTTTAGAGCTATTGATTGCTCTATCCTCCTGAAGCCATTATTACTTCAAGACTGCTTTAGAGCTATTGATTGCTCTATCCTCCTGAGGTCAGATTTATCACTTCAAGACTGCTTTAGGGTTATCATTATTGATTGCTCTATCCTCATGAAGACATGATGTTACATCAGTATTACTCCAGACTCCTGACAGTTCTCATTATACTACTGAAGAACTTTCCCCTAGTGGCATCTTTAAGCCCACTCAATCATGTTCAACCAACCATCAATATCACTCCATGCACTGGTGAGTGCAAATTTTTGGGCTTTTGTGTTCAATCCCCTTCAACCTTCCAGGTTACGACTGGCAAATATACCAATCTAACCCCTCAGGTTTCAGAAAATTGAACAGGGGCAGCTGTTGCACCCCAAAATTTGCCCTCACAATACAAGACTTTGTGTTCCAAGAAGGTTCACAAGGTTCACAAAATTCACAATTGGTCAGAAGAGTTGACAATTCCCTCAGACAATGCACCTCCTAAGCAGTGCATCCAAAACTAGGGTTTTGACTTTAATCAGGCTAAATGGACTTCCAAGACTTCAAGTGAGCTTCATAACATCTTATATGTGTATAAGAACCCCCATGTCAAGTTTCAAGACTTTTCTCAAAAGTTTGCTCAGTCAGATGATCAGATAAGTCAAAAGCAGTCAATGCAGTTAAAAGGTCAAACTGAGGTCAACTGTGGTCAAACCAAAGTCAAACTTCATGATTTTTTTTTTTGCCAACATCAAAGAGAGGTTGGGTGAGAAATATTATCATAATAACTGTAATACCCCAAATTTTGCCCTAAGATTTGTCGTCGCATTTCATTGCATTTAATCAATTACTAACAAATTTGTGTAGTCGTTTGACTTTTTGCAGGTAAATATCATATGGCATGCATTTTTTTTTCTAAAAAGTAAAAATGGCACAATTGGCAGGAGGACATGTGTAAGGAGTTATGAGTGTGAGAGGTTGAGAGTTCGAATCTCACCTTTGTCATTTTTTTTTGTTTTTTATTATTTTTACTCTAAATTTTTCTATCTTTCATTAAAAAAATAACAAAAATAGTTTTTTATTATTATTTAATTATTATTTTCGTATTTTAATTAAATCATTTTTTAAAATATTATTTTTTTCACTTTTTTCTAAATTATTCATAAAAATATCCAAAAAATCATAAAATAAAAAATATTGAAAAAAATTTTGTTCTTTTTATAATATTTTTTATTTTAGGAATCAATAGGATTATTAGTTTTTATTTTAAGTTTATTTTAATTGTTTTAAATTATTTAAATTTTATTTTTTCTTAACTAATTATTTAGTTTGGGCTTTAAAATGGGCTTTAGGGACATTATTGACAATTTGGTGTTAACCCTAATTTGTTCCCTATATATACATGTGTTGCCTTGTTGGAAAAGGGGAGAGAATGAAAAAAACCTAAGAGGAGTGAGTGCCGTTTGCCGTTATTTAGTTTTCTTCTTCATCCATTACTATTGTTTCTTTTTCTTCATCGTTTACCGTTATTTCTTTTCCTTCATCTATTACTGTTGTTTCTTTTTCTTCATCTTTTACCGTTATTTCTTTTTCTTCATCTATTACCGTTATTTCTTTTTCTTTATCTATTACTGTTACGTTTATATATATATAATTTTTAAATTGTTAGAGTTTATATATATAAGATTTTTGATCGAATTATGTCGATACGATGTTTGCACATTTGTGTGCATGACGCGTGACATTTGTGTTAGTTCGATCTGGTTGCGATGATCGCATTTTTGTGTGAGCAATAATACTATTTTTTGCTTAATTTCTTTTTCTTTGCGATAAATTTTGTTTCGTCCGATTTAGATCTGGTTGCGATGAGCGCATTTCTGCGTTAGCAACATTGTTGGGTTATTTGGCACATTTAAAATTCATTATTGCTTTATTATTATTATTATTATTATTATTATTATTATTATTATTATCATTATTTATTATTATTATCATTATTATCATTATTATTACCATTATTATTATTATTGTTATCATTAATTTATTAAAATTTGTTATAATATAAAAATCTGTTTTTTTAAAATAAATAACATTAACATCTTTTCCAAATTAATATGAAAACCTATTATTTTTAAGAAAAACTTTTTTTTAGATAAATTTAAAATAATAACTAAAATCTTTTTTTAAAATAATAACTAGAACCGTTATTTATTTTATTTTATTATTGTTCAATTCAAATTTCATTATCATATTGTATCTGCTCCTCTCATGTAACCTCGCGAACTTAACAATCGCTCTTTAAATTCTGCCTTTAAATTTCTGCTTGCATGGTTTAAATTATGACATTATCTCTCTGTTTGCATGATTCAATTATCTCACGCGTTTACTATTATTTCTGTCACATTGCACACATCCGAAGGTTAGGTCTAACTGTTTGGCCGCCGCGCCAATAGTCCGTAAAACTTCACACATTCAATTTCAAATCCTCAAAACTACAAACTACAAACCCTAATTTTCACAAATGCCTCGCCGCAGGCAAAATTACAATTTTACCCTTAGCATTAGGTCAAAGAGCCGCCGCGCTCATTTTAGGGTTTCCCGCCGTGGAATCCCTAATTTAACCCTAATTACAACTTAACATTTCAACGTAGAGATTTGGAGTTTCTACACTCCACGTAAGCGTGTCCTTAAGATGCGTTTATTCCCCTTGAGACCTTGACCACAGTCAAGAAGTTTCTAACCTCCCTATCGAGGGGAACTACGATTACTCTGATTCCGCTCCCGTAAGGATACGTAGGCACAAGATGCGATGTCTTGCCGAGTAAACTTAGAATTAACCCCCTTTATTATTTATTATTGCTTATTTATATTTTATTTATCTTTGCTATTTAATTATTTTGCTTATTATTTTGTAATTGTTTCTTGGATGTAAAGTTGTTTAATTATTTAATTATTATTATGGTTAGTAATTAGGGAGTGTAACAACATGTATGTAATATTAAAATAAATTTAGATCACTTTTAAATAAAGATAATTAAAATAAACACGTCACACACGTAAGTCGATTTTAATCGCCGTCTCACTTCCTAAGGATATCCCTCAAGTTGCCTACGAATAATGGTTAAGTGGGGTGTATAAAGCAAGTCCCTCAAATAGAAAAATCATCAAAGTCCCTTATGGTTGCCTTTACGAATCGAGTCCCTTTCGAAAAATGATGATGGTCCCTTATATGTGCTTATTACATCCCACAATGGCCTTCAAAGTCAAATTGTCCCTCACATATCCCTTAACATCCAAAGTAAGGACTACCTACTCCATTATAGTAGGGATAGTCTTACTAAAGGAAAGAATAAAGAATAAGAAAGACCTTTAAACATTAGGGTAGGTTACTCCTAGGTGCTTGCTCACTTCAAAGCTGTTTCACACTTAAACAAATTTTCAACAAGTTTTCAAACAAGTTCTTAACACATCCTTACATGGATTATTTATTAACTATTCTGAAAATTTTCTATTCACACCCTACACTTTCAAAACAATTCAAAAGTGAGCTTAAGTACCTAAGAGCCCATGGATAACCATGGATGAAAAGGGTGCTAACACCTTCCCTTTTCATAACCTACCCCCCGGACCCAAAATATTCTCTAAGGTCTTTCCTGTTCTTTTATAACCTTTCCTTATGGATAAAATAAAAGTCGGTGGCGACTCTTGCTATCCGCAACATTGTTTAAAGTCAGTTCACCGGGTTACACCCACGAACTACGAATGCTCTGATTTTCCACTTCTTATAAGTGAATATACGTAGGCACAAGGGCCCCAATCCTTGGCGAGCACCCTATCTTAAAACCACCCATTCCCCCTATAGGAGAAACCTTAGAAGAAAACAAACAGCATAGTTAACTTTACTCTCGAATCGATCAAGAGGTTCCCGTTGAGTACAACGGACGTAGAGGGTGCTAATACCTTCCCTCTGCGTAACCGACTCCCGAACCTAGAATATTGGTTGCGATGACCATGTTCTTATCCCCCTTAAAGGTTTTATCGATATTTTCCTATTCCATCCTTGGAATGAATAAAGTTCGGTGGCGACTCTGTTTCGAACAGTATTTTCCGCGGCCATCGCGAGGATCGTATTTTTTGAGGTACGACACTCACGTTGTTTAAGGATAGACGGAAAGAAAAATCCAACCCACAAATCACGTCAATGAACTTCAAAACCACTCAGCAAATTTCAGAATTCTTTCGTCCATAGGAATTGATGGAAAGAAAATATCTTCAAAGGGACACATCGTCAATAGAAATTGACATAAAGAAAACCATCTTCAAAGAGCCATGTCGTCAATAGGAATTGCCAACAAGGAAATCCAAACATTCTTCAAATAGCCACAACGTCAATAAGAATTGACAACACGAAAACCCTCTTAAAACGTCATCTCTTCCAATAAACGGAAAGAAAACTATGTGTGAACCTCACATCGTATAAGGATAGACAGAGAGGAAACCATATCCGAAACTCACGTCGTCTAAGGGTAGATGGGAAGAAAACCATCTGAAACTCACATTGTCCAAGGGTAGACGGGAAGAAAACCATATCCGAAACTCACATCGTCCAAGGGTAGACGGGAAGAAAACCTGCTGGGGAAACATGTCGTCAATAGGAATTGACGGAAAGAAAATCTGCTTGGAGAAACACATCGTCAATGGGAATTGAAGGAAAGAAAATATGCTTGGGGATGTCATCATCAGAGGACTGATGAACAAAGAATAACCGACGTATGATTTGAAACCCGAGTAAACCGATAAGCTGTCTGAACAAAGTTGTTGGATAAATGCCCCTGTACTGATTGCAGAGTGATTCAAGCTGCCACGGAAAGTTGACATAAATTGGCTAATGCTTCGCATGCATATTTGTATGTTTGAATTTGGCGTAATGCTCCATACAAAATGGAAATTCTACGCATTTGAGGATGCAATGCAAAGATGATGATTATGCAAAGATGCGAATGCAGGCTCGGGCTGCTGAGGAGAGCTGGGTGCAGGAGAACTACTTCAGCAAAATAAATGCTGAAGACAAAACCAACTCCGCTGGGGATAACCGGATATGCCAAGTATGATTGGACTTGCTGAGGAAAACAGACGAAGTCTTCCTGTGTACCAATGAGAATTGGATTTGGGTTATCTGTAAAGGGTCAGGTACGACTGACGCTGGAAAAATATCATGTCTGAATTCAAAAGCTTTTGGTTGAAGGGTCGAGGAATAGTAGCACGACTTCCTGACATTCGTCTTACACTTGAAGGTTGATTGAACCTGCTTGAATAAATTCGAGTAGCTCTGGAGAGATGGAGAGGAACAGTTTCTTTGCTTCCGATTTTGCCCCAGCCTGTGGGATCTCTGTGGGGATGTTCCTCGAAAGGAAACCTGAAATCTCCGTAACCTAATGGGTAAGCATGAACTGCCTCAACACTTTGAATCCTCGAAGAGGTGCTTCATATTAATTTCCCCATGGGCAAGAAATAGCTTTTGCGCTCTTAGGGTGGCATGCCCCAGTCTTGCAACGACTTTGCCCCTGATTGGCCGATCTGTGGGGAAATAGTCCTGATTGCTGTAAGAGATTGATCGAATCTTGACCTGACTGCCTCAGATTAACTGATTTCTGAATGGCTGACTCCCATGATCATTTGACACAGCTTGCCCCGGTTCGGAAGAATATTCAGGCATTCTGTATTCTATCTTGATCAGACTTTCCACCATGAAAGCTTTCCTGCTGTCAAGCGCTTACTCACAAGTAAAACAAATTGTTCTGCATAAAAGATATATTAAATGCATTGCATATGACAGTTTTCGAAATCCAAGCCTGTTCACTGGAAAAATTTGTGACATACAATGAACGAATCATTTATTAGAATGTCAACATTAAGAGGAATCCTTTTAGGAGTCAGTTTCAATGCGATCTTTACCGAAGTATGCTTTTGAAACGAACCTGCTTCAATTAGGACTTTTTCAGGTTGTAATTGAAGCAGGTTCGTTTCACGGTTTACAAGGAAAGAATAAAGGCTCAAAATTTATTTTAACCCACCCATTCTCCGTGATGTTCTCCAATCCTATGTTCAGCTAATTCGACACTAGCGCTCACCCTTCAAAGGTTGAATGACAGGAGTGGTGGTTCGGGAAACCACAAGTTTTTGGAATGACAGCCACTCGCTTTTTCGTCTTTTGTGCCTGAATCACACGACTTGTTTTTCATCATCATCTTTTTATTCAGATTTCCCTATTTTTGCTTGGACTGACTCTTTTGAGTTTATTTTGATTTCAAAGTCCAGCGGGATGCCCTCATTTTTGCCTAAGTCGCTTGTTTTCAAGATTCGACTTAGCAGACTCTTTTCTTTTTCTTTTCTTTTGCTTCTTTTTCTTTTGTTTGAACAAATCGTGTGACACTGGCTTGTCTGACTTGTTGAAAGGGAATGTGACTATTTCACTCTTTGGTCGATAAGGTTTAACCATTGTGTTTTTTTAGGCACGACCTATACAGTTGCGATTGATCCTCGAACGGGAACACTCCTTCTATAATTTGGACGCCCGGTCAAATTAACTGACACCTACCCTGCCCCAGGTTAAGATTGAGGGTTTTTCATTTTCAGAAAGAAACTCCTACTACTAGGCTCAAAGGTGTTGGCAAGGGATTATCATCCTTATATCTTCGGTGTTTAGGAATTTGAAACAATGCATGTACATCATCAGCAGGTTTTATTTCAAAAGCATACAATCGGAAGCTTGCGCGTCTTTCAATTTCGTCATCCTCCCCAGATTCCGCTTAAACAAGCGTTTGGCATCTGTAAAAACAATTAGTGAACACGAATGGATTTAATCAAAACATGCATATTCATTTCATTAATATCAATCGAAAACAACAAGTTTTACATATGAGATTTGCACTTTAAACATGAAAGAAATTACAAATGTAAAGAAATAACAGGATGAAACGAAAATTGCCAGCTTCTGGGAACTGGGCTTTCACACTGATTAGCTGTTGGGTGATGTGACCCTTAAAGTCTTCAAATTCAATCAGACGAGCGATGTACGACCAACTCTCCTCTTGGAAAGGATATGCACCTTCAGTCCATCAACTGTTGTACCTTGGCTTGAAAAGCCTCGCAATCTTTAGTAGAATGCCATATGGATCCTCCATGATATCCACATTGAGAACTAGGATCATACTCAGGAGGGTAAGGTTCTAGCACCGATTTGAGAGCTCTGGGCTCCACCAAAGAGTTCTGAACTAGGTGCGGCAGTAGTTGACTGTACGACATAGGAACTGAACGCAGAGGAGCATTCCTTCTTTTCAAATTGCTGTGAGGCCTATTCTGATTCTGGTACTGATGGTTTTGCTGCAAAGACCTACGAGGTCACGGACTCTGAACAGCGGAAACATCTTGAGACGGGGTTTGAACTCTTGAGTACTTTATTTGTTCAAGCGCTTTCATCCTTAAGCTTGACCTAGGAACAGGCAGCAGCTGTGGTGTTAAGAACAGTGGTAAAGTGTCGGGTTTTTGTTATCGTATCCACAGGGAATATAAGATATTGTTGCAGTTCAACTGTTGTAAAATTCTTAGCTATTAGTAACAAAGGGGGGTTTTGGTTTTAAGTCACGGTAGCTTTGCATAAAAGTAAGAAATGCGGTAAAATATTGGTTTTACGATTTAAATAAAGATTGTCAAAGTTAGGGTTTGGTAATCACTCTTCATGTATATGTTCGATCAACAATGCATAAACTCTTTTTAATGATAAACACATTCACAATATCCTTCCAATATGATTATCTCTAACTCACATTGTGATATTTCCCATTTTGATCCATTGTTGATTTCTCACATAATCTATCAAAATGACAACATTTAGGTTTAACATTTTAGTGAACAACAACATTCAAGACTATTTCTAGCTCAAGAAAGGAGATGGATGAAAACCTAGGTCAAGAGTTGGAAAATATTTTTCGATCAAGAACCAACACAAAAGGTTATAAATAAAACAAGGTTTTCACCATATATTAATCATCAAAGAGTTTTACAAATGAAGATCATCCATATACATACAAAGCTTAATGATCACCTACATCTAACCTTGACAAAATAAAGAACTTAGCCACTCATTTCCATAGTTGCTTGCAAAAGAAGTTTCAGAAGAAGGCTGATGAACATCCGGGTCGAATGATCCAACTTGGATGAGAATCCACCTTCTTTTTGTTGGAATATGTTAAGAGATGAAGAAATGAGAGCCAAAAGGGTTCTAGGGCACAAAATCTCCTCTCTAGCAAAAACTATGTAAAATAAGTAAAAACCAAGATATGTTCAAAAAGTAGCCCCTGCTACTTATAGAAAGTGGAAAATCTTGCACGTTCGCTACCTGCTCGCTAGGCGAGCTTCTAGCGAACGCTCGCTACAGCCTCGCCTAGCGAACATGCTAGCGAGGACTGCATTTTTTCTTTTGTTTTGCTTCGCTATGTCTTCACTGCAGCGAACCAGCCAGCGAAGGATGCTTGATTGATTCTGGAGCTGCTCGCTAGGTGCTCGCTGGGAGCTCGCCTAGCGAGTCTTTTGCCAAATGCTCGCTACCAGCGAATGATGTTGTTGCACCCCAAAATTTGCCCTCACAATACAAGACTTTGTGTTCTAAGAAGGTTCACAAGGTTCACAAGTTCTCCAACAACTTGCATAACCTTTCATGAAGTTCATAAAGTCCACAAGCTACTTTATGAAGGTTCACAAGGTTCACAAGTCCCACAGTGCTTTCAATACCTTTCATGAGGTTCATGAAGTCCATAGGTTGCTTCTTGAAGGTTCACAAGGTTCACAAACTTCTCAACATCTACAAGACCTTTCATGAGGTTCATGAAGTCCATAGGTTGCTTCTTGAAGGTTCACAAGGTTCACAAGATTCACAATGTTTACAAAGCTTTCCTAAGGGTCATGAGGTCTACAAAGCCACTTCATGATGTTCACAAGGTTCACAAGCTTCACAATACCTCCCATGAGTATCACAAGATATCTTATGAAGATTCACAAGGTTCACAAAGTTCACAATTGGTCAGAAGAGTTGACAATTCCCTCAGACAATGCACCTCCTAAGCAGTGCATCCAAAACTAGGGTTTTGACTTTAATCAGGCTCAATGGACTTCCAAGACTTCAAGTGAGCTTCATAACATCTTATATGTGTATAAGAACCCCCATGTCAAGTTTCAAGACTTTTCTCAAAAGTTTGCTCAGTCAGATGATCAGATAAGTCAAAAGCAGTCAATGCAGTTAAAAAGTCAAACTGAGGTCAACTGTGGTCAAACCAAAGTCAAACTTCATGATTTTTTGCCAACATCAAAGAGAGATTTGGTCCCAGGGGTATTTTGGTCATTTTACACAAATTCTACCGATTCCTTGAAGACGAGCTGTTATTAAAATTCTGAGGCATTTGATGCGTTATGGTTTTGAGGCATTTATCAATCACCAGTTCTGATCATATTGAGATTTGGCATTTGGTCAGTGGAGTTTAATTACGATTAGTTTTGCTGTTGATGCTGAAAATGTTGTGACCATGGTGCCCATATGAGTTTGGTTATGAAACAATTGGTTAACATTTTAATCGGATGATGAGATTAGGATCACAAATACCACTTGGAAATATTTATGTTTTATGCCTATGTTAATGAATTAAATACTTGTGGATTTATTCACATTTGTTTATATTTTTTAACTAAGAATAGAATATAAATAAATTCAAAACTTCGAGAATTTTATTTCATAAATAATGCTATCATACAAGAATGGGGATGTTGCTTCATGCAAAGTACTGTTACAAGGAAGTACATTAAAATTCTCAAATCCTAAGGGATTACATTAACGCATCTATCCTAAATCCTAAAAGTATCTAAAGGTCTTCATGTTCGTATTTGAACTTCTCCATGAATCCTCAGCTAACCTGCACATCAAAAGAGAACAGACAGTACAGAAAATGTTAGAATTTTTTTTTCGACACTCTCAGAACAATGTCATCATCGAGTGCCAGGAGTGGCACAACCGAAGCTGCGTCCTACCCCCGTTACCAATCCGCGCCGTTGGCGTCAGATCAAGTAACATTCGTTCTTATCATGCGGAACATCCGAGAGATAGAAGTGATAAAAGAAGCGGGACTGATTCGCTTTTGCCGCAATTGGATTTCCAAACTGATACAAAGGTAAATTTGGACTCAGACCCGGATGCCGGCAGGTCTGAATCACTTTTGTTTTCGAAAGTTTCCAACACCTGAAATTCCACAACAGCATCAGTACAAAATTGATAACAGTTCATAAGCTGCAGCCACTGGTAATTGGAAATTCAAACTAAAAGTGCACAACTGCATCAAGTCTGAACCACATAAGTGAGTTCATGAACACCAAGTTCAAACAGAACAGAAAAATGAAACACAAAACAAGCTGCATCAAATTGCATCAAACACTGTATCCAAAAGTTCAGAAGAATCAGAATTAAGGTCAAGTTTCAGTTTGATATCACAGCCAAAACACCTCAAAAGGTAGTCAGTTCGCAAGTCACAAAAAACGTGAATGTAAGTCATAAGAATATACCATATCAAGAGAATTAGATCAGAGTCCATATTACCATTTGGAAAAACAGCATTCAAAAGGACTGTTCTTGCAACCAAACAGGATATCAAGTGAAGTTATCAAACCACACCCACGAGCGAAACTATACCAGAGAAAGAACGAAGATAAGCTCACGTGCCGTAGACCGCTCAACTGCACAAGAAAGTCAAAAGTTAAAAGGTTGATAGTATTAGTAAACAGGTGGTTCGAGGACCCGAGGGGTCAAAATAACATCCACGGTGACTAAACAATGCCCTTGTTACCACAGAGAATCGAGTTCGAATAAGATCAGAAAAGAATCAGACTATCACAAAGCAGCACATAACGGATGGTTGGACTAATTGAAGCATACCGAATCCGAACCAGGCCTTCCAACTGAGAACTGCAAAATAACGAAGATATTCGAAGTTATATCAGCCCTCAGCTAACCATCATCGGGCGTAAGCGTTCGAGTGGCTGGGAGAGCCACGGCCGAAGCCGTTACTAATTCCCTACCGAACGTCGAACGACAAGCATTAGTAACTTGGGACAAGAATATCAGCTCAGACCCGAAGGTCATCACCGCTAAGGCAACACAACCAAAACCGAAAGGTCGAAGGGCATCCCTCAAAGGTTCAGACCTAAGGTCATCATCACCGAAATCAAAAGCAACAGCATAATCAAAAGCAAGGATTATAGTATCCTGTTCCGACGGTTCAGACCCAGTGTCATCATTACCGCGTACCCTTCCCGGCAGCAAAGACCAATGCAAAGCATCCATCCTGAAAGAAGAAGAAGAAAAGTGAGTGTATGTTCCGAACTGATGTTCATAACCAAAGAAATTGAAATCCGAAACCGTATCAGCCACAAAGGGCTAAACCGAAGAAAGTAAGTTATCCAATTTCAAATGAGCGAAAATCCACATCTGCAAAAATCCAATCAGTGTATCAGAAAAATGATCAAACAAAATCGGATCAGATAAAGTGAATGAATCCAATCAAGTGACCCCAAAAATGGAAAGCTTCGAATCAAATCAGAAAAATCATATCAGATGGAAATCAAAAACCCCCAAACAAATCCTAAAAGAGGAAACAAGATTCAATCAGTATCAGATGACTCCAATCCGTATCAGAAAGCGTATCCAATTGGAATCCAATCAATATCTGAACAACGCACTAAATCAAATCAGATAAAATCAAATCATACGAAGTTATATCTCAGTAAAAGCGAAGCACAAATCAGATATGGTCCAAGCCCAAAAGAGAAATCAGAGAAGATATAAAGGGACAATCTCACCATGGTGAAACCCTAACGAAAAATCGCAAGCAAAAACCCTAGGCGGCGTGAACAAGGGGCTAACGGCGAAGACGAAGGGACGAACCCTAACAAAGGGGCAAAGATCGATCGTGAATCCTCAAACATCAGATCGTCGATTTCTCCGTATCAGAGAGAATCAGAAGGCGTCATAAAGATCATTACCACCGTCTCCCCACAAAGAACAAAGCGAACAAATTTATTCAGGGATTCAGGAACTCCTCCGAGTCCATCATCATCATCCATATTCTTTAACGGACGATATCTCCATCATCAAAGCCATAAGCTTCGGTTGCGATATTGCTGGCCATAAGTCATCGCGGATCAAATGTAAACCCTCACATTAACTCATTTTTTTTTCATTTTTTCATGTTTTGTAGAAGAAGATGCAGAGAATACGAGAGATGGAGGCAAGGAAGAAGAAGAACGGCGCCGCGAATGATTTTAGGGTTGTGAAACCCTAAAAAAATCCTTTTTGTCACATTTACTTCCACCGGGTTGGGTCCGGAGGTAATGACCGGCCCAACCCTTTTATTTTTTTTTTACTTTCTTTATCAAATTTTTAAAAATATCTAAGTTGGTTCATTTTTTATAATATAAAAATTAAAAACATTTTCTTATAATATTAAAATAAAAAAAAAACATATTTTTTTTTATTTAAAATTTTATTTGTATAGTTTATATTAATTAAAATAATGTTATGTGATTATTAAAAATAAATTTTTGTATATATATAAACCCTAATTCTTACAAACCCTAAAAATTATTTTCTAAAAAAAAAAATAAAACCTAATTTTAATTTTCTATATAATTCTATGTATATATTTATTATAATTCTTGTAAATTTTTGTAAATAAAATTAAACCTTATAAATACTTAATGTAAAATTTTGTGAATGTGATTATTGATTATTTAAAATTTATTTTCATCATAATGTGTAAATATTTTTCTTAATAATTGTTAATATATAATTAGAGATAATTAAATTTTGTAAATGATTAAGAAATTTATAATTATGTTATATTTAGAACTTTATATTATAGTAATTATTTAATCATTTATGTTTCTAAATAAAAATCAAATTTTATGTTTAATCACGTTATTAATTAATTATTATTGCTAATTATATTTTGTTGCTTATTATTATTTTGAAATTTCTATCTTATTATTTTTTCTAACTTTGTCTATTTTTCTAATTATTATTGTTTCAACTAATTATTTTCACTAACTTTATATTTCTACTAACCTTATTTAATTTTTCTTATTATTTACTAACCCCAATATTTTATTTACTTATTTGTTATTTTTTTTATTTTGATTATATTTTACTATTTATTTTATTTATTATAATTTTGTAATTGCCTCTTGGATGTAAATTGTAATTATTTAATTATTATTATCATTATGGTTAGTAATTAGGGAGTGCTAATATGTATGATATTTAAAAAAATAAATTAGATCATTTTAATATAAGATAATTAAATTAAACATTTCACACACGTAAGTCGATTTTAATCGCCGTCTCACTTCCTAAGGATATCCCTCAAGTTGCCTATGAATATTGGTTAAGTGGGGTGTATAAAGCAAGTCCCTCAAAAAGAAAATCATCAAAGTCCCTTATGGTTGCCTTTACGAATCGAGTCC
This sequence comes from Lathyrus sativus, assembly GCA_963859935.3. Taxonomy (NCBI): domain Eukaryota; kingdom Viridiplantae; phylum Streptophyta; class Magnoliopsida; order Fabales; family Fabaceae; genus Lathyrus; species Lathyrus sativus. The sequence goes on from OZ012736.1 coordinate 495,827,884, forward strand.
CTTTCGAAAAATGATGATAGTCCCTCCAGTTTGCTTATTACACCCCACAATGGCCTTCAAAAATCCAATTGTCCCTCACATGTCCCTTAACATCCAAAGTAAGGACTACCTACTCCATTATAATAGGGATAGTCTTACTAAGGAAAGGATAAAGAATAAGAAAGACCTTAAAACATTAGGGTAGGCTACTCCTAGATACTTGCTCACTTCAAAACTTTTTCACACTTAAACAAATTTCCAACAAAATTTTCAAACAAGTTTTTTTTCACATCCATACACGGATTATTATTAAACTATTCTGAAATTTTTTGCTATTCACACACTACACTTTCAAAACAATTCAAAAGTGAGCTTAAGTACCTAAGAGCCCATGGATAACCATGGATGAAAAGGGTGCTAACACCTTCCCTTTTCATAACCTACCCCCCGGACCCAAAATATTCTCTAAGGTCTTTCCTGTTCTTTTATAACCTTTCCTTATGGATAAAATAAAAGTCGGTGGCGACTCTTGCTATCCGCAACATTGTTTAAAGTCAGTTCTTCCACCGTGTTACAGATGTCAAGAATGCTTCTGCCCAAGTCTGGGAGTGTTCGCTAACAACTCGCTAGGCGAGGCTGCAGCAAACACTCGCTACTCACTCGCCAGGTGTTCGCCTAGCGAACCATCCTTTGCTCTTCTTCTTTGCTTGATTCCTTTGTCAACTTTCTTGTGTATTCAAATTATATTCTTTCAAGCTCAAATCCTGCACAATAACACACAAACCAAAGGGACCAAGAGCATTTAACACAATGATGCATAATCAACAAAAGCGAGGCGGTTTAATACATTTTTAGGACAAAATGGAGCAAAAGATGCCAACATTTGATAGCTCAAATGAGCACAACTGGGCATATAAAACCTCTCCCCAACTAGAATATTGATTGCCCTCAAGCAAAGTATGCCTCTTGAAGATCTAGAGGATTTGCTTAAAGAGAAAGAATTTTCCGAACTCGGATCAAATGGCTCAAATACAAGCGACTCAACCAAACATGCGTTTCCAACGGTTAGAACAACACAATGCACAAGAACTAAAACCTTAAGGCAATATAAAACATTTATCAATTCACAACAATGATATCTTGAATGGATCACCCTAACTCTCCTCTTCGAATAAGGATTGAAGAAATATCGCACATGCAAGCGCGGGGACAATTTCACTCTCCAATAAACAATGCAAAAATCAATTCAATTCATATAATGTCTAGCAATTATAAATGAAAATTTGGAAGTACGAAGATCACTAAGGTCTTTTCCGATTGTAGCTTGGTCGGGTTTACAAACAAGAGACATATCTAAAGCCATTGAAACGAATTTGTCGATGCAAAAGAAACATTCACTTGTACAACAATTCACACATTCAAACTTCGTTCAATCTCGATACTCATTTGAAACCTTCACAACTCTTGTTCCACAACTCAATTTTTCAATATTTTTCTTCCAAGCAAGCATTCATGATTATTCTTTTCTTTTGATCATTTTCTTTCTACACCATGTTCATAAAACATGTATTATTTTTTTTTTACAATTCTTTTCAATGCTTGCTTGGTTTTTCATGAGTTGTGGTAAATAACCCACTTATATTTTCGTTCTCCCCAACTTATCTTCTACTTCCTTCAAAAGTGAATGTTCTTTACTTTTTACGGCACAAGAACAATAATCACAAAATTTTCAGGTTTTCAAGAAAAAAGATTTTTGAAGTCTCGCTTTATTTCAAGCTGAGATTCAGCTGTTTAAGCTCAAAAGGGGTTCACGATTCAAATATATCTTTACAAACAATAAACCTTGATCCAACATCAAGTGATCCTTTTTCTCATAAAAAACTCAAAATACAATAAATGTATGGTTAGGGTTGTACGCCATGGACTTTAAGGTGGTGGAGAAGGAATGAGAATGGAATCCTCCTACACTCGTTCCGAATGTTTTGGATACAAGGCGCTCGACTTGGCTATTCGAAATATTCATCTCTATCCAAGGTCCTTTTGTGTAACCCTAATCAAGAACCATTTCTCTTCAAAAAAACCTAAAAATAACGTCAACTCATCAAACTATTTTTCGCCTTAGGGCATCAATCAAAAACCCTTTTTCAAGGTATAAAATCAATCAACAAATAACTATTTCATAAGCCTCCGAACTACGAAGCTTTGATTCTTCACTTCTTTTAAGTGAGGATACATAGGCACAAGGGCCACAATCCTTGGCGAGCATTAAAATAAATAAACCAACCCCTCTTTTCCTTAAGCAAGCAAACTCTTAATAAAAATACCCATTCACGCGAAATAACCTAGGAGGTTCCCATCGAGTACGATGGATGCGAGGGGGTGCTAATACCTTCCCCTTGCATAACCGACTCCCGAACCCTAAGACTTGGTTGCGATGACCATGCGCTTTTCCAATGGTTTTATCGCTATTTCTCTTTCCCTCCTTGGGATAAATAAAATCCGGTGGCGACTCTGTGTCATTTTTCGCGTAGCGACAATACCCCAACAATCAAACAATTCAACCTCTTGGATATTTTGGAGAGGCATCTCGTCTCTCTTTCCTATCCCACCACTCCGTTGGCAACTGTCACAACTTTGCGCATGGGCTTTTGCGTCTTTAAAAATAGAAGGCCAATAAAATCCCGATTGAAGGATTTTATTTGCCGTTCTAGCCCCATTGAAATGTCCGCCATAAGGCGAGTTGTGACAATGCCATAGAATACTTTGTGCTTCATCACTTGTAACATACCTCCTTAACAAATTATCACCTCCCATCTTAAACAGATAAGGGTCATCCCACACATAGTACTTGGCATCCGAGAGGAATTTCCTTTTTTGGTTAGGAGTGAGGTCGGGCGGCACAAAACCACTCGCCTTGTGGTTTGCAAAATCCGCAAACCACGGCCTCACTTGAACTTTAAAGAGTTTTTCATCAGGAAACTCTTCTCGGATTTCCTTTTCTAAAGTAGTCACCTCCACATTGACAAGGCGAGATAAATGATCCGCCACCAAATTTTCCGACCCTTTTTTGTCTTTAATTTCTACATCAAATTCTTGTAACAAAAGGATCCAACGGATAAGCCTTTGCTTTGAATCCGGTTTAGTTAGCAGATATTTTATCGCCGCATGGTCGGTATAAACAATCACTTTAGACCCAATGAGATATGACCTAAATTTTTCAAGTGCATACACTATTGCAAGCAATTCTTTTTCTGTTGTGGCATAATTAATTTGTGCCTCATTAAGAACTTTGCTTGCATAGTGTATAGCATGAAATTTTTTGTCTTTTCTTTGGTCTAACACCGCTCCAATAGCATAGTCACTAGCATCACACATTAGCTCAAAATTTAAATTCCAATCCGGAGCAACTATGATTGGAGCGGTAACCAATTTTTCTTTCAAAATCTCAAAAGCTTTTAAACATTCATCAGATAAGAGAACCTTGGCCAGAAAGTTACTCAAAGGCCTAGCCACCTTTGATAAGTCTTTGATGAATCGCCGGTAGAAACCGGCATGCCCAAGAAAGCTTCGTATACCCTTTAAGTTAGTCGGATGAGGTAACTTCTCAATCACATCTACCTTAGCATTATCCACTTCAAGCCCTTTTGACGAGACTTTGTGACCGAGAACAATCCCCTATGTTACCATAAAGTGGCACTTCTCCCAATTTAGCACCAAATTAGTCTTCACACACCTTTCAAGCACGGTTTCTAAGTTTTCCAAACATAAACCAAAAGAACCACCAAACACCGAAAAGTCATCCATGAAAACTTCCATTGTTTTCTCTATAAGATCGGCAAAAATAGCTTGCATGCATCTCTGGAAAGTTGTCGGCGCATTACACAACCCAAAGGGCATTTTGCGGTAAGCGAAGATTCCAAACGAACATGTGAAAGCCGTCTTCTCATGATCGGCCGGGTCAACCGCAATTTGGTTGTACCCGGAATAGCCATCTAGAAAACAATAGAATTGTTGTCCCGAGAGTCTCTCTAACATTTGGTCCATGAACGAAAGTGGGAAGTGGTCTTTCCGAGTTGCGGTATTCAACCGCCTATAGTCAATGCACATTCTCCACCCCGTTGCTACCTTTGTTGGGATCAACTCATCTTTCTCATTACGAATAATGGTAATGCCACCTTTTTTAGGAACCACATGCACTGGACTCACCCAAGGGCTATCCGAAATAGGGTAAATCATTCCCGCATCCAATAGCTTGACAACTTCCTTCCTAACAACCTCTTTCATTGTAGGATTTAAGCGGCGTTGTGGTTGAGCCACCGGCTTAAAAACCTCTTCCATTAAAATTTTGTGCATACAATAGGAAGGACTCATTCCTTTTAGATCGGAAAGAGTCCACCCCATCGCTTCTTGATTTTTTTTAACACATCAATTAAACGGGATTCTTCCTTTTTGGACAAAAGGTTGCTAATGATAACCGACTTTTCTTCGGTTTCATCTAGAAATGCATACTTCAAGTTGTTTAGTAACTCCTTCAATTCAATTATTAGGTTTTCATCATTGACCTCCTTTTTCAAGACTTCCTCCTCCACTTCCCATGGTTGCAACTCCTTAAGACTATCGAGTTCTCTTAAACATTCATCAAGAGCTTCTTCTTCTTCAAGAGTGAAAACTTCAAAGGAGTCATTAAGGGCTAGCTCCATGGGAGTTATGTCATGAACATGTTTTGCAACTTCAAAGGTGGCTTCTTCAATTACATCAATTCGGAAACTATCACGTTTGTCATTTGAGTGCTTCATTGCTTCAAAAAGGTCAAAAGTGACTTCTTCGTTTTGTACCCTCACCTTCATCAAACTGTCGTCTACATCAATCATCATACGAGCGGTTTTCATGAACGGTCTTCCGAGAATTAGCGGCGCATCATCGTCTTCCTCCATATCAATAACAATAAAATCAACCGGAAAGAAAAACTTGTCAACCTTTACCAATACGTCTTGAGCTACTCCATGAGGATGAGTAGTAGACTTATCGGCTAATTGCAACGTCATTCAGATGGCTTTAATTTCAATGTTGTCAAGCCTCTTTACAATAGATAAAGGTATAAGGTTAATGCTTGATCCCAAATCAATTAAGCCCTTCCTAACATAAACATCACCAATTGTAACCGGTAAGGTGACTCTTCCCGGATCAACTTCTTTTCTCGGTAGAGCCCTTTGGATGATGGCACTACAACTCGCATCAAGAACAACTGTTTCCGGCTCCGTATACCTTCGTTTTTTGGTGAGTATGTCCTTCATGAACTTGGCATACTTTGGCATTTGTTCCAAAGCTTCGGCAAACAGAATGTTTATTTGTAGTTGCTTAAAAATATCCATGAACCGAGCGTAGTGCCGTTCATTTTCTCTCCTAGAAGGGGCATGTGGATATGATGGTAGGTTTTGGACCGGAGTAGCGCTCACTACCTCCTTCCCTCTAGAATTTCACTATTTTTTTCTTCTTCACTTCTTCCACCATGACTTTTTCACTTGTTTTATTTTCAACTTCACCATTTTTTTTTATTTTCAACTTCACCATTTTTCTCATTCTTTTCAACCTCATCCTCACTCCACTCCCCAACTCTACCATCAAGTTCATCATCAATTTTTTTCTTCTCATCCTTTTTCTCTACCTCTCTTTTTTCACTCTCGTCAACCAACACTTTTCCACTTCTTGTCTTTATTGCCTTACAATGCTCCTTAGGGTGTGTTTACGTGTTTGCCGAGAAAGATGGTCCGGATTGTTGTTCCGCTAATTGCTTAGCAAGTTGACCAACTTGAGTTTCAAGATTTTTGATTGTCGCATCGTTTCTTTTTTGATTAGCCATTGACATTTGCATAAATTGCGTCAATGTCTCTTCCAACTTTGAATTTACGACCGGCGGTTGTTGAGGTTGATAAGGATTTTGATGGTTAGAAGAACCACCCCCGTAACCTTGGTTATGTTGATAGTTATCTCTTGGTTGGTATCCTTGATTTCCTTGATAGTTTTGTTGTTGTTGACTGTGAGATTGTTGTTGATACGGTGGTTGTTGTTACCTTGGTTGGTAATCTCTTTGATTTGCCATGTAATTCACATCTTCAAATCCGGGAGGTGGACAAAATCCGGTATCGTGTTCACCTTTACAAAGTTCACAACAAGCTATTTGTTTAGCTTTTGAAGGCTCTTTCAACTCTTTTATTTGTTGAGTTAAGAGTTCCACTTGTTGCGAAATGAGTTTATTTTGGGCGAGAATAGCGTCATTTGTCCCTAACTCGAGCACACCCGGTTTTCTTTGAGTCACCCCACGGTTGTGATTCCCTTGATGATCATTAAGTGTCATCTTATCAATAACTGCAATTGCATCATCTGCACTTTTTGACATCAAAGAACCTCTCGCAGTAGCATCCAATAAGGTCTTGTGAACCGAAAGGAGTCCATTGCGGAAAATATGAACTTGAGTGAGCTCGTCGAAACCGTGTCCCTTGCACTTTCTTAACATAGATTTGTATCGCTCCCAAGCTTCGTTTAGTGATTCACTAGCTCCTTGAGAAAATACCGCAATCGCAGTTTTAGCCTCCATGAATCGGTTATGTGGGAAGAAACGTTCAAGAAACTTCTCTTCTAGAAGATTCCAATCCGTCATGATTGTTGTCGATTGATCAAGGTACCACTCCTTCGCTTTCCCAATCAAGGAAAGAGGAAATAGTCTCCTAAACACTGACTCTTCGTCAGCTTATGTTGCTCCAGTTGCGCCAGTAATCTCATAGAATTTTGTAAGATGGGTGAACGGATCCTCATGGTCTAGTCCCGTGAAAGGATTTTGATAGACTAGGGCTAGGATTCCCGTTTTCATCTCAGCTTGTCTTCCATTTTGAAGATTCTGTGCGAACTGAGTTGTATGTCTTAGACTGTTTGTGCATGGAGTGGAAACTGGAGGTGGTGGTGGTGGAGGTGTTGCCATAATTGGTGTGAAATGTGGTGATGATGGTGGTGTAGAAGAACTTTCTTCTTGCTCTTGTCTTTGCCTAGCTTGTTGCCTCCTCCGTCTTGTTCTGCTATTCAGTCTCCTTGCGGTTCTTTTGATCTCGGGATCAAAAAGAATTTGGTCCTCAGGAATCTGTCCTCGCATAAAACAAAGGTTGCACACTAAACCAAACAGATTACAAGCACAAGTCAAAAAATCAAAGGTAAAAATTCAACAATTATTGCGATGCTCGCAATATCAATTTATATTCCCCGGCAACGATGCCATTTTGTTAAGAACAGTGGTAAAGTGTCAGGTTTTTGTTATCGTATCCACAGGGAATATAATATATTGTTGCAGTTCAACAGTTGTAAAATTCTTAGCTATTAGTAACAAAGGGGGGTTTTGGTTTTAAGTCACGGTAGCTTTGCATAAAAGTAAGAAATGCGGTAAAATATTGGTTTTACGATTTAAATAAAGATTGTCAAAGTTAGGGTTTGGTAATCACTTTGCATGTATATGTTCGATCAACAATGCATAAACTCTTTTTAATGATAAACACATTCACAATATCCTCCCAATATGATTATCTCTAACTCACATTGTGATATTTCCCATTTTGATCCATTGTTGATTTCTCACACAATCTATCAAAATGACAATGTTTAGGTTTAACATTTTAGTGAACAACAACATTCAAGACTATTTCTAGCTCAAGAAAGGAGATGGATGAAAACCTAGGTCAAGAGTTGGAAAATATCTTTCGATCAAGAACCAACACAAAAGGTTATAAATAAAACAAGGTTTTCACCATATATTAATCATCAAAGAGTTTTACAAATGAGGATCATTTATATACATACAAAGCTTAATGATTACCTACATCTAACCTTGACAAAATAAAGAACTTAGCCACTCATTTCCATAGTTGCTTGCAAAAGAAGTTTCGGAAGAAGGTTGATGAACATCCGGGTCGAATGATCCAACTTGGATGAGAATCCACCTTCTTTTTGTTGGAATATGTTAAGAGATGAAGAAATGAGAGCCAAAAGGGTTATAGGGCACAAAATCTCCTCTCTAGCAAAAACTATGTAAAACAAGTAAAAACCAAGATATGTTCAAAAAGTAGCCCCTGCTACTTATAGAAACTGGAAAATCTGGCACGTTCGCTACCTGCTCGCTAGGCGAGCTTCTAGCGAACGCTCGCTACAGCCTCGCCTAGCGAACATGCTAGCGAGGAATGCAGTTTTTCATCTATTTTGCTTCGCTATGTCTTCGCTTCATTTGTAAAACTCTTTGATGATTAATATATGGTGAAAACCTTGTTTTATTTATAACCTTTTGTGTTGGTTCTTGATTGAAAGATATTTTCCAACTCTTGACCTAGGTTTTCATCCATCTCCTTTCTTGAGCTATAAATAGTCTTGAATGTTGTTGTTCACTAAAATGTTAAACCTAAACATTGTCATTTTGATAGATTGTGTGAGAAATCAACAATGGATCAAAATGGGAAATATCACAATGTGAGTTAGAGATAATCATATTGGGAGGATATTGTGAATGTGTTTATCATTAAAAAGAGTTTATGCATTGTTGATCGAACATATACATGCAAAGTGATTACCAAACCCTAACTTTGACAATCTTTATTTAAATCGTAAAACCAATATTTTACCGCATTTCTTACTTTTATGCAAAGCTACTGTGACTTAAAACTAAAACCCCCCTTTGTTACTAATAGCTAAGAATTTTACAACTGTTGAACTGCGGCAATATCTTATATTCCCGGTGGATACGATAATAAAAACCCGACACTTTACCACTTTTCTTAACATGTGGGCAGCGGGATTTTGACACCAAAGATTGTAGGATATACTCCTGACCTACCACGGCCTTAGGTGAGGGAATAGGAACATTCATCCCCTTTGTATGATAGGGAATAAATTCGTCTGATACATTCATGCCGCCCGACGTGAATTCAATTGTCTTCGAATCCATCAGGTCCTGAACTTTATGCTTAAAAGCTTTATAGTTCACGATGTTGTGCCCCTGTCCCCTAGAGTGGAAATCGCAATGGGCATTCACATCATAGCCTGGTGGTGGTTGGCCAGTAAGTGGAGTCAAAGTCTTAGGCTTAACCAACTAAAGTTGGAGCAAGAGTTGCATCAACTGAGCATAATCCATGGGGATATGATCGAAGATCCTGTCTTGTGATTTTGTCCTTTGACCATATCTTCTAATCTTAGGATTCTCCTGAGAAACGGGACGTAGCTAATGACACAGAAATTTTGGAACCTCCGATTGTACAGAAGATCTCTGACACACATTACGCTCTGGTATAGATTCCACAGACAGCAGTGGGACAAATATTTTCGCTGCAGCTTCGGGCACATGATCACCTTCTTTTCTGAGCAGGTTCCTTATCACCTCTGTGATTAAGCCCATCTGGGTCTTCAACTGATTGTTCTCCTCTCTGAGCGTATTCTGATCCAGACGTAACGCTTGCATGTCCATGATGAACTGTCCCATCTGGCTCTTAACTTCTCTCAGCTCTGCTTGAACTTGATCCATAACTCTGCGAGAATTCCTGTGACTTGCCTGATCATATATCCTGCAACAAACCTACAGAGTACATGAAGTCAGATTAACAGTTCTGAGGTACCAGTTATGCAAAAATAATATGCAAAATGCAGACAAGTATGCAACAGGGAAATTCCTCCCGGATAGCCACAAGACAATAGGAAACCCAAGATCCAAGCACAAGGATAACCATCACACATATATGCATCATACACGAGTAACCGAATACCAACAGAGTGACCTTGACCAACAAGCCTGGTGATGGTCAACATACAATAATGAACAAAATTACACAGAGATACAGCCCTCAACTGAGTCTTCGGTTTGATACTCTTATGAACAAATGCTCTCGGTGAATTCCTCCTTAACATGAACTGATACACCCTCTTGGCTAGATGCAGGAAGATCATTGATCTGAACACCCTGAGACGTGACTGAGATCCTGTTGGAATTCAGCAAAGACTGAACCTGGCTTCTAAGCACCTTACAGTATTCAGTTGGATGCCCCTGTGCCCCAGCATGGTACTCACAGCGGGCGCTGACATCAAAGCCTGACGGATACTGAGGAATCTCTAGATTAATCTTCTTCGGAACTATCAATCCACCCTTGATCAAGTCTGACAGCATCCGACTGTACGATACCGGAAACTGAGTAAAATGCCTCTCTGGTTTCCTTGGTCTTCGTCTGGCATGCTGACGATATGATTGTTGACTTTGAATACTTGAAGCGTCTAAAAACTGAACCTGAGATACTGGAGATTCTGAGATAACCCCACTTCCTTCCTCCCATTCTTCCTGAGAACTAACAACTGATTCATTTTCATCAACTGAGATATAGGGAATGTCTCGAATCTTTCCGCTCTTGAGTCTGCTCTCAATATGTTCCCCTGTCATCATTAAGTCAGCAAAATTTTACGCTCTACCACTGATTGACTTGTCAAAGTAATGGCCTTTCAAGGTACCCAAGAATATGTCAACCAACTATCTTTCTAGAAGCGGGGGTTGAACATGAGCAGCTAATTCTCTCCATCTCTACACATATCCTCTGAAGGATTCATTGTCCGCCTGAGATAATTCTTGCAACTACACGTGACTAGGAGACATGTCAAGATTGTAGTTGTACTGCTTCACGAAGGCATTGGCTAACTCTGACCATGATCTGATGTTGCCACTTTCCAACTGCATATACCAACTCAACGATGCTCCGCTCAAACTATCCTGGAAACTGTGAATCATCAGTTTGTCATTGTGGACATGTGAAGTCATTTTCCTACAAAACATTACCAAATGCTGCTTCGGACAACTATCCCCTTTGTACTTCTCAAAATTAGGAATTTTAAACTTCGGAGGCATCACAAGACCGGGCACCAGACACATGCTCGCAGCATTCAGATAGAGAGTATCCTGACTCATCAGGGCATCAAGCTTTTCTTCCAACAGCTGACATTTTCTCATAAATTCCACAGTCTGTGGATCCTTAGCATTAACCTTTGGAACAACCCTCTGAACATATGGCACAGAGAATGTGAACCTCTGATAATCTGTGTCATGGAGAGAAGATGAATCTCTACCTCTGGTGATAATACACTTTTATACAACAGGAATCTGCACAGGCTGGGCTTGAGCAACATCGTTCACTGGAGTCCTCTGAATATTGGCTTCTCCTCTTGTCATAGCTGTCATGGCTTCCATGAGTTGACCCAACTGATTCTTCATCAATTCAAACTCTGCCCTTGTAACAACCAAATTCTTCTCTCCTGAGTTCACAGTCCTTCTAGAAGCTAACTCAAATCCACTGCGAATGTCGTGAAATCAACTAACGAAGCAGGCAAAAGATGGGTGAGCTCCCTGTTCCGGTTGAGGATGGATATGCAGAAATGAAATGCAAATGCAAAACGATGCTAAATGTAAAATGATAATGCACACACAAGGGATCAAGATTGTTGTGCTTGTTGACTGAGAAGAACCAAAGCTCTGCCTTAACAAGAATATAACACTGCTCCGATAGGAACCAACTGATACCAATAATCCAGATTTAAACTGTAGAGAAAACCGGGTAATCTGAAGGTAAATGTTTCCTGCATAACCCCAATCCCACTTACAGGTATGGACCTATTCACTGATAAGGTATGGCATCCTATGCGTTCCTCAGTGTCACAGACTTTCAAGAAATGATGATACGTTCACCATCTCTAGTTTGGCATCATCATCTCCCGAAGAGGCCTCACTTAGATGAGTCATAAATGATCGGTTCCCAAAGTTGATAACCCTCAGATCCAACATCCCGTCGAGCCCTAAGGGCCAGAAGAGAAGTCATCAAAGAGGATCTCGTCTGAGCGCGAATGTCATGGTGAACTGGTATGAGCAAAGCAAGCACATTCACCACTACTCTCCACTACTAAAGTTATGTCTATACTCAAGCCTGGGTCTGCTTTATCACTCATCAGAACTTCCCTCCCCACAGCACAACAATAATGACATATGATGCTGAAAGTAAATGCGGGAAAATAAAGTGCAACACATATATACAACACCCAAAAAGATAAAAAAAACAAGCGCTAGGATTGACTCGCATAGAGAACCAGAATCCGCAACAGAGTCGCCAGTTGTCGCAACTGCGAAAAACACCCGGCGGAAAACAGAAGAGTCGCCACCTTTCGTTATTTATCCCAAAGAGAGGGAAAGGAAATGATCGGAAAAATCTGACGAGAAGGGAAAAGACGAGGTCATCGCAACCAAGTCTGGATTCGGGAGTCGGTTACGCAAGGGGAAGGTATTAGCACCCTTCACGTCTGTCGTACTCGACGGGATCCATGCTTTGCTGTCTATCTAAAAGGGTGATTATCTATCTAGCTAAAGGTTCAGGGACAAAAGAAAAGAAAAGAGATGACTCGGCAGAGCCTTGCAGCTCTGTGCCTATGTATTCCCTCGGGAAAGTCAGAGTCAACGTAGTTTGGCTAACTACGGGTGAAGGGGGAAGGTTGCTCGCCAAGACGTCGGTCTTGTGCCTACGTACTTTCATATGGTATGAAAGATCATAGCAAATGTAGTTCGGGCTAAAAAGAACATTGGTTGGTTCAAAAGTTTTTAGGCCCGAGTAGGGTTAACAATCGGTTCTAGCAGTTGGTGTATGCAGCTCAACCATTGGAGACTTAGGCGTTACCGTTTGCGATAGAACTAAGAGTTAACAAAACTCTTTTATCTGAAAAGATTTTCCATATTAAAGATCCCTAAGGATGAAAAAGATTTGAAGTGTTTTTGTGTTTTTTAGAGAAGAAGTGTTTTGAATTTGATTTGTAACTCATGTCGCACTAAAGACTATGACCTAGGAGCGAATGCGTCACATATCACCCAAAGGGTGTATACTAAACAGTCTAGCCCATTGAGAGGAAGCCCCCCAATCACCATTTCCCAAGTAGCTTAAGGCTCATAGCGTACAAAATTTGTTATTCTTTATTATGTGTTTTATGAGTGTTTGAAGATGAGAAGATAAGACGAACTCTAAAAGGAGACTAAACAATCCTAAAAGTTGTCATGCAAAGTGGACTTAGAGTTGAGTTTAAAAGGGGGAAAATCTACCCTAATGTTAGCATGCATGGTTTGAGCTTAATGTCTATCACAATCCAACTTGAACAAGAAGAATTGGAGGTCCTAAGGGAAACATGGCAAAGGAAGACAAAAGAAGGAAGAAGCAAACACAAGCAAGTATGAAAATAAGGATGCAAACAAAAAATGTAGCACACAAGCAAGGGAGGAAAATTAGTGTGGGGTAGACATCACCACAAGCTCATCTCGACCTTCAATTGATGCAAACAATAAAGATGTCGAACTTAAAAGAAATGCAAATGCAAGCACATGCCAAGGAAATCTCGATTAAAATAATCGAGAACAGAAATCAAAACTCCAGAATAATTCACTCCTAATGCATTATATCAATTTACGATGATTCAATGTGAGTCGGTATGCAAACAAGCAAGCAAAACCACAAAACAGACCTGCTGGCACAGTGTTAATCAATTAACACATACTGTTAATCGGTTAACCTGTGTAAAACATGTGAAAATCTGGAAATTCGTAGGTGTTAATTAGTTAACACCAGGCGTTAACCGGTTAACACCCTGAAACTTTGAAAATTTTGAATATTTGAGTTGGTTAACCGGTTAACCATATACGTTAACCGGTTAACACTGTGCAAACAGCAGAAAAACAGCAAACAAAATCACTTTTCAATAGCTTATCATTTCTTCAATCATGCCAATGATCACTTAATCACGAAATTAAATCAGAAAAACATGATTTCAATAGCATGTATATAGATCAAAACAGCAAGATCACAATTCTCAATGGATCAAAATCAAATCAATCAAAGATAAAAATCAACATGATTATGCAAATAAGCTCAAAAAATAAATCAGATCAGAAATCCAACCTACAAAGCGGAGGATTGCTTTGGTTAATATTGATTCAACCTTAATTGAACAGATCCAAGCAAGAAAGTCCGGAAAACTTCAAGATCCAACCCAATTCTTGAAACAGAAGTTAAAATTCACCACAATTAAGCTAGATCTAAGCAAATAAGCTATTCCAAATCACCTTCCAAGTTCAGATCCAGATTTGCGCGAAAATGGAATAAAGAAATTGATCCAAGGTGAATGATAGATGAAGGTTTAAGCTCAAGAATTAATTGATTCCAATGAAGAATCAATTAATTCAATGGATGAAGAGCTTTGGTGAAGGTTTTGGTTATGGAGGGAATTTGGATAATTGAGAGAGGTGAGAGCAAATCTGAAGTGAGAGTAAAAATTGAAGGTTCTAATGTGTTGGTTTGGAGTTGATCATTTAAATACTAATTAGGTTGGGATCCAATGCAAGGTTTGGAATTTGGATTGGAAAAATGTGGTATGGAAAGTGGCATGGGATTTTGGAGGGAAATCTGAAATTTAAAGATGTTCTAGATCCTTCCCAAGTGAGAATTTGAATTCCAAGGTGATCAAAATTGGACCCCAAGTGCAATTGGCTTGAAAAATCACGTACAAGGCAAAATCTGCTATGGTTAACCGGTTAACCATATGCATTAACCGATTAACACTGTTAAAATTTCAAATATGGGTTGATTCTCTAATGGTTAATCGGTTAACCATATGTGTTAACTGATTAACACCTTCAAAAATTTGAATTTGGCGCCTTTTGGAGGGAAACCTGCCCATTTGCCCGTTTTTTGCTGTTTCGAACCCTGTTAAGCTTCTGGAATATGTTCTTGAACGCTTTAACCGTGAGGCTGCTTGTGATAGCCTGCATGTTGTTTTCTTGGCTGAAAATAGCCTGCAAAACAAAATAAAATCGGTCGCCCGACCACTGGGCAAAATAAATGTCGACTGATACTCGCTGCTTTGATTGTTTGCACTGAAGGTGAATTTCGAACCACAGGAAAACCTCGATCCCCTGTCTCAAGAACAAATGTTATGCAATGCAGAAATGCTAGAAGAAAATGAAATGAAACAAAAGTCAAGTCAAGAAAAGGTTGGGAAAATTTTAGGGTACAACACTTAGATCATTTCACATAATATTGCAAATCAACAAAAGCAAGGGCGGTTTTAAACACTTTCTCGACAAAAAGGAGTGAAAGATGCCCACATTTGATAGCTCAAATAAGCCAAATTGGGCATCTAACAACTCCCCCCAACTAGATTCTTGCTTGCCCTCAAGAAACGTATGCCTCTTGAAGAACAAGAGGATTTGCTTAAAGAAAAAGATTTCTCCAAAATTGGATCAAATGGCTCAAACACAAGAGAATCAACCAAACACAAGTTCCCAATGGTTAGAATAACATAGTACACAAGAACTAAAGCCTTATAGCAATATAAAACATGTATCAATCCACAACAATGTTATCCTGAATGAATCACCCTATCTCTCCCCTTCGAATAAGGATTGAAGAAATTACATATTTGCAACTGCGGGGACAATTTCACTCTCCAACAAACAATGCAAAAATAAATTCAATTTATACAATGTTTAACAATTATAAATGAAAATGCGGAAGCACGAAGATCACTAAGGTCTTTTCCGGTTGTAGCTTGGTCAAGTTTACAAACAAGGGACATATCTAAGGCCATTGAAAACGAAATTGTCGACGCAAAAGAGACACTCACTATACAACTATTCACACATCTCAACTTCGTTCTACTTGTCGGGTGGAGAGATTAACTTGTCCCACTTCTTTCTATTTATCAACCCTGCAAATGTCCGATAATCGCCTTGTGCGTTGATCAAGAACCTCTTCTCAGGTAAGATTTTTCTTTTTTCCAACGCCACATAGCGTGCGGCTTGCTTCGGCCCAACGAATTTACCAGTGTCGAATTGAATTGGTACAGGACGGGAAGTGCTTCCGACCTTTTTCTTTTTTCCAACACCTGATCCGGATGCCATCTGTAATATCATAAAAAATAAACAACACACAACCACAAGACAGATTAGAGATCAAAACTGAAAAAACAAGCTACTATCATGGTCGCTACAAATTCGCTTAGCAGAGACCCGACGAAGATTCGCTACGGGTTCGCTTAGCGAAGTGACAACGAATGCTTGCCACAGATTCGCCTAGCGAAGATGCTAGAGAATGTTACAGGATTCTAAAATTTCCCACTGTTTTCCACCCAAAATCAAACAATTCAAGGTTTTACCAATCACCATTCCATAAACAAATTTATTTATCATGACAGGAACTGTTCTAGACACACATGCAATCTTAAAATTTTTAAATCCCTAATTTTCAAATTCAACCCAAAATCTCTATTCTTCAGAAAATGGCACAATAAAAACAAAGAGAGATAGAAATAGGGGTAAACCTGATTGTAGAGGTGAATGAATCTGAAATACCAAGGTTAGGGTTTGCACAGAGAGAGAGAGAGAGAGATGATAATTTTTGTGTGATGTGAGAGTCAAAAGTGATAAAGTGAGATTAGAATCGTGAACCCTAAGTACAGAATAACACAAAACCAACTAAAACGGTTTTTGGGCCCAGATGGGTGACCCACTGAATAAAATAAAAATGTTTGTTTCGCAACGTCCGCCTAGCGAAGAGCTAGCGAACGACTCGCTACTGCCTTCGCTTAGCGAGCAGCTAGGGAACATGACAGATTTTTGTTTTTTCAAAACAGCACTGCATAATTCAGCAAGGTTCCACCAATTTGAACACCAACACCACACAACAACAAAAAACTGTAAATACTTACAATGTTGGGGTGCCTCCCAACAAGCACTTTGTTTAAGGTCGTTGGAGCTCGACGGTCCGCTGCGATCACTGATCGCCGAAATGTACGGAGGTGGTGTCCCGCTCGAAATCACCACCTAGATAAACCTTCAACCTTTGGCCATTTACCATCCAAGTCTCTTTAGTCTTGACAATTTCAATAACAATGTCCCCAAAACTCAAAATCTCTTAAATCCGAAATGGACCTGACCACTTGGATTGTATGATTGGTAAAACCTTAAATTGTTTGATTTTGGGTGGAAAACTGTGGGAAACTTCAGAATCCCGTAACATTCGCTAGCATCTTCGCTAGGCGAATCTGTGGCGAGCATTCGCTGTCACTTTGCTAAGCGAACCCGTAGCGAATCTTCGCTGGGTCTCCGCTAAGCGAAGTTGTAGCGACCATGACAGTAGCTTATTTTTTTCGGTTTTGATCTCTAATCTGTCTTATGGTTGTGTGTTGTTTCTTTTCTATGATATTATAGATGGAATCTGGATCAGGTGTTGGAAAAAAGAGAAAGGTCGTAAGCACTTCCCGTCCTGTACCAATTCAATTCGACACTGATAAATTCGTTGGTCTGAAGCAAGCCGCACGCTATGTGGCGTTGGAAAAAAGAAAAATCTTACCTGAGAAGAGGTTCTTGATCAACACACAAGGAGATTATCAGACATTTGCAGGATTGATAAATAGCAAGAAGAGGGACAAGTTGATCTCTCCATCCGACATCTATGATATTGAGATAGTGCACGAGTACTATGCGAACGCGCAACCAAATGAGAACGGGCCTTTCACTTGGACTACAAGAGTGTCAGAACGTCAGGTTGCTTTTGATCGGAATACTATTAACTGGGTGCTTGGTGAAACGCTCCATTTGGGAGTTAATGAGAGGGATGCATACCACAGAGATCTGAGACTCCACAGGAACATTGATGCTATTTCAGAGGCCCTGTTGTTGGAGGGAAAGAGTGTAGAGAGAAACCCATCTGGGGTGGCTATGAGATATCACTGTGAGGATCTGATACCTATTGCCCAGTTGATTTCGCTACTGATTTTGACCAACATTAAGCCTAAGTCACACACATCTACCGCGTCGATCCCAGTGGCACACTTGGTCCACTGTATTCTGACTAATGTACAGATCGATGTGGCGTGAATCATTACGGATGAGATGAAGTCCGTGATTGAGAGTGGGCTAAAGTCGGGGGTGCGAGTTAATTTCCCCCTTGCTTTTCCTTGCCTCATCATGGCTTTGTGTGTACAGTCGAGGGTGAAGCTACCCTCCCGCAGTCAGGTAATGATTTCGTCCGCAATCGATGATTAATAGTGGACAAGTACTGTAGGCCGAAGAACTTCCTAGGTAGTACAGCTGCTGGTGATACCGGGACTACTGATGGTCCTGGTGCTTTTTCTCAGGGGTTTGATCCTTTTCAGCAAGCAGTCTGTAATTATAATTGGGATTGGATGGCAGCGACTCAGCGTGCCATGATTGATATACATGACTCTATGCAGGTATTTTAGCTACAGTCCTGCGACCCTTCGGTAGAGCGCAACATGATCATGTGTGAGCAGTTTCTGCAAAACGCGAGTTGGCCTGTGGACAGGCCTGTTTTCGGAGAGGGGGTGGGTGTGTCTAGTGGTCCTGTTAGTGGTGATGCTGATGATGATGATGTTGATGATGATGGTGATGATGATAATGGTTCCGGATCTGAGTCCGGTAGTACAGAGGGTTCTGAGTCCGATGAGGACTAAGTTTTTTTTATCTTTATCATTTTTATTGCTTTGTATTTTCGGATATCTTGTTTGTGATTTTAGTTATTTTGGTTATGTACTTTTTGGGGTGTTTTGTCCCCCACGCACATTTTAACAATTTGAAGTAATGTTTAATGTTTTTATTTTAAATTATTGTGTTTGGTTTAAGTTTCTTTTGTTTAATAATTTTTTGGTTGTTGAGGATCAAACCTTCTAGATTGAATGCTCTCTGAAAGAAGTATCCAATGAAGGTGCATCCGAGCTTGGATGGAAATGATAAAAATAACAAGCGAATAATGCTAAGGTACATGGTTACCTTCGGTTAGAACTTTAGAATGCATGAAGAACTTTACTCTTGTCGTAATTGAATATTGTTCTTTTTGTAACATAATTGAATGATTCACTTAGGACTTAAAACCACAAATTGTGAGGAAACCTCCATTGTACAAATAAATGTTGGATTCTAATAAACTGTGTTGATTCATTTGATCCATGCTTTGTCTTTTATTATTGTGAATTTGTGGAAGCAATTAGAAATGATCAAGGCACTTGTTTTCTTTCGAGCACAACCAGTTCCAAATACAACCTACCCGTGAGAAGAGAGTATTCGTGAACCCCTTTGAGCTTAAACAGTTGAATCTCAGCTTGAAATAAGGCGAGACTTCAAAATCTTTCTTCTTGAAACCCCGAAAATTTTTGTTAATTGTTCTTTTGCCGTAAAAAGTCAAGAGCATTCACTTATGGGTGAGTAAAAGATAAGTTGGGGAGAACGAAAATGAAAATCGGTAGGTTACCACAACTCTTAAATAACCGAGCAAGTATTGAAAAAAAAGAGAGAAACATTTGTTTTGTGAATATGGTGTGAAAAAGAAGAAAATAAAAAGAAGAGAATGGAAATGAATGCTTGCTTGGAAGAAAAATAGTGGGAAAAAAATTGAGTTGTGAAATAAAATTTGTGAAGGTTTCAAATGAGAAACAAGTTGAAGGAAGTTGTGATGTGTGAATAGTTGTACAGTGAATGTCTCTTTTGCGTCGGCAATTTCGTTTTCAATGGCCTTAGATATATCCCTTGTTTGTAAACCTGACCAAGTTACAACCAGAAAAGACCTTAGTGATATTCGTGATTCCGCATTTTCATTTATAATTGTTAGACATTATATGAATTTAATTGATTTTTGCATTGTTTGTTGGAGAGTGAAATTGTCCCCGCGATTGCAAACGCGTAATTTCTTCAATCCTTATTCGAAGAGGAGAGATAGGGTGATTCATTCAGAATAACATTCTTGTGGATTGATACATGTTTTTTAATTGTTATAAGGCTTTAGTTCTTGTGTATTGTGTTATTCTAACCATTGGAAACTTGTGTCTGGTTGATTCTCTTGTGTTTGAGCCATTTGATCCGATTTCGGAGAAATCTTTTTCTTTAAGCAAATCCTCTTGTTCTTCAAGAGGCATACTTTGCTTGAGGGCAAGCAAGAATCTAGTTGGGGAGAGTTGTTAGATGCCCAATTTGTGTTTCCAAATTTTTGATGGCCGCATCGGTATTGTTTTGGTTGGACATTGACATTTGCATGAATTGGGTAAGAGTTTCCTCCATTTTGGATGGTGCATTTTGAGTTTGACGAGGAGGTTGTGTGTATTTTTGATATGGTTGTCGATTTGAAGGTCTGGCTTCTTGTGGTCTCCAAGGTTGTTGGTAACCTTGATTAGGTCTTTGGTAACCTTGGTTTTGTTGTTGATAAGGTGGCCTTTGTTGATATCCTTTATTTTGGTTGCCGGCATAATTGGCCTCTTCCAAGACGGGAGGACAATATCCGGTAGGATGGTTACCTTTGCATAACTCACAACTCGCCACTTGAAGTTGAGTAGGAACTTCTTGCATTTTTTAAACTTGTTGTGGAAGCTTTGACATTTGTTGAGTCAAGAGCTCCACTTGTTGCGTGAGAAGTTTATTTTAGGCAAGAATAGCGTCATTTGTACCTAACTCGAGCACACCGGGTTTTCTCTGAGCTACCCCACGGTTATGATTCCCTTGATGATCATTAAGTGTCATCTTCTCAATAATTGCAATTGTATCATTGGCGCTTTTTGACATCAAAGAACCTCCCGCCGTAGCATCCAATAAGGTCTTGTAAACCGAAAGGAGACCATTGCAGAAAATATGAACTTGAGTTAGTTCATCAAAACCGTGTCCTTTGCACTTTCTTAACATATACTTGAATCCCTCCCAAGCTTCGTTGAGTGATTCACTAGCTCCTTGAGAAAACACCGTTATCGCAGTATTAGCTTCCATGAAACGGTTGTGTGGAAAGAACCGTTCAAGAAACTTCTCTTCTAAAAGATTCTAATCCGTTATAGTTGATGTCGATTGATCATGATACCATTCCTTCGCTTTCCCAATCAAGGAATGAGGAAACAATATCCTAAAAAATGACTCTTCGTCAGCTTCGGTAGCTCCCGTTGCACCCGCAATCTCGTAGAATTTTGTAAGATGTGTGAACGGATCCTCATGGTCTAATCTCGTGAAAGGATTTTGATAGACAAGTGCTAGGATTCCCGTTTTCATCTAAGCTTGTCTTCCATTTTGAAGATTATGTGCGAACTGAGCGGTATGTCTTGGACTGTTCGTACATGGAGTGGAAACTGGAGGTGGAGGTGGAGGTGCTGCCATAGTTGGTGAATTAGGTGAAGGGAATGAAGAAGATTCTCTGAGCTTTTGTCATGCAATAGCTTTTTGTCGTCTTCGCCTCGTGCGACTATTGGTACGCCGTGCGGTTCTCTCAATCTCCGGATCGAAAAGAAGATTTTTCGGCCGAACCTGTCCATGCATAAACAAATTCTACACACAAATGAAACAATTAAAAAGCACAAAGAATTACAAAGATAAGATTCACAATACAAAAATCTTAATATCACTAAACTATTGCAATGCTTGCAATATTCAACTAACAATCCCCGGCAAACGGCGCCATTTTATTAGAAAGTATTTGCGGTAGTGTTTTATCGTATCCATAGAGATTGAAGTGAATATATGTGTGTCGTTCAACAGTTTAGTAACTTAAGAGTATGGGGTTTTTAATGGTTTCAATCTTGTAACAAAAGTTTGCAATAATAAAATCGGAATAAAAATTGGTCTTTAAGTTTGATAAAAGCATGTCAAGATTAGGTTTCGTTAGTCCGTCCTAAATGTATTTACCCAATCAAATATGTGAACGAAGTTCTAACCAACATAACCGCGTATCCTCACAAAAGTGTTCATCTATAAATCGTTTTCGTGAAAAATATTGTTTCGATCGTTAAATGATCTCTCTACCTAACACTCGAAACAATAAACATTAATGATTGATACAAAGCGGATATCAACTTCCAAATCTATCTCTAGAATTTGCTATAGTTGATAGATGAAAATATTAGGTCAAATGGTAGCAAATAATAGATGGAAAGTTTATCTCTAATACAAGCCAAATCATAAATGGACAAATGGTAGCAAATAACTTCATCTATATTGAATAACAACTTGTTCACATACAATAGATTAAGAAGAATACATAAAATCTGAACCAACTACTTCTAACCTTAACACAAGAGGGATTTAGCCACTCATTTCCATGATAGCTTACACGATAAGTTTCGGGAGAAGGTTGATCAACATCCGAGTCGAAGAATCGAGATTGGATGGGAATCCACCTTATTTTTGGAAAATATTGTCAAGAGATGATGAAGAATGAAAGAATGGGTTTCTAGCGCACAAAAATCACCTCTGAAGCAAAAACAAAACAAAAAGATATTTTTACAAAAAGTAGCCCATGCTACTTATAGGAAATGTTACTGAGCTGTCATGCTCGCTAGGCCAGCAGAATGGTTCGCCTAGCGAGCCCCAAAATGTTATACCAGAAGAGCATGTGTCCTGAGGAGTCAAACCAGATGAATCTGCAGATGTTCGCTAGGCGAAGCCTTCGCTGTTTCACTTACTACAGCGAATTTTGGTCCTTTTGCCACTGGAAGAATTCGCTACTTGCTCGCTGGAGTTTCGCCTAGTGAGCACTTCGCTACCTCCCTCGCCACAACGAAATTTGATCTTTTTGCTACTGGACGTTTTCGCTACTTGCTCGCTGGTTCTTCTCCTAGCGAGCACTTCGCTACCTCCCTCGCCACAATGAATTTTGATCTTTTTGGTTCTGTCCAAGTCTGGGAGTGTTCGCTGACAGCTTGTTGAGTGCTCGCCTAGCGAACTCTTCGCTACCTCACTCATCAGCGCTTCGTCTAGCGAGCTTGCTTTTGCTTGCTTTTTTTTCTTGATTTCTTTGCCATCTTTCTTGTGTCTTCAATTTCTACTCTTTCATGCCTAAATACTGCACAATAACACACAAATTAAAGGTACCAAGATCATTTCACATAATATTGCAAATCAACAAAAGCAAGGGCGGTTTTGAACACTTTCTCGACAAAAAAGAGTGAAAGATGCCCACATTTGATAGCTCAAATAAGCCAAATTGGGCATCTAACACTTACTCTTGTCAAACTTCTTGAAGTTGTTTCCTTGACCACTATCTTTGGAGCTGCTCTCACCCTTTTGCACCATCGAAACCTTCGAATTTTGTGGATCATTTCCACCAAAATTCTGTGAATTTTGCTTCCCTTTCGAAGTCCACTTTCCTTTGAATCTTCTATTCTTCTCGTTAAGTCGTGCTTGCAAAGCGACCTCCACTTTAGCTTTATCGCTTCCCCTCTAATCCATCATTTGCTCATGAGCCTCAAGAGAGATTTGAAGCTCATCTTTTCTCAAATGTCGCAAGATTCTTTCACTCTTCAATAGCCACTACAATATTGTCAAATCTTAATGTTAAAGAACGCAAGATCTTCAACACAACATTTTGCTCCAAAATAGTTTCTCTGCAAGCCTTGATTTGATTCACCGAACGCATAATACGTGTCACATAATTGTTGATCGTCTCCTTTTTTTCCATTTGCGTTAACTTGAATTGTCTCTTGTGAATTTGTAACCTTGCCACCTTAGCCTTAATAGCCCCTGCATAAGCTTTCTCTAAGATCTCCCAAGCTTGCTTTGCCGACTCGCAATTGCCAACTTTCTCAAAGTTGTCACCATCGATGCAAGAATGAATCAAGAAAAGTGTCTTGTAATCTTTCTTCTTTTCTTCCTTGAATGCAGCCTTTTGAGCATCTGTAGCTTCATCCCCAAGTGGTGTAACTCCATTGTTGATGATCTCAAGAACCCTAAGTGGTGTAACTCCATTGTTGATGATCTCAAGAACTTCTTGATACCCGAACAGAACTTGCATTTGCTTTGACCACTTGTCATAATTCTTCGAATCAAGAATCAGAAGGTTGGTGGGAATTCTATTGTTGGAAACATTACTGATTGTTGCGGCGGAATTAGATTGAAATTAGTGCTCTTGATGCCAAATGTTAGAACATACACAAACTATAATGGCTAATTAATGAAGAATTGAGTTAATTTAGAGAAGATGAAGTTAAGAGTTGAGAAAGAATTGAGGGTGAGAAAAATAATTGGCATTAACCATAACGTGGGAGCTTACAAGGCCTTTTATATGGCAAGTACACACAAACAATTAGATACAACAAAAATAGTTTAACTAAATAAGCTGAAACTAACAGAAAACAGAAAAAACTGAAAAACGCCTCTGCAATCGATTATGTTAAATCTCGTAATCGGTTACGAGCTCGATACCAGTAATTCCCAGCCAAAATATAACTTTGTAACGAATTACGCCACAACCCGTAATCGGTTACCACAACTGAAATGCCAAAAATCAGGTTTTAACAAAAGTTAGTTAGTGTTTAGATAACTAACTTTCCTAGCAAAAGAATAAATAGGCAAAAAAGTGTGTTTCATTCGTGGAGAAGTTACGCGGGAGAATTTAGGGATATTTTTTTCAAAGAATTCTTGGAGTAAATAAACGGCGGGGTAATCATGCAGAGTCATAATTAATAAATAGTTAAGTATATTATATTGGAAAGAGAAAAATAATGAGTAGTTGAAAAATCAAAAAAGAAATATATTTTATTCAAAATCTTATATTTATTTATTTATTTTAGGTTATCATAATTTTTTTATATTAAAGATATTTAATTCAAATATTTGAAACTAAATTGATTTTTTTATACTAAAATAATATATTTTTTTAAAATAAAGTTAAATATGTTTATGGTCCTCTTAAATATCTCAAGTTTTAAGAGGATCATTCTTTGAATGAATTACTTTGAGAGAATAAAAACAAAAATTGAGATATTTATTAGGACCACAAACATATTTAACCCTAAAAAAATTATATTTAATAATAATTTATTTTGAAGATTTATTTTAATGTTGTTATTTTGTATAGCAATTCTGAAAGTTAAAAATAACTTTTTGGACCATTTTTTTGTAAAAAAACAAATGTACATCCATATTAGAAATAAATTATTTAATAATTAATTGATTACTTTTTAAAAATAAATGCAAAATAGGCTTTTTAATCACTTAACTATAACTATATCTTTGATTCATATTGGTATCTTAATTTTTTTTTTGTGTCAATTGATCCCTTAACTCTTAAAATGTGTCATGTCAGTCATTTTTGTCTATTTAGCGGCAAATTTAACAACTGATTTTTGAATTTTTTCGTCGCTAATTAGACAAAAATGTCTAACAAGACACATTTTAAGAGTTAATGACCAACCTGAAAGGAAAAAAATTAAGGGTGTAATCTGAATTCAAATATATAGTTAAGGAGTCAAAAAGAATATTTTACCTAAAATAAATTAAACATACAATATTTAATATATTATGTTTCAACTTAAAATTTTTAAATCAATTTTTAGTTATTATTATTAGTTACTAGCGTCCAGACGTTTAAAAATATAAACATATTTTTTGTGTGTTTATTTTTTTAAAATTTTAATTTTATATAAAAAATCAAATGAAATAGTTTTACAAACTATCATATAACAGTTAATAAAAAAGAAGTTAATAAAAGAGAAGTTGAATTTTAAAATAAAAAATAAAAAAGTATAATTGAAATAAAAATAGACTATACCAAATCTAAGTTTTTCCTTTATATATGTTATAGATTATAGATTATTCAATAAAAAATTTAATAAAAATTATCACATAATGTTAA
The DNA here is from genome assembly GCA_963859935.3 of Lathyrus sativus. NCBI lineage: Eukaryota > Viridiplantae > Streptophyta > Magnoliopsida > Fabales > Fabaceae > Lathyrus > Lathyrus sativus. Next base: position 495,853,566 of record OZ012736.1, read on the forward strand.
ATATAATTCATTGTGATTTGATATGATTAGATTTGATATCATATGACTAATTTGATATGATATGATTAGATATCATATGATTAGATTTGATATCATATGATTAGATTTGATTTAGAATATTTTGGGCCTTTTATGTTTTGGGCTAGTGTAAACCTAAAACTATAAATAGGGTGCCTTGCTTTGTATTCTACATCACAACAGAACAGATTTCACAGTTGCAGTTAGCAAGTGAAAGTTCAATAAGAAATCTCACAAATGTGGGTAACACATTCTCTCCAAATACTTTTTCTCTCATTCTTCTCTTTCTTGTTTGTTATTCTTCTTCTCTTTTGTTGTTCTTGATAATTACTTGTTATTACCATCATTATCATATTGTGGTTTGTTCATCAATCTTGAGATCAAGATTGAAGGGAATTCTTCATAGGGTGTGAGGTGAATTTCCAACATCTGGTATCTAGAGCTCCGGTTGATAGATTCAAGGAAGGAAGATAGTGATGGCGATGAACTATTCGAATGACAACTTTCCGGCGACCCTGCCAATTCTCAAGAAAGACAATTATGAGAATTGGTGCAAGCAGGTTAAAGTGATTTTCTGTTATCAAGATCTTTGGGATCTTGTGAAGGGAGGAGTGACACCGCTTGTGGAGAATGCAACGGAGGCGGAAAAGGCTGCGCACAAAAAATTGAAGAAGAAGGATTATAAAGCACTCTTTATAATTCATCAGTGTATCGATCCTGATAACTTTGAAAAGGTTAGTGATGTTGATTCAGCAAAAGAAGCATGGGAGATTCTTGGAAAGTCGTTTGGAGGCGCAGAGAAGGTGAAAGAGGTGAGGTTACAAACTCACAAGAGAACCTATGAGTTGCTTAAGATGGAAGACAACGAAAGCATTACAGATTTCTTCACTAGAGTTACAAAGTTGGTGAATCAAATCAAAGTATGTGGAGAAGCGCTAACGACGAAAGCAGTTGTCTCAAAAATCTTGAGATCGTTGGCTCCAAAATTCGACCACGTGGTAGTTGCCATAGAAGTGTCTAAAGATCTGTCAGTATTGACGAAGGAAGAGCTTCAAGGGACTCTTGAGTCTCATGAACAGAGGATGGCTGAGAGAGCTGCAGGAAAGTCGAAAGATATGGCTTTGCAGGCGCAGACAGAAAAGGAAAGAAAAGTCAAAGGTAGCTGGAATGGCAACAAAGGAGGAAACCAGTCGAATCAGAAGAAACCTTGGAACCAAGGCAAACAAAGAGGTGATGCTGCAGGTAAAGGAAGAGGTGGTGGTCGAAAGCCAGACAAAAGCCACATTCAGTGTTTCGATTGCCAGAAGTATGGTCATTATGCTAGTGATTGTCCATAAAGGAAGAGAAATCAAGAGACTGATGCAAAGCTGGCGAAACATGAAGAAGAAGAAACGTTGCTAATGGTTACAACAAAAGATGAAGAAAGATTCCAAGATCAGTGGTACTTGGACTCAGGATGCTCATCACACATGACTGGAAGGAAAGATTGGTTTGTCAACATGAAGCCCTCGTCGAAGAACACAGTGAAGTTTGCAAATGACAACTGTAACACCCCCTTTCTATACCCCAAATAAATTAGATAAATCAATTAGGCACATAGAAAATTTATTTCATCAGAGTTTGATTAAAACATGGTATAAAAGAGGCGCATCACATTATCATGAAATTAAACACATACGATACCTGCTCAAAATAGATATGCAACAATGGGTAACCCACATCTCAATATTTAGAATAAAGCGGAAACATCCAAATATTGAATCGATCTCATTCATAAAAGTATATATAACCATCAGTTAATTCATGTTTTACAACGTATCCACAACAGATGCATACACATATGTATCACAAAAGAATCAAAACAAATGTAACTCCAAAAGAGTCAAAGGCTTCCTAACTACCCAGATGTTACATATCAGAGCCATTGACCAAAAAGAATGAAGACATTGCTTCACAAAAAGAACCTCCAGCTTCCTACTCTGCAATGCCTCATAGAGCATTAGAAAACAGCAGAAGGGTGAGAAACAACATCATAACAGTTAATGCATAAAATTGTATATATACATAACTCCATAATTATACAAGTTATACTCAAATTATGTTCTCACCACATTAAGCATATACAAATAATCATGTCTCTACACATACACATGAACATTCACTATATTTCCTCCAAACAATCACATATAACATACACAGTTATATTCACACAACCAATGCATCATACACAGATGACTCATGCAACTCATAGAGACCGACACACGACTCTATGCAGATGCAAATGCGGTACCGACTCATTCAACAAATTCCCTAAGGAATCGAGTATTCAGCAGATCCTCCACGGGATCAAGTACTCAGCAGATTCTCCACGGAATCAAATATTCATCAGATTCTCCACGGAATCGAATATTCAGCAGATCCTCCACGGGATCAAGTACTCAGCAGATTCTCCACGGAATCAAATACTCTAACCAATCCTCCACGGGATTACATGTTATGACCGATTCTCCGAGGAATCACACAATGCAACCGATTCTCCAAGGAATCAAATATAACCATCGTATCATACGAGGTTCTGCAAATCCTCCGAGGGATCAATTGACACAAAAATGCATACTATGCTCACAAACATATTCATTGCATTTATCACATACATAGCATATATCTGTCATGCATTCACATTATACACCATTTCACACAAGGTTTACATACCTATTAATCCATCAATGCATTTCTATCTAATTCGAGCAAACACACAACATTATCAAACGATTAAGATTCACAATCGGCTCCACAATCTAGGATTCACGCCTTTCGGCCACCCACAACACAACATGTTGAAACAGTTCACACATCAATCCTTCATATAGGCATTAATCATAATTGAATCAATCAAACATCATGCCATGAACAAACAGTAAAACAAATAACACTGCCAGGTTCGCCAACCTTCGCCTGGCGAAGCCACGCAGCGAATGCTCGCTGGCCTTCGCCTGGCGAACTCCCCAGCGAAGTCCACTGGGAGTAATTCTGGAATTACTCGCTGAGGCTCGCTACCCACTCGCCTGGCGAACCTTCGCCAACTCACCTCGCCTGGCGAACTTGCCAGCGAGTACAGGGTATTAGCTTCTGACTTGCTTCGCTACAGCTCGCTGGGCTTCGCCTGGCGAAGCTTCGCTGCCTTTCGCCTGGCGAACTTGCGAAGACAGAACTTCCATGGCTGTCTCAAAGCCCAAACTCCACACAACCAACCGATTAAATCCAAACCAGTCACAGTAGCACAACCCAACCATCACCCGACTAAACTACATCGTCTAATCCGAGCTCTAACCGATTAAAACCTCATTCTACTCACAAAACCAACTTCTAACCTAAGTGGAAAAAGAGTAGAACTCTACAAAATCCACACACATACACATACAATCATATACATTAAAGAGATGATGGAGTTTCACACCCTTACCGATCGACTGCAAGCTTTGGTAACGATTCCTTGATGATTCTAGGTTTTCCTCTCCACTCTCTCTTCTCTTTCTCTTCTCCTCTTTTCTTTCTCTTGTTTTTCTTCTTATGTTACTATCTTCTTCCTTTTTCCTCTCTTATTCTATTTCTATCTCTATTTCTTTCCTCTCAAATTCTTTCCAACACTTATCAATCAATTCTCACACTAAAGTGCTAAATGTCTAAAATGCCCTTTTTACTCTAATTCCCCGAAAACTCTCTGAATCGGTAAAAATAGATAAAATAAGCAAAACACCACATAGCAATATATAATTTCTCAATTTAAATTAAACATCAATTAAATTAAAAGACTCAACAATTAATGGGAATTCAGAATCGGGGCGTTACAACTCTCCCCCACTTTAGAAATTTTCGTCCTCGAAAATATCACCTGATTCAAACAACTCTGGATGCGATTCTCGCATCTTGCTCTCCAATTCCCAAGTCATGTTGCCTTCCGCGGCACCTCCCCAGGACACTTTCACAAGCGCAATATCCTTGCCTCTTAGTTTCTTAACTTCACGGTCCAAAATACTAACCGGTAAAACTTCAACTGTAAGGTTATCTCTTACTTCAACTTCATCCATTGGGATCACATGTGACGGATCCGGAACATACTTCCGAAGTTGCGAGACATGGAATACATCATGCAAATTCGAAAGGTTCGGAGGCAACGCCACACGATACGCCACAGCACCAACCCGTGCGACAATCTGATACGGACCAATAAAACGAGAAGTCAACTTTCTCGACTTCAAGGCACGACCCACACCCGCAACCGGTGTAACTCTCAAAAACACATGGTCGCCCTCTTGAAACTCAAGATCCTTTCTCCTTTTATCATGATAACTTTTCTGTCTATTCTGAGAAGCTCTCATCTTTTCCCGAATAAATTTCACCTTTTCCGTCGTTTGCTGTACCATTTCAGGACCAACTACCGACCTTTCACCCGTCTCATGCCAGCACAGAGGTGTTCGACATCTCCGTCCATATAAAGCCTCAAATGGCGCCATACCGATACTCGAATGGAAACTGTTATTATAGGTGAACTCAATCAACGCTAAATAACCGTCCCACGCACCACCTTGTTCAAGCACACAAGCACGCAACAGATCTTCTAACGATTGAATCGTCCTCTCGGTTTGACCATCCGTTTGCGGATGATATGCCGAACTCAATCTCAACTTAGAACCCAAGGCACCTTGCAAACTCTCCCAAAATCTTGAAGTAAATCTAGGATCTCTATCCGACACAATACTCTTAGGAACTCCATGAAGCTTCACAATAGTGCCAACATAAATCTCGGCTAACCTTTCCAAAGAATAAGTAATATCAATCGGAATAAAGTGAGCCGATTTAGTAAGCCTATCAACAATCACCCAAATAGCATTATGTCCTCTTTGCGTATTCGGCAATCCCGTAACAAAATCCATCGATATACTATCCCATTTCCATTCCGGAATATCCAACGGTTGCATCAATCCACTAGGCTTCTGATGCTCCACCTTAGACTTCTGACAAGTCAAACACGAGTACACAAAACGAGCAACATCGCTTTTCAATCCAGACCACCAAAAGATCTTCTTCAAATCCTGATACATCTTATTCGCTCCCGGATGAATACTTAAGTTACTCCGATGTCCCTCTTCCAATATCATCTTTTTCAAATCCGCGTCATCGGGAATACAAATGCGACCTTGAAACCTCAAAACTCCTAATTCATCAACGTTGAAATCTTCATTCCCATTCATCATCAAATCCACAAATTTCAAATCCAACTTTTGCTTTTCACACACTGTAGTAAGGAAATCATTCGTGACATGCAACATACCAAGCTTCACACTACTCGGTGTTAACTCACAAACCAAACTCAAATCTCTAAAGTTCTCCAAGAGTTCCCACTCTCTAACCATCAAAGTAGACACGTGCAACGACTTCCGACTTAAGGCATCGGCTACCACATTCGCCTTACCCGGATGATAATTTAAACCAAAATCATAGTCCTTCAAAAGTTCTAGCCATCTCCTTTGCCTCATATTCAATTCCTTTTGATCAAACAAATACTTCAAACTCTTGTGATCGCTAAAAACTTCAAATCTTGCACCATAAAGATAGTGCCTCCAAATTTTCAAAACGAACACCACGGCCGCTAACTCCAAATCATGAGTAGGATAATTCTTTTCATGCACTCTCAACTGCCTAGAAGCATACGCCACAACCTTCCCATCTTGCATCAATACACCACCCAATCCTGACAAAGAAGCATCGCAATAAACCACAAAAGGTTCCGTAGGATTCGGCAAAATCAAAACTGGCGCTGTTGTTAACCTTCTCTTTAATTCCATGAAACTCTCTTCACAATTAACATCCCAAATAAAAACCTTTCCTTTACAAGTCAACTGCGTTAACGGAAGTGCTAACCTTGAAAATCCTTCGATAAACCTCCGGTAGTAACCGGCCAAGCCCAAAAAGCTTCGAATTTCCGTAACCGATCTTGGAGTCTCCCATTGCATTACCGCATCGATCTTGGATGGATCCACACTAATACCATTGCCAGAAATAATATGTCCAAGAAAACTCACCTCCGACAACCAAAACTCACACTTAGACAACTTTGCATACAACTTCTTCTCCTTCAAAATCCGCAACACAATCCTTAAATGTTCTTCGTGTTCCTCTCGAGACTTAGAATAAATCAAAATGTCATCGATAAACACCACCACAAAACGATCCAACTGCTCGTGGAAGATACGGTTCATATATTCCATGAAAACACCCGGCGCATTAGAAACTCCGAATGGCATCACCGTATACTCGTAGTGACCATATCGTGTTCTAAAAGCCGTCTTCGAAATATCTTCTTCCTTAACCCGAATCTGGTGATAACCGGATCTCAAATCAATCTTACTAAAAACACGGGCTCTAACCAATTGATCCATCAGATCATCAATTCTTGGAAGCGGATACTTGTTCTTAATTGTCACCTTATTCAACTGCCGATAATCAATACACAATCGCATACTACCATCCTTCTTCTTTACCAACAATACCGGCGCACCCCAAGGAGAAACACTTGGTCTTACAAATCTCTTATCCAACAAATCATTCAACTGCTTCTTCAATTCCACCAACTCCGATGCCGACATCCGATACGGGGCCATCGAAATCGGTCTAGTACCCGGAACTAGATCAATAGAAAATTCAACCTCTCTCTTTGGCGGCACATCCGCAACATCTTCCGGAAACACTTCAGGAAATTCACAAACCACAAGAAACACGTCGAGCTCAACTTTGCTCTCCACCGACAACGATGCAAACAAACCAAACAACTGAGCTTCGTCCGCTAAAAGTTTCTTCAACTCTTTAGTGGAAAGAAAACTCTCGTTTTCACCATCTTCCAAAGAAGGAAACCTTACCAACTTGTGATAGCAATCCAAATGAACTCTATTAAATTGCAACCAATTCATACCCAAGATTACGTCCAAACCTTCCAACGGCAAACACACTAAATCCATAACGAAGTCCTTACCATACATGGTCAAAGGACAACTTGCACACACCAAAGAAGTAGTTACCGACCCCGAAGCGGGAGTCCCAATAACCATACCACTACTCAAGGAAACCATACACAAATCCAACCGCTTAGCACACGCAAGAGAAATGAACGAGTGAGTCGCTCCAGTATCAATAATAGCAACTAAAGGCATATCATTAATAAAGCATGTACCTTTAATCAAACGATCTGCCGCATTAGTGGCGTCTGAACCTGCTAATGCGAATACTTTTCCGCCCGCCGGAGCTTGCTTCGGTTTGGTACAATTCGGGCTAATATGACCCACCTCGCCACAATTAAAACACTTCACAGCATTCTTTCTACACTCTGCTGCATCATGACCAAAGAGTCCACAGTTGGAACACTTCGCCTTGAACTTTCCACAATCATAAGACTTGTGGCCCATCACGCCACACTTAAAACATTTGATCGCACCGGAACCTCCTCCGGGTCTCCTATCAAAGTTTCCCCTATGTTTGCCCTTATCAGCAGGCGTCACATAAGGTCCGCTTCGTACTTGCTGCTTCCCTCTCCTCTCGCTCAAACCCTTATAATGAGTAGAACGAGCTCTACTATCTTCTTCATAAATTCTACAACACTCGGTCAAATCCGAAAATCTTCGTATCCTTTGATAACCCACCGCTTGCTTTATCTCAGGACGCAAGCCATTCTCATACTTGATACATTTGGAAAATTCCGCCGTAACCGCATCATAGTGAGGGTGAAACTTCACTAACTCAGTAAACTTAGCGGTGTAGTCCACCACCGACATATTACCTTGTTTCAACTCCAGAAATTCCATTTCTCTCTTCCCTTTAACACTTTCGGGATAATACTTCCTTAGAAACTCAGCACGAAATAAATCCCACGTAATCTCCTCGTCGTCGACCTCAAGAACTTGCCTCATGCTGACCCACCAGTCGTCGGCCTCTTCTCTCAGCATGTGAGTCCCTAGTCTCACCTTATTCCCTTCAGCACAATCCATCACCCTAAAAATTCTCTCAATTTCCTTTAACCATATCTGAGCACCATCCGGATCAAATCTCCCTTTAAACACCGGTGGTTGGTTCTTCCTGAACTCATCATTCGCATTCACGTTAGGTGCACCCTGCACAGCTCTGGCCATAGCCTCTAACGCCGCTGCCATAGCATTGTCATTACGACCTGCCATATTCTGAGGATTCCCAAAAATAACAACAAGGTTAAACAACCGTTCAACCAACACAACAACAAGACAGACACGACTGACTCAACACTGGCTCTGATACCACTTTATGTAACACCCCCTTTCTATACCCCAAATAAATTAGATAAATCAATTAGGCACATAGAAAATTTATTTCATCAGAGTTTGATTAAAACATGGTATAAAAGAGGCGCATCACATTATCATGAAATTAAACACATATGATACCTGCTCAAAATAGATATGCAACAATGGGTAACCCACATCTCAATATTTAGAATAAAGCGGAAACATCCAAATATTGAATCGATCTCATTCATAAAAGTATATATAACCATCAGTTAATTCGTGTTTTACAACGTATCCACAACAGATGCATACACATATGTATCACAAAAGAATCAAAACAAATGTAACTCCAAAAGAGTCAAAGGCTTCCTAACTACCCAGATGTTGCATATCAGAGCCATTGACCAAAAAGAATGAAGACATTGCTTCACAAAAAGAACCTCCAGCTTCCTACTCTGCAATGCCTCATAGAGCATTAGAAAACAGCAGAAGGGTGAGAAACAACATCATAACAGTTAATGCATAAAATTGTATATATACATAACTCCATAATTATACAAGTTATACTCAAATTATGTTCTCACCACATTAAGCATATACAAATAATCATGTCTCTACACATACACATGAACATTCACTATATTTCCTCCAAACAATCACATATAACATACACAGTTATATTCACACAACCAATGCATCATACACAGATGACTCATGCAACTCATAGAGACCGACACACGACTCTATGCAGATGCAAATGCGGTACCGACTCATTCAACAAATTCCCTAAGGAATCGAGTATTCAGCAGATCCTCCACGGGATCAAGTACTCAGCAGATTCTCCACGGAATCAAATATTCATCAGATTCTCCACGGAATCGAATATTCAGCAGATCCTCCACGGGATCAAGTACTCAGCAAATTCTCCACGGAATCAAATACTCTAACCAATCCTCCACGGGATTACATGTTATGACCGATTCTCCGAGGAATCACACAATGCAACCGATTCTCCAAGGAATCAAATATAACCATCGTATCATACGAGGTTCTGCAAATCCTCCGAGGGATCAATTGACACAAAAATGCATACTATGCTCACAAACATATTCATTGCATTTATCACATACATAGCATATATCTGTCATGCATTCACATTATACACCATTTCACACAAGGTTTACATACCTATTAATCCATCAATGCATTTCTATCTAATTCGAGCAAACACAAAACATTATCAAACGATTAAGATTCACAATCGGCTCCACAATCTAGGATTCACGCCTTTCGGCCACCCACAACACAACATGTTGAAACAGTTCACACATCAATCCTTCATATAGGCATTAATCATAATTGAATCAATCAAACATCATGCCATGAACAAACAGTAAAACAAATAACACTGCCAGGTTCGCCAACCTTCGCCTGGCGAAGCCACGCAGCGAATGCTCGCTGGCCTTCGCCTGGCGAACTCCCCAGCGAAGTCCACTGGGAGTAATTCTGGAATTACTCGCTGAGGCTCGCTACCCACTCGCCTGGCGAACCTTCGCCAACTCACCTCGCCTGGCGAACTTGCCAGCGAGTACAGGGTATTAGCTTCTGACTTGCTTCGCTACAGCTCGCTGGGCTTCGCCTGGCGAAGCTTCGCTGCCTTTCGCCTGGCGAACTTGCGAAGACAGAACTTCCATGGCTGTCTCAAAGCCCAAACTCCACACAACCAACCGATTAAATCCAAACCAGTCACAGTAGCACAACCCAACCATCACCCGACTAAACTACATCGTCTAATCCGAGCTCTAACCGATTAAAACCTCATTCTACTCACAAAACCAACTTCTAACCTAAGTGGAAAAAGAGTAGAACTCTACAAAATCCACACACATACACATACAATCATATACATTAAAGAGATGATGGAGTTTCACACCCTTACCGATCGACTGCAAGCTTTGGTAACGATTCCTTGATGATTCTAGGTTTTCCTCTCCACTCTCTCTTCTCTTTCTCTTCTCCTCTTTTCTTTCTCTTGTTTTTCTTCTTATGTTACTATCTTCTTCCTTTTTCCTCTCTTATTCTATTTCTATCTCTATTTCTTTCCTCTCAAATTCTTTCCAACACTTATCAATCAATTCTCACACTAAAGTGCTAAATGTCTAAAATGCCCTTTTTACTCTAATTCCCCGAAAACTCTCTGAATCGGTAAAAATAGATAAAATAAGCAAAACACCACATAGCAATATATAATTTCTCAATTTAAATTAAACATCAATTAAATAAATTAAAAGACTCAACAATTAATGGGAATTCAGAATCGGGGCGTTACAACAACACTCCAGCAGCTGAAGGTGTTGGTGATGTTCTGATTATGAGGAAAGATGGAAAAAGGTCAACAATTTCCAATGTGTTGTACATACCGGGCATGAAGAGTAATTTGCTCAGTATAGGGCAGCTTGTCGAAAAGAACTACAAGGTAGTTGTCGAAGACAAGATGATGAGAGTTCTCGACGCAGGTGGTAGATTAATCTTGAAGGCTCCAATGTCTCAGAATAGGACCTTCAAGATTGGACTCAATGTGATGGAGCACAAATGTCTAGCAACTGCGACCAGCAGAGATGAGTGGTTATGGCATTTTCGACTAGGTCATCTCAACTTTAATGACATCAGAGAACTGAAGAAAAGAAATATGGTTTCAGGATTACCAGAAATCGAAATTCCAAGTGAAGTCTGTGAGGAATGTGTTCAGTCGAAACAACACAAGAATAGCTTCAGCAAGGATGCAGGAAGGAAGTCGAAGGCAATACTTGAAGTCATATACTCTGATGTATGTGGTCCAATCCAGGTGGATTCGATTGGTGGCAATAGATACTTTGTCACGTTTATAGATGATTACAGTCGAAAGTTGTGGACTTACCTCATCAAGAAGAAAAGTGATGTGATTGAGGTATTTTCCAGATTCAAGTCCATGGTCGAAAGACAGAGTGGTCGAAAGCTGAAAATTCTGAGGACTGATGGTGGTGGAGAGTATGTGTCGAAAGAGTTCGATACACTATGTGTAAAAGAAGGGATTGTGCATGAGGTGGTGCCACCTTACACTCCACAGCAAAATGGGATTGTAGAACGCAAGAACAGAACCATCATGAATATGGTGAGAAGTATGTCGAATGGAAAGCATCTACCTAAAGAATTATGGGGAGAAGCAGTTTCGACAGTAACATATATATTGAACAGATGTCCGACGAAGAAGCTTGAAGGAATCACACCAGAAGAATGTTGGTCTGGTGTCAAGCCTAGTCTCAGTCACTTGAAGGTGTTTGGATCTCTAACACATAGACATGTGCCAGATCAGTTGAGAAGGAAGCTTGATGATAAGTCGAATCAGATGATCTTGATAGGATATCATTCGACAGGAGGTTACAAGCTGTTCGACCCAGTGAATAAGCAGGTAGTGATCAACAGGGACGTGATCATAGATGAGCTTAAAGAATGGGATTGGACTGAGAATGACAAGAAGGATTTAGTGAGAATCTCTTGTGAAGAACCAGCCACTGAAGTCGAAATATAAGTTCGACAGGAACCAGTTGCAGATGAAGCAGGTTCAAGCAGACCTCGACGAACAAGACACATGCCTGCAAGGTTGCAAGAATGTGTAATTACATCAGATGATGTAGTCGATGAAGAGGGTGAGCTGGTACATTATGCTTTCTACGCAGATGTCGAACCAGTCAATGCAGCTGAGGCATTGAAAGATTCGAAGTGGATGAAAGCAATAATTGAAGAGTTGGAGTCCATCGAACCAGTCAATGCAGTTGAGCCCAGATTGCAACTATCGAAGGATTCAGATGAAGATGATCTCGACCCAACCCAATACAGAAGACTTATTGGGTCACTTAGATACCTTTGCCACACAAGGCCTGACTTAGCATACAATGTTGGTATGATAAGTAGATTCATGCAGAAACCAAAGGTATCACACCTAGCAGCGGCGAAGAGGATATTGAGGTATCTGAAAGGAACTCTCGACTATGGCATTTTATTTCCAGCTGCTGATGAAGGAAAAGAATGCAAGTTAGTGGGATACACAGACTATAGTTGGTGTAGTGATGCTGAGGATCGAAAATCCACAACTGGGTATGTGTTTATGTTAGGTGGTGCACCAGTTGCTTGGAATTCGAGAAAGGAACCAGTAGTGGCATTGTCATCATGCGAAGCAGAATATATAGCTGCTTCCCTTTGTGCATGTCAAGCAAGTTGGATGGTGAACTTGGTCGAAGAAATCACAGGGAAGAACCATGGAACAATTACCATGAAGATAGACAGCATGTCAGCTATCAACTTGGCAAAGAATCCAATAGCTCATGATCGAAGCAAGCACATCGAAATGAGGTTCCATTATCTCCGAGAGCGGGTAGCAGAAGGGAAGATGAAGTTGGAACACTGCAGAACTGAGAATCAGATTGCAGATATCATGACGAAGGGAGTGCAGGTCGAAGCCTTCAGAAGACTAAGGGTCATGATGAATGTAGACAGTTTAGACACAATGAATTAGGTGGTGTGTTAAATATAATTCATTGTGATTTAATATCATTAGATTTGATATCATATGATTAGATTTGATATCATATGATTAGATTTGATATCATATGATTAGATATCATATGATTAGATTTGATATCATATGATTAGATTTGATTTAGAATATTTTGGGCCTTTTATGTTTTGGGCTAGTGTAAACCTAAAACTATAAATAGGGTGTCTTGCTTTGTATTCTACATCACAACAGAACAGATTTCACAGTTGCAGTTAGCAAGTGAAAGTTCAATAAGAAATCCCACAGTTGTGGATAACACATTCTCTCCAAATACTTATTCTCTCATTCTTCTCTTTCTTGTTTGTTATTCTTCTTCTCTTTTGTTGTTCTTGATAATTACTTGTTATTACCATCATTATCATATTGTGGGTTTGTTCATCAATCTTGAGATCAAGATTGAAGGGAATTCTTCATAGGGTGTGAGGTGAATTTCCAACACATAATTCACTCTAAAATTAATTTAAAATATGTCAAATATTATAATCGTATTTAATATTATAATTAAATTAAATATTTAATAAAATAGTGTAATAATATGTCCAAGTAATAACCAAATCATAATTTATCACCATAAAAATAATTGAACAGTGTTATTTTATTGTTGGTTGAATCATTGACTGTGAAAAAAATATTATCACCATAAGTAATAATTAAAAAACAATTTATTAAAAAGAGTAAGAGAATAAGTGGTCGAGGAAAAAGAAAATAAAAAACTATTTAAGAAGGTTTGAATGGGATAAAATTAGGTACTAATTCTGGTGCTTAATTTTGTATTTTAATATATTAAGCATCTATAGCAATATATTTTAAAATCATTTTAACAAAAAAACATTCTTAATAAAATAACCTAATTTTGTTTGGGTTCGAAGATGAAGTAATAATAACACTAGAAAATCACACGATAGTTGGATTGGATTCAGACCTAATAATCTAATATATCAAACCGGTCCAAGTCACAAATGTAAATTTCAAATTCAATTTTTATTGAAGTATAAAACAGTTTAGAGGGGATGATTTAGTCTCTTTATTGATTAAAATTAAAAGTTCAGCATCTAAACAATATTACTTTCAATGATTGTTTTTTAAATAATCATAAATAATATAATATGAGCATTTTTCAAATATTATAAATGTTAGAGTTAACGATGAAGAAAAAGAAAAATGTTAAAAAAATTATAGAGAAAAAATATATAATTATCTGTAATAAAATTTTCGATCTCAACAAACTCAATTTCTCAATTTAAATATAACTAACTTTCAATTTATATACACTAACCTAAACTCAAATGCAAATCAAATAAAACTGAAACTAAACCACTTGAATTTGAATTACATTTAACATCATCCTTTAATTCATCTCTACTACAAATAACGCATCTTATTTTGTGAGATGTTGGATCGAACTCTAGTATGGTCGAAGTCTGTTCGCGAGTAATGTGTGTTGTAGTCGAAGTTTGTTGTAACATGCATTAGTCAATATTGCTAGGGTTGTTAGCATGTTGAATTTGGCATTGCTTAAAAGTCCAATTGTTTAAGTTAACTTGTACCCTAAGTTAGTTTGTAATGGGTAATTGTTAAAAAATCCATTAGGTTAGTGTGCTATTTTTCTTATAAATAGGATACTAGTTTCTCAATCATGTCATAAGAAAAAATAGGAAGATAAAATCCTAATTTCAAGAGAGAAAGGTTCTTTTGTTATTCTTGTATACCTGTAATCTTGTTCTAAGAGAAAGGAAAGAATAACAGTTTAATAATTAATCCTTGTTGTTTTCTTCTTTATTAACCCTAACCCTTGTGTGTTTTTTGATCATTAAGAAACTGTTTATACTTAGTTTTAAGGTATCCGATTCACAACAAATTGGTTCGGTGAGCGTGGAGATGATGCCTTCAACAAAGTATGAGATTGAAAAATTCACCGGAGTGAACGACTTCGGTCTGTGGCGCTTGAAGATGAAAGCCCTATTGGTTCAGCAGGATTGTTTGGAAGCGTTGAAGGTGGCCATGGATGTTGCGTTAACGACAAAAGAAAAGACGGGCATGATCGAGAAAGCCCACAACGCAATATTGTTGAGCCTTGGTGATAAGGTTCTTCGACAGGTATTAGAGGAGACTACAGCATCGGGATTATGGGTGAAACTTAAAAGTTTGTAAATGACCAAATCTCTGGTGAATCGACTCTACCTGAAGCAAGCTTTATATTCATTCAAGATGAGTGAAGACAAAGTGTTGGCTGAGCAGTTCGATATGTTCAACAAGCTGATTCTTGATCTTGAAAATATTGATGTGAAGATCGATGACGAAGATCAAGCACTGTTGTTGTTGTGTGCTTTGCCCATAACACATGCTCACTTCAAAGAAACTCTCTTGTATGGAAGGGAGTCCCTGACCTTTGAAGAAGTTCAATCAGCCTTGTATTCTAAGGACTTGAACGAACGAAAGGAGCATAAACCTTCGACGGTGGGCGAAAGTTTGGCCGTTAAGGGAAAATTCTTGTGAAAGGATGGTAAGTTTGACAAGAAGAAAGGTAAAAGTCAACAGAAGTCTTATAGTGGCGAAACATCTAATATTTGATGTTATCATTGTAAGAAGGAGGGTCACATAAGAAAGGTGTGCCCTGAACGCTTGAAAGACCATGGAGTTAATGACAATGCAACCATTGTTCAAGATGACTTCGAATCATCTGATGTTCTTGTGGTTTCAAGTGGCGACTCGAAAAAAGAGTAGATTATGGATTCAGGTTGCACTTAGCACATGACTCCAAACAGAAAATTGTTCGAGGAGCTATGTGATCAAGATGGTGGATCTGTGCTGTTGGGAAACAAAAAATCTTGCGAAATTGCGGGTATTGGATCTGTGAGATTCAAGCTCCAGGATGAGTCAATAAGGTTATTGACTGAAGTCAGGTACATACCTGACTTGAAGAGAAATTTGATTTCTCTTGGTGAATTCGACAGAAAAGGATACATTTTTCAAGGAGAGAAAAGTATCCTAAGAGTCATGAAGGGGTCGAAGGAAGTCTTGAGAGGCGTGAAGAAACAAGGCTTGTATACCCTTGAGGCTGAGGTTGTAAGTGGTTCGACAAATATTGCATCCACGAAACCTATGTCGAAGACAAAATTATGGCACATGAGATTGGGCCATTTCAGCGAAAGAGGTCTAGTCAAATTGTGGAAGCAGAACCGGCTAGGAGGTGACAAAGTCGAAAAGTTAGAATTTTGTGAATCTTGTGTATTTGGTAAATCCTGTAGTGCGAAGTTTAACAAAGGCAAGCAAAGAACACATGGATCCCTGGACTACATTCATGTTGATCTTTGGGGGCCTGCAATAAATCTTTCACACTCAGGTGCAAGGTATTTTCTATCCATCTTTGATGACTATTTCAGAAAGCTATGGGTATTCATTCAGAAGACGAAGGATGAAACTTTTGAGAATTTCAAAAGTTGGAAGATTTTGGTCGAAAGTCAAACTGGCAGAAAGGTTAAGAGGTTGAGAACCGACAATGACCTTGAATTTTGCAACGAAGCGTTCAACAATTACTGTGTTGAGTCTGGGATTGCAAGGCATAAGACTGTAGCAGGTACTCCTCAACAAAATGACTTAGTTGAGAGATTCAATCGAACAATCCTTGAAAGGGTTAGATGCATGTTGGTTAGTGCTGGATTGAAGAAGGTGTTTTGGGCGGAAGTTGTTTCGACAGCGGCTTACTTGATAAATAGATGTCCCTCGACTGCCTTGGGAATGAAGACACCTGAAGAAGTTTGGTCGGGACATCCACCTAGTCTCTACAGACTAAGAGTATTTGGTTGTGTGGCCTATGCTCATATTAGGCAAGACAAGGTCGAACCTAGAGCTCTGAAATGCATGTTCATGGGATACCCTGAAGGAGTCAAAGCTTATAGGCTATGGTGCCTAGAGCCAGGTCACAGGAGGTGTGTCACTAGTCGAGATGTAGTTTTCAATGAAGCAGAGATGGCTTTCAAGAAAACTGATAATGCTGACGAAGAACTGGAACAGAGAGAGATTCATGTTGAGGTGGAGCATGTTGATGTTGAATTCCGTACCCCAAATGAAGTCAAAGAAGACGCAGAAGATGTTGTCGAAGATGAGGAGACTGATAATGACTACCTACTAGCAAGAGATATGTCGAGGAGAGTCATCAAGCCACCTCAGAGACTTGGGTATGCAGATCTTATAGCTTGTGTCTTAATCTCTGTAAGTGAGGTTCTAGACGAAGAACCTAGAGACTATAATGAAGTTATGAGGAGTCGAAAAATGACTGAATGGCTGAAGGTCATGGATGATGAAATGAAATCTCTTCATGATAACAACACCTGGGAACTGATCAAGAAACCTACTGAAGCCAGGTTAGTCAGCTGTAAATGGATTTTCAAAGTTAAGGAAGGAATCGAAGGACTCGCGTCGAAGAGATACAAGGCAAGATTGGTTGCTAGGGGGTTCACTCAGAAATAAGGTATTGACTTCAATGATGTGTTCTCTCCTGTTGTAAAGCACAAATCCATTCAAATGTTGCTTGCCATGGTGGCCCAGTTCGACCTTGAACTGGAACAGACACTACAAGAAAAATAATGGATTGTGACGGTTTGGCAGGTTACGACGGTTAAAACCACCATTAATTACACTCTACGACGGTTGTAGTACCGTCGCAGAAACGTGTGTCCCCAGGCTGCTTAGCGACGGTTTCAAACCGTCACACCAACCGTCGTTATATTTTATAATGGGCTGGAACTGACCTAAACTGGAGATGGCGACGGTTAAAGACCGTCGTTACTAGCCTTTTGATTTTTGTTTTCATTTTTGATTGTGACAGTTCAAAACTGTCGTGAACTCTATTTCACGACTGATTGGAACTGACATAAACTGGAAATGACAACAGTTAAATACTGTCGTGAATATCCTTTTGATTTTTAAGTGCAGGTAAATTGTGGCAGTTTGAACCGCCGCAAATTACGAATATTTAAAAGAAATTCTACCTTTACTATTTTAGCTATATTATAAAAAATAAAAAATATATATATTTCTATAATACTAATAGTAGAAAATTACTAAAGCTACTTGTTGCGGTGAAAATTTGATATCAAGCTATTAATTAACTTGAACCGTTTTCTTTTACAACCGGACTTTAATTTATCCAAAGGATAGGTCTAAAGAAAGAAAGAACCTTTTGCGCGATGTGACAACAACGCTTTAAGAGATTCGGGGATTCGGGGGTTGGTTATATCTAGGGAAGGTATTAGCACCCTAAATATCTGTAGTACTCTACAAGAACCTTTTGTTTAATTACTTGCTAAGTTTGTGAATTGTGCACTATGGTTTAAGGATTGGGAATTGAGATAAAATAAATAAAAAGGCCTAAGTGGTTTTCTAAGTTTGCTCGCAAAGGTATCGCACCTTCTGCCTACGTATCCTGACTAGGATAGAATCAGAGCAATCGTAGTTCACCTTACGAGGGAAAGAACTCTTGATGATGATCAAAGTTCAAAGGGGAACAAACATGACGATGTTTGTGTGGAGTTTTGACAAAACTCCCTAAACTAAATTGTAAAAGGGGGAAGTAAGAAATCATGACGATGATTCTTACACAGAGTTGACGAACTCTTTCCTAGGGTTCTAGTTGAAGAAAACTCCTAGTATGGGTGGGTTTCTTAGACTTCAAGCAAAGTCTAAAGGCTTCTATTCTAGGGTTAAGGTGACTTAACAAAGTCAAGGGATAGCAGAGATTTTGGTCCAAGACATTGACAGTCAAGTGGATAGACCTTCCTTTGGAGGAACAGTATTGTCGGCAACTGGACGAAAGCTAACGAGCTCCGTCGCTTAGGGATAAAATAACATACAAACATCATTCAAACATTCATGGTGACAACTAAATACAAAGATTAAAGATGGAAAGCAATGATGACAATCAGAGCAATTGTTTTGGTACGAGAACCGTGACGACAGTTCGCACCTGGGATACCGTTAACAGACAGATGAGATAAATATAAAAATAATTCAAGGTAAAAATTCTAACATGTTGACAAACATATATAGATATGATAACAATCAATTTTCCTGAGAAAACACAAGAGGAAACCTTCTAAATTTCATCTGCAACCAAATAGGGTTAGTACCGTTGACGCGCGGATTGCGCACCATAAAACGTGGTGAAAAAATAATCAAACATGGAAAATAAAATTATGACATGAAAGTACACATTAAAATAAACACAATGAAAAAAGAACGGGTGAAAAACGATAAAAAATGAGAGAGTTACGAATTTTTGAAGTTTATGTACAAAATAGGAAAAATAATAAAAGGGTTCGACCTCCACCCGGATCGAACCCTGGTCATGATGGTGAAAGGTATAATTGCGCGCATGTTCTTACCGCTGGGGCGGCTGTTACATCCATTAATCAAATGGAAACAATATGTATACAAGGCTCGTTTTGAGTCATGGCTGGGCAAAGTACATAATCAACACCAAATACGTTTTATACCGTATCTCACTAACCGCTCATCGGATCGAGGCAAATTTTATATGGATCTTGGGTAGAAAAATGAGAGGAAGAGGATGGTGATGTTAGTTTTTCCAAATTGTTTACCTAGTTAAAAAAAACGAGGACTGGTGTATGTGTGTGTTTTGAATGCATGGAAACATAATCGAAACCAAATACGTTTTATACCGTATCTCACTAACCGCTCATCGGATCGAGACAAATTTTATATGTAAATTGGGTAGAAAAATGAGAGGAAGAGGATGGCATAGGTGGTTTTTTGAAATTCACTTTCCTCTTCAAAACCCGATAGGGTACAAAATTGGACATTTAAGCTTGCAAATTGAAATGAACAGCTTGGTATACACATGTTAAAGGTCAAGTAAAGCCACATACACATCACATATATGATATATGACAGATAGCAAACACAATTGAGGCCAAGGCATGTATGAATATGACTGTTGTATGTAAGTTGCAAAATCACATAAACATAACAATGCATAACAAGGTGACTTTTGGATTTTGGGTGTTTTGATTTGTTCCAATCATTCTAACATCTTAATCATGTCATATTAAGTGTGTGCAGATGAAAACATTCAAACTGGAACACACATATGAGAACATAGCATTCAATTTGCAAATGGTGTGTATTATGTGTGTGTGAAGCATGATGTGGGGTGATTCTTTGTACAGGTCATTTTTAATGCTTTGGCTCATCTAGACATGTCATATATGTTCACATAAAGCTGTAGCAACAATAAAATACCAAGTATAAACAAACATTTCCAAGTTGGTGTGTGAGAATGAGGCCTTTTGCAAAATGGTGCATGATGATGCATAGATGAAGTTTCAGAATTAATTCAAGCAAGCTAACCATTTGTACAGCACAAATACATGATAATGAGATGATTCAATCATTAAAGTTCCAAAGAATTCACCTGTCATGAGAATTGACCATGCATATGCAAGTTATTCAAACAAGTATGCACATGAGTATGTGAATTTTGATTCTTGGCTTTTTTTCATCAAATTAAGGTTCCAACACATTATACATGAACCATATAAGGTGTATGTGGAGTGAGTTTGAGAAAAAACAAGATTTGGTGCAAAATTGGTTTTTTGGTGTTTATGTGTTCTTTTGTGTCATTTGGTGTCAATGTGTGAAATTTTGATGCAATGCTTAAAACAACAAGATTAATGCACACACATGTTTCAAATGATCATTAAGACACGTTAGAATGATGAAAATGTGCTTGTCATGCTTTGTGCTAAAAATGACCAAGTAAGTGCTTTGGTGTGTTTTGGAGCATTTGTGTTCATATGTGATTTTGTCATGATACACAAAACAACATAATAAGCACGTAGACATATCTAGAAAGTACATGGAAACATGCTTGGCAAAAACGACTGACACAAACTAGCAGTAATACATGAAGCAA
Source organism: Lathyrus sativus (assembly GCA_963859935.3). Lineage (NCBI taxonomy): Eukaryota > Viridiplantae > Streptophyta > Magnoliopsida > Fabales > Fabaceae > Lathyrus > Lathyrus sativus. The sequence goes on from OZ012736.1 coordinate 495,874,420, forward strand.
ACTAGCATCAAAACATGAAGCAAATCTTACCAGCACCTATGAAACAAATCTTGGCAGCAAAAGAATTTGGATTACCTCACACCAGCAACATCAACCAAACAGTAGGAATGTGTACATACTAATCCAAATAAACTGTGACATAAAACCTGTTTATTGGGCTTCCAATATATTGCTATGTTATAGTGGACCAATCACTGGTACAGCAGCACAATTTTTTTTACTTTCATGCTTGTGACAGCATCCACACTATGAAGCCAACAGCCTTGTTACTCAAAATTATCACATGACAGTTTTGGCACTAAACCCTTTATGATAGCCACCTTATATTTTTGATCTCAATCATTTAAATTCATATAGCATATTGGTAAAACAAAGGCAAGATGCTTACCAAACATTAACAAACATCATTGAAATCACCATACATTTCATAACTCAAAGTTCACAAAAATCACTCAAAATGCCCAAGTCATGGAAGTATAAAGCAAGAGATGCTACATACCTGTTGAAGTTTCTTGTGAGCAAGCCAAGAGTGTTGAGAAAACCAGAGGTAGTGAAATCCAAGCTTTGGTATTGTGCTCTTACTTGAACTTTAAGAAACAATCCAAATGAGATGCCAAAATGAGATTTGTGAGTTCTTTATGACAAATGAAGGTTTGGACAGTTGATATATATTATATTTGAGGTGTTCAAATGGTTAAAACCTCAAGAAGATGTTTGGAGCAAGGTTTGGAGGTTTTTGTGGACTTTGGTCAAAGTAAGTTCCATGGAAAGTTGACTTTTGGATTCTTTGAGTTTTTGGGTGGTTTAAGTGTTTGTACACCTCCTATATATGATTTATAGGATGTGTGGATGAAGATTTGAGTGCTGGAACATGTGTAGCTCAATATGGTAGCAAAATTGCAAAATGCTGAATTTTGGCAATTTTGGCTACTTTGGTGATTTTGCAAAATGTAAGTGAGAGAGAGGTGTGATGAGAGGGCTCCTTTTAGCAGGTTTTCAGAATGATGTTGATGTCCCAAATGAGGGGTTTGAGGTCCCTATTTATAGAATTATGAAGTGAGGAGCTTGCTAGGTAACCTTGCTTCACCATGAAGAAAACTAAGATATTTCCATCCAATTGTCCACTTGCCTTGCTTTTTCTGGTTCTTGGCTGTCTCCCTAACCCAATGGGCAAGTTTTAATGATGTTTTTACTGAGAAAACACAGCCTAGAGGCTTGGTAGAGTGGCTGGAGCAGAATTTCTTTACACCTCATGCTTGGAAAAGTCAAAGTTTTCAACTTAGGCAATGAAACTTCAAACTTTAATTCCATGATGTTTCCATGATAACTTTCTGTTCTAACATGCTAAGAATGTTCAATATATCAGGTAGAAAGAGTTGGGCAAGTGGAAATTGGCTCACTTGAGTGATAGAGGTGCTTTTGCAATATTGGTCAATGTGGGACTAGTATGACAAAATACCAACTTTGAACACATGTATCTCTCAGCTCATAACTCACCTTGAGATGTTCTTGTACAATTTAGAAAGCCCTCACATAGTACTAAAACTTCCATGTTGGCCGGAAATCTTGATTCTATTTGAAACTAGGTGAAAAATACCTTTGAAGTTGGCTGATTTTAGCTTTTAAAGTGAAAATAACTTAGAAATTTTCTAAGTTATTTTCCCTTCTAGGAATGTTTTTGCTTATATCTCAAAAAGTATGCATTTTCTGGTTGTGGACTAGTATGGGACTTTTGTAGGACTTGTCAAGAGCTTTCAAATGAGACTAGAACCAACTTAATTGGATGTGTGGTTAAGGAGATACGGTTTAGCCCTTTTCAAAACCCTAATTTCCCGATTTCTCGATTACTCTCTCATTCTTGATCCAATGACCATGAAAATTGATATGCAAGTCCACTATGACATAAGGAACAACTTTGATTCACAACTTGGATTCCAATTCTCAAAATTTGAGGAGTTGACTTTTCGGTCAACCGTACGATCGATCGGTGCCGATCGAGTCGCCTGTTGATATTCTGGACATCCTGGGACTCTGAAACTTCTTGAATAGTCTTTAATAGCCTATATTAACTTCATGGACCTCACTCCCACCATTAAAACCTTTTCCAACATCAAAGTCAAACCACAGTTGACTTTCCACTAGTTAAAAACCCTAATCGGGGCCTCCTGACTGCACTGTTCTTGATTCTGAAACGATTCCTTCCAATTGACTTCCCATTTGACTTTTATATTATCTTTGACTTCATTCCATGATTGAATTGGCCCAAATCATTGGTTGATCATTCCTTGATTGTTTTGAATTTGTCGGTGCGAGAACCCTGATTCATCTGTAACTTGACAATAATAAACTTGCACTGATTTAGGGTTAGATAATTCATGATCATGCTTCTAAAAATGATAATGAGGATCTAAGGGGTCAAAATTTGGGGTACAACAGTTGCCCCTATTTAAATATCTTCACGAGATGACTGAGAGATGACAATTCTCGGAAAATCGCAGTGAAAGGTATTTAAATATAGATAACCAAAAATTTTGTCCCTTAGATCCGATGCCATGCTAAAGGACAAGTTATGATATGCCATGCACTCTAAATTATGTTTTATGATGCTTGAATGCAAACAACATAGACGCAACGATAATGATAAAAGAAACAGTAAACAAACAGTGACAAATACAAGGACTCGACACTGGGGACTCGTACTGAAAAACTAAATTAACAGTTCAGACATGACTGATAGCGTAAGAAGGAAAACTTCACATGGGGAAGAGACAAATCCAATAAAGATGACAATCTTATTGGAACAGAGGTACTCCACCGGGGAGAAGAATAGGCTTCTACTGGGGAAAAGGATATACTTTTACTGGGGAATGGAAAATTAATTCCGTCGGGAAAAGAGAAGCAAACTTCACCGGGGAAGCGAAAGACTGGATACAACCTCACTGGGGATGATCAGATGAGGAGCTTCCTATAGCGAAGAGCTCAAACGGGATCTTCAGGAATGGACTAGAAACAAGACTAATCACACACGGAGGACACTAATGACAACTAGATCTCCAGGACTTGACCGGGAACATGGATTACTGGGGATACACCCTCAGTTTCTGCAAATAGTTCACACAATGCTGGTAATTAATAGACTTCCTGGGGAATTGGTAACAACCAGAATTCCAAGCGATGCCAGTGACGATTGGTCTTTTAATGGTGATTGGTGACAACCAAATCAGGGTATCAATGACAATTAGTTATGAAACAATGCCAGTTACGACTGGATTTTTAATGAAGATGGTGACGACCATGCTGGGGAATACCAATGACAATTGGTTATACAAAAATGCTAGTGATTACTAGATCTTCTAGATGGGGATTGGTGACAACCAAACTGAAACAGATTCCCAATAACGATTGGACTCTAGATGATGATACCAGTTACGACTGGGTTTCAAAGGGAAAAATTGGTTAAAACCTCAAGATACCAATGACGATTGGATTTAGGCAGTGCCAGTGACGACTGGACTTCATGGGGAGAGTTAGCAACAACTAACAAGATACCAATAATAATTGGAACAATACTAGTGACGACTGGATTTCCCGGGGAAAGGTTGGTAACAACCAAACCAAGAGGCGCCAATGACAATTGGACTTTTAAACAGTGACAGTGACGACTGGACTTATACGTGGATTTGTTAGTGACAACTAACGAGACACCAATGACGATTGGATTTAGACAATGCCAGTGACGACTGGGCTTAAAAGAAAATAGACGGTGACGACCAAATGAATGCCAACGACAATTGGTTTGAACAAAATGCCGGTTACGACTGGACTTATACTTGGAAACGAAGTGAGTAATAACTTAGACTTTGCGGGGATTGATATATGTTACCGACTTGGGGAACAAACGAATCACACTGATCCCATGATGAGGGGGTATACGTAGACTTGGGAAATAAACCCGAAGACCTACTGGGGAATAGAGCCTGTATGTAGATTTTGCTGAGGTGAATTCAAACAGATGTCCAAAAATACTTCGCTGGGGAAAGAACTTTCATATCATCACAAGAAATCCTGAGGGATAATCTTCAATCTTGATAACCATACATGGCCAAAATAGCTCAAATTTACCTATACTTCACCGGGGAGGATGGTGTATCAAAGTTTCTGCTATTCCGAGGTTTCGGGGAAGTATGATTTTCCTCGAATCTTTTCTGTGAGTTAAACATTTTTTGTTAGTCTTTTCAAGTTTATTTGAATCTAATGCTTTCAAAATTTGAAGAATTATAAGCTTCTCTGAAGAGACTGCCACTTATCGCTGATGAAAGATAAGCTTCTCTCAAGAGACTGCTACTTATCGCTGATGAAGGATAAGCTTCTCTGAAGAGACTGCCACTTATCGTTTGAGAAAGATAAGCTTCTCTGAAGAGACTGCCACTTATCGCTGAAGAAAGATAAGCTTCTCTGAAGAGACTGCCACTTATTGCTGATGAAGGATAAGCTTCTCTGAAGAGACTGCCACTTATCGTTTGAGAAAGATAAGCTTCTCTGAAGAGACTGCCACTTATCGCTGAAGAAAGATAAGCTTCTCTGAAGAGACTGCCACTTATTGCTGATGAAGGATAAGCTTCTCTGAAGAGACTGCCACTTATCGTTTGAAGAAAGATAAGCTTCTCTGAAGAGACTGCCACTTATCGCTGAAGAAAGATAAGCTTCTCTGAAGAGACTGCCACTTATTGCTGATGAAGGATAAGCTTCTCTGAAGAGACTGCCACTTATCGTTTGAAGAAAGATAAGCTTCTCTGAAGAGACTGCCACTTATCGCTGAAGAAAGATAAGCTTCTCTGAAGAGACTGCTACTTATCGCTGATGAAGGATAAGCTTCTCTGAAGAGACTGCCACTTATCGTTTGAGAAAGATAAGCTTCTCTGAAGAGACTGCCACTTATCGCTGAAGAAAGATAAGCTTCTCTGAAGAGACTGCCACTTATTGCTGATGAAGGATAAGCTTCTCTGAAGAGACTGCCACTTATCGTTTGAAGAAAGATAAGCTTCTCTGAAGAGACTGCCACTTATCGCTGAAGAAAGATAAGCTTCTCTGAAGAGACTGCTACTTATCGCTGATGAAGGATAAGCTTCTCTGAAGAGACTGCCACTTATCGTTTGAGAAAGATAAGCTTCTCTGAAGAGACTGCCACTTATCGCTGAAGAAAGATAAGCTTCTCTTAAGAAACTGCCACTTATCGTTTGAAGAAAGATAAGCTTCTCTGAAGAGACTGCTACTTATCGCTGATGAAGGATAAGCTTCTCTGAAGAGACTGCCACTTATCGTTTGAGAAAGATAAGCTTCTTTGAAGAGACTGCCACTTATCGCTGAAGAAAGATAAGCTTCTCTTAAGAGACTGCCACTTATCGCTGAAGAAAGATAAGCTTCTCTTAAGAGACTGCCACTTATCGCTGAAGAAAGATAAGCTTCTCTGAAGAGACTGCCACTTATCGCTGAAGAAAGATAAGCTTCTCTGAAGAGACTGCCACTTATCGCTGAAGAAAGATAAGCTTCTCTGAAGAGACTGCCACTTATCGCTGAAGAAAGATAAGCTTCTCTGAAGAGACTGCCACTTATCGCTGAAGAAAGATAAGCTTCTCTGAAGAGACTGCCACTTATCGTTTGAAGAAAGATAAGCTTCTCTGAAGAGACTGCCACTTATCTAAAAATGCTCTTCTTGATAGATAGTGCAAAATAAATGCACGTCCAGGTAGGTTTGGCGACCGACATGGACCAAAGTTCAATCTATAATAGAACTAGAAAGAAACTGTCGAACAAGACTCCAACCACTGAGAAATGAACTCGAATGGGGACACCTCTTATCCAATCCTGGAAAAAGATAACTGAAGTAACCATCATCCACGAGGATTAACTCTGTGGGGAATTGACAAAGGGTGGACGTTTTATGCCTAAAGGCCGACAACTCTATGGGAAAGAGACAAAACGCCCAGTCACTAAGGAGGGACACCCAACAAAACAGGTAACAACCAGAGACAGCACAAATGCACAGATGCTATGCATATGCTTATGCCATGATCATGTTTATGCTATGCTTTTGTTTATGCTGACAAAACAGACAAAACTGCAGATGAAATGAACATCTCGACACGGAGACTCAAACAACTTCACCAAAGTTGGGAATCAAAGGGATGGTCAGGAAGAATATCCATTCTACTTTCAAGGTTACCACCTTCTCTGAGAAAGTAATCTTCTTAGGCCAAAACATCATGACTTCACTTGGACTGCCATCATGAGTTTGAATTCTTTGCTAAAGGAAGATCACACCGAGAGATTCCCATATCAACGGAAGTAACAACTTAACCGGAGAATTTTGACAAAAGGTACCTATGAGAACAAAACATTTATGCCTCATGATGGTGATAATCCTCTTCAAGCGAGCAGAGGCTCTTACGACGAACAGTCTTCATATCCTTTCTGCCCCAAATTATGCATTTTGTGAGAAGACGTCAGAAGGATGCTTTTACAAAAGAATCGTCATAAAGATGCTTCAATGCCTTCAAACCTTTAGAGGGATTTACCAATCTCGACGTGATTGCCCCAGTTTGACTGTATTTGCACAACAAAGTCCTCAGACTGTGGAAGTAATTATTGGGGAACAAACTTGCCCCTGCTAGCTGGTAACTGTACCAAATTTGCCCCAGACTAAACTGTTGATTAAGAGATTCATCTGGCCTTGACCTGGTTGGTTTTGCTGGCGAACCTGGAGTAGCTGGCCTTGACAACAATTCATTTTAAGATCTCAAACAATGTGCCCCATAACACATGGTCTGCAAGAAGAAATCACTAAGAGGATTTTACAGAAGAATTGTCATCCAAGATGCATTCAATATTTTCAAACTCTTAGAGAGATTCACAAATCTCGACGTAACTGCCCCAGTTTAACTGTCTTGGAGAGATTAATCTAATCCCGACTTGATGGCTTCTGATTGACTGTTTTCGAGAGTTCTAATATTGACTTGACTGCCCCTGATTAACTGAAGAGTTCTGCCCCATTTCAAATGTCTTTGATTGGCTTGGATTAAAGGTGTTACAAATGATTGACCAATCCTTCAAATTAGTTGCCCCAGGCTGAGCTTCCTTTATCGAATCCCATTCCCTAGCTGACAGCGTTTGTTGGGCTTCCTTTGACGTTTGGATTGTCTTGCACGCAATGTTGTTCATTTAAAAATTGGCAATTCTCAATGTAAAATTCATGCAATCTTTTGGAAACATCTTTTGATGGAACGCACACGGTGAAGTGGTCAAGTGATCAAAGTGAAAATGATTCAGTCATTTACAAATGATGGATAAAGTGATGAACACACACAGTTAACAAAGATCATTAGGAGTCAGGTTATCCAACCTTGCTGTAATATGCTTTCAAAACAACCTTACCTCAATTAGGTCTTTTAAGGGTTGTAACGTGGCTCGGTTCACGGTTCATGAAACAAAGGATAAAGGCTCAAAGTTATTTGTCCCACCCATTCTCCGTGATGAACTCCACTCCTATGTTCAGTTAACTCAAACTATTCATTCAGGTTTTTACCCGTTTTTAAGAATTGAATTGATGGTAGTTAGTGATGGTTTACAAACCTAATGTAGTCACAACTCCCTTACATTATTGGGTTGTCTTTTTCTATTTTGAGGATTTTGAAAGTGAAAGCTTTAAGGTTTTCCTCTTTTTATTATCCCTGACTTTTGCCTGAACTGTTTTCTTTTGAATACGCAGTCAGCGGGATGCCCAATTTTGCCTAAGTCCCCTTCACAGGTTTCGACTTAGCGGGCCTTTCAATTTTCTTTTTTTTCTTTTTTTTTCGTTGAGAAAGAAGGTGACTACCTTGATTAATGGCTTACAGTGAACCATCATCGTGTTTCATGCTGAAAAGCATCTTTGACACTTGTTTGTTTTGTACGAAGGAAAACCTGAGTGCATCAACTCTATATGAAAAGTGTCATGTATGCACATATCTCCAAGTTAACTGAGAACTACCCGCCCCAGGTTTGAGATTTAAGGTTTTGTTTTTGTGAAGAAAGAAAACTCCTACTTCTAGGCTCGAAGGGTTTTAACGAGGGATTATCTTCCTTATTTCTCCAGTGTTTAGGGATTGAAACAATGCCTTACATCATTGGTAAAGTCAAATTGAAAACATATCAACAGCAGCTATGAATATAGTTTTCATCATCCTCCCCAATCTTTGCTTCAAACAGAAATTTGGTAAAGAAAAGAAATTCTTGCATTTTCGTTTTTTCATTTTTTTTTGTTTTTGTTTTCTTATCACAATGAAAGACAAAGAGTGAAACGAATGGATTTAATCAAAAGATGCATAAACATTTCATTAATATGCCAATTTAAAATGAACAACCAACTTGCAAGCAAACACAAATGCAAAGAAACCACAACACAATGCTGAAACAGTTTACGAGCTGCCAGCCTTAGGGAACTACACTGTTTAACAAAACAAATTTCAAGCTTGATGCAGAGAAACACCTTCCACAACCACTTGCTCTTTGTGGTATAGTATTATGAGGGGCTTTGTAGGTCCTTTGCCACTTGCTTCAAGAGCTGAGCCACTGGTACTTGGTTTATCTTCTTGAAGTTCTAATAGCTCTAACAAGCTTTGCACTTTTAACCCGGAAGCTTTGCACTCTTCCACCAGATGCCCCACTGTCCCAGTATGGTACTTGCATTCAACCTCTGGGTGATCTTCTTCAAGGATCAGATCTTTGTCAATAATCAGCTCTTGTACAACATGTCCTAATGCCAAACAATTGTCTAGTTCATGTCCTTCAGCCCCTTTATGGAACTCACAAGTCAAGTTTGCATTATGCCATGGCCCTGGCACAGGGTTAAAAGCTCGTGGAGTCACCAATGAATTCTGAATTAGTAGCGGGTACAGCTTACTTAGCGGCACAGGAACTGACCTGTAGCATGCCTTGTTCTTTTTGACAGGATCTTTCTTATTCATGCTCTGGCTTTGGGAACCTTGAGGGGAAGCAGCCAATGGGTGCTGAGATATTCTTTTGGTGACCACCTGATGAGGTTTTGGCGTAGGCCCAAATGCTGGTTGACTACGGCCTGACCGTTGAAACTTAGGAGGTCCTTGAGCTGGAAGAGTCACTGGAAGTGACGGACTGACAACCTCTCTGGGTGTAATAGGATGGGAAACTCCCTCACTTTTCATCAAACTCTGCAAAGTTTCCAAAACCCAATTCATCTGCCCTTTGAGGATCTTGATTTCCTCCTTCAAGGTTTCTTGTTCTTTCAACAGTTCATTCATTGTTGCCATTGGTCCAGAATATTCTCTCTCTCTGACACAAAGAAGAGGATAAGACTCCAGGCTGAGAAATGAAAATGTGAATGCGAGGACATGCTCATGCAATGCAAAAAGTTTCATGGAACTTGAAATATTTACAAACATCAAGATATACCAAAAACTTTTCATTAATGTCAGTACTTCTTACAAGAGTTCTCTTCCTTTTAATGTCCATAATAACCTCTTGATGTTTACAAACAAAAAAGTCAGAGTTCCATGAAACTTTCATGATATGATGCTTATGGATGCATGAATTCAACAAACACAGGTAAACACATATTCACATATACACATAGATAAACAGACAAAGGTTTGGGGAAATTCGAGCGTGGGGCCAAGGTCTACCCTTCCCAAAAAGGAGTGTACTAGAGTTTTTTACCATTGTAGAACAAGGTTCTTAAAGGTTCCCAGAGTCTCCAGCCCATCTTTCGGATATTATCAATTTCCCAAATAACTCGGTGGTCGATAATATTCTCAAGAGAGTCTCGTCCGAGTGTAGTATCGCGTATCAACTATTTGGAAATACTCCCTCATAGTCATCGCACTACATCCTAGTAAGGCCAAAGTGGGGTAATAAGTGATCTAAAGGTCCTCAATGGCATGGGTCCCTTATAGAAAGCAGCATTGTTTTCACGAATACTCGATCAACAACACCAACCCTCAAAAAGGACCTCCATTGAGCGGTGGTTTTCTCAAGTTAGCTTAGTCGGGAATCAACTCCCTATAAGCCTTCTTGAATATACCACCTTCCTATCATAAGTACGCTCGAGCACGGGTATAGTGCTGTCTCACCACTTGAAATTCCCAAGAACCAAACATAACAAATATGCATATATTTACAAATATTCACAAATAGCAAGTATTTAAACAAAATAGGCTAAACCCTCAAAACAAAAGCATAATATCCCCAGTGAAGTCGCCATTTCTGTTGCGGTGAAAATTTGATATCAAGCTATTAATTAACTTGAACCGTTTTCTTTTACAACCGGACTTTAATTTATCCAAAGGATAGGTCTAAAGAAAGAAAGAACCTTTTGCGCGATGTGACAACAACGCTTTAAGAGATTCGGGGATTCGGGGGTTGGTTATATCTAGGGAAGGTATTAGCACCCTAAATATCTGTAGTACTCTACAAGAACCTTTTGTTTAATTACTTGCTAAGTTTGTGAATTGTGCACTATGGTTTAAGGATTGGGAATTGAGATAAAATAAATAAAAAGGCCTAAGTGGTTTTCTAAGTTTGCTCGCAAAGGTATCGCACCTTCTGCCTACGTATCCTGACTAGGATAGAATCAGAGCAATCGTAGTTCACCTTACGAGGGAAAGAACTCTTGATGATGATCAAAGTTCAAAGGGGAACAAACATGACGATGTTTGTGTGGAGTTTTGACAAAACTCCCTAAACTAAATTGTAAAAGGGGGAAGTAAGAAATCATGACGATGATTCTTACACAGAGTTGACGAACTCTTTCCTAGGGTTCTAGTTGAAGAAAACTCCTAGTATGGGTGGGTTTCTTAGACTTCAAGCAAAGTCTAAAGGCTTCTATTCTAGGGTTAAGGTGACTTAACAAAGTCAAGGGATAGCAGAGATTTTGGTCCAAGACATTGACAGTCAAGTGGACAGACCTTCCTTTGGAGGAACAGTATTGTCGGCAACTGGACGAAAGCTAACGAGCTCCGTCGCTTAGGGATAAAATAACATACAAACATCATTCAAACATTCATGGTGACAACTAAATACAAAGATTAAAGATGGAAAGCAATGATGACAAGGTCTACCCTTCCCAAAAAGGAGTGTACTAGAGTTTTTTACCATTGTAGAACAAGGTTCTTAAAGGTTCCCAGAGTCTCCAGCCCATCTTTCGGATATTATCAATTTCCCAAATAACTCGGTGGTCGATAATATTCTCAAGAGAGTCTCGTCCGAGTGTAGTATCGCGTATCAACTATTTGGAAATACTCCCTCATAGTCATCGCACTACATCCTAGTAAGGCCAAAGTGGGGTAATAAGTGATCTAAAGGTCCTCAATGGCATGGGTCCCTTATAGAAAGCAGCATTGTTTTCACGAATACTCGATCAACAACACCAACCCTCAAAAAGGACCTCCATTGAGCGGTGGTTTTCTCAAGTTAGCTTAGTCGGGAATCAACTCCCTATAAGCCTTCTTGAATATACCACCTTCCTATCATAAGTACGCTCGAGCACGGGTATAGTGCTGTCTCACCACTTGAAATTCCCAAGAACCAAACATAACAAATATGCATATATTTACAAATATTCACAAATAGCAAGTATTTAAACAAAATAGGCTAAACCCTCAAAACAAAAGCATAATATCCCCAGTGAAGTCGCCATTTCTGTTGCGGTGAAAATTTGATATCAAGCTATTAATTAACTTGAACCGTTTTCTTTTACAACCGGACTTTAATTTATCCAAAGGATAGGTCTAAAGAAAGAAAGAACCTTTTGCGCGATGTGACAACAACGCTTTAAGAGATTCGGGGATTCGGGGGTTGGTTATATCTAGGGAAGGTATTAGCACCCTAAATATCTGTAGTACTCTACAAGAACCTTTTGTTTAATTACTTGCTAAGTTTGTGAATTGTGCACTATGGTTTAAGGATTGGGAATTGAGATAAAATAAATAAAAAGGCCTAAGTGGTTTTCTAAGTTTGCTCGCAAAGGTATCGCACCTTCTGCCTACGTATCCTGACTAGGATAGAATCAGAGCAATCGTAGTTCACCTTACGAGGGAAAGAACTCTTGATGATGATCAAAGTTCAAAGGGGAACAAACATGACGATGTTTGTGTGGAGTTTTGACAAAACTCCCTAAACTAAATTGTAAAAGGGGGAAGTAAGAAATCATGACGATGATTCTTACACAGAGTTGACGAACTCTTTCCTAGGGTTCTAGTTGAAGAAAACTCCTAGTATGGGTGGGTTTCTTAGACTTCAAGCAAAGTCTAAAGGCTTCTATTCTAGGGTTAAGGTGACTTAACAAAGTCAAGGGATAGCAGAGATTTTGGTCCAAGACATTGACAGTCAAGTGGACAGACCTTCCTTTGGAGGAACAGTATTGTCGGCAACTGGACGAAAGCTAACGAGCTCCGTCGCTTAGGGATAAAATAACATACAAACATCATTCAAACATTCATGGTGACAACTAAATACAAAGATTAAAGATGGAAAGCAATGATGACAAGGTCTACCCTTCCCAAAAAGGAGTGTACTAGAGTTTTTTACCATTGTAGAACAAGGTTCTTAAAGGTTCCCAGAGTCTCCAGCCCATCTTTCGGATATTATCAATTTCCCAAATAACTCGGTGGTCGATAATATTCTCAAGAGAGTCTCGTCCGAGTGTAGTATCGCGTATCAACTATTTGGAAATACTCCCTCATAGTCATCGCACTACATCCTAGTAAGGCCAAAGTGGGGTAATAAGTGATCTAAAGGTCCTCAATGGCATGGGTCCCTTATAGAAAGCAGCATTGTTTTCACGAATACTCGATCAACAACACCAACCCTCAAAAAGGACCTCCATTGAGCGGTGGTTTTCTCAAGTTAGCTTAGTCGGGAATCAACTCCCTATAAGCCTTCTTGAATATACCACCTTCCTATCATAAGTACGCTCGAGCACGGGTATAGTGCTGTCTCACCACTTGAAATTCCCAAGAACCAAACATAACAAATATGCATATATTTACAAATATTCACAAATAGCAAGTATTTAAACAAAATAGGCTAAACCCTCAAAACAAAAGCATAATATCCCCAGTGAAGTCGCCATTTCTGTTGCGGTGAAAATTTGATATCAAGCTATTAATTAACTTGAACCGTTTTCTTTTACAACCGGACTTTAATTTATCCAAAGGATAGGTCTAAAGAAAGAAAGAACCTTTTGCGCGATGTGACAACAACGCTTTAAGAGATTCGGGGATTCGGGGGTTGGTTATATCTAGGGAAGGTATTAGCACCCTAAATATCTGTAGTACTCTACAAGAACCTTTTGTTTAATTACTTGCTAAGTTTGTGAATTGTGCACTATGGTTTAAGGATTGGGAATTGAGATAAAATAAATAAAAAGGCCTAAGTGGTTTTCTAAGTTTGCTCGCAAAGGTATCGCACCTTCTGCCTACGTATCCTGACTAGGATAGAATCAGAGCAATCGTAGTTCACCTTACGAGGGAAAGAACTCTTGATGATGATCAAAGTTCAAAGGGGAACAAACATGACGATGTTTGTGTGGAGTTTTGACAAAACTCCCTAAACTAAATTGTAAAAGGGGGAAGTAAGAAATCATGACGATGATTCTTACACAGAGTTGACGAACTCTTTCCTAGGGTTCTAGTTGAAGAAAACTCCTAGTATGGGTGGGTTTCTTAGACTTCAAGCAAAGTCTAAAGGCTTCTATTCTAGGGTTAAGGTGACTTAACAAAGTCAAGGGATAGCAGAGATTTTGGTCCAAGACATTGACAGTCAAGTGGACAGACCTTCCTTTGGAGGAACAGTATTGTCGGCAACTGGACGAAAGCTAACGAGCTCCGTCGCTTAGGGATAAAATAACATACAAACATCATTCAAACATTCATGGTGACAACTAAATACAAAGATTAAAGATGGAAAGCAATGATGACAATCAGAGCAATTGTTTTGGTACGAGAACCGTGACGACAGTTCGCACCTGGGATACCGTTAACAGACAGATGAGATAAATATAAAAATAATTCAAGGTAAAAATTCTAACATGTTGACAAACATATATAGATATGATAACAATCAATTTTCCTGAGAAAACACAAGAGGAAACCTTCTAAATTTCATCTGCAACCAAATAGGGTTAGTACCGTTGACGCGCGGATTGCGCACCATAAAACGTGGTGAAAAAATAATCAAACATGGAAAATAAAATTATGACATGAAAGTACACATTAAAATAAACACAATGAAAAAAGAACGGGTGAAAAACGATAAAAAATGAGAGAGTTACGAATTTTTGAAGTTTATGTACAAAATAGGAAAAATAATAAAAGGGTTCGACCTCCACCCGGATCGAACCCTGGTCATGATGGTGAAAGGTATAATTGCGCGCATGTTCTTACCGCTGGGGCGGCTGTTACATCCATTAATCAAATGGAAACAATATGTATACAAGGCTCGTTTTGAGTCATGGCTGGGCAAAGTACATAATCAACACCAAATACGTTTTATACCGTATCTCACTAACCGCTCATCGGATCGAGGCAAATTTTATATGGATCTTGGGTAGAAAAATGAGAGGAAGAGGATGGTGATGTTAGTTTTTCCAAATTGTTTACCTAGTTAAAAAAAACGAGGACTGGTGTATGTGTGTGTTTTGAATGCATGGAAACATAATCGAAACCAAATACGTTTTATACCGTATCTCACTAACCGCTCATCGGATCGAGACAAATTTTATATGTAAATTGGGTAGAAAAATGAGAGGAAGAGGATGGCATAGGTGGTTTTTTGAAATTCACTTTCCTCTTCAAAACCCGATAGGGTACAAAATTGGACATTTAAGCTTGCAAATTGAAATGAACAGCTTGGTATACACATGTTAAAGGTCAAGTAAAGCCACATACACATCACATATATGATATATGACAGATAGCAAACACAATTGAGGCCAAGGCATGTATGAATATGACTGTTGTATGTAAGTTGCAAAATCACATAAACATAACAATGCATAACAAGGTGACTTTTGGATTTTGGGTGTTTTGATTTGTTCCAATCATTCTAACATCTTAATCATGTCATATTAAGTGTGTGCAAATGAAAACATTCAAACTGGAACACACATATGAGAACATAGCATTCAATTTGCAAATGGTGTGTATTATGTGTGTGTGAAGCATGATGTGGGGTGATTCTTTGTACAGGTCATTTTTAATGCTTTGGCTCATCTAGACATGTCATATATGTTCACATAAAGCTGTAGCAACAATAAAATACCAAGTATAAACAAACATTTCCAAGTTGGTGTGTGAGAATGAGGCCTTTTGCAAAATGGTGCATGATGATGCATAGATGAAGTTTCAGAATTAATTCAAGCAAGCTAACCATTTGTACAGCACAAATACATGATAATGAGATGATTCAATCATTAAAGTTCCAAAGAATTCACCTGTCATGAGAATTGACCATGCATATGCAAGTTATTCAAACAAGTATGCACATGAGTATGTGAATTTTGATTCTTGGCTTTTTTTCATCAAATTAAGGTTCCAACACATTATACATGAACCATATAAGGTGTATGTGGAGTGAGTTTGAGAAAAAACAAGATTTGGTGCAAAATTGGTTTTTTGGTGTTTATGTGTTCTTTTGTGTCATTTGGTGTCAATGTGTGAAATTTTGATGCAATGCTTAAAACAACAAGATTAATGCACACACATGTTTCAAATGATCATTAAGACACGTTAGAATGATGAAAATGTGCTTGTCATGCTTTGTGCTAAAAATGACCAAGTAAGTGCTTTGGTGTGTTTTGGAGCATTTGTGTTCATATGTGATTTTGTCATGATACACAAAACAACATAATAAGCACGTAGACATATCTAGAAAGTACATGGAAACATGCTTGGCAAAAACGACTGACACAAACTAGCAGTAATACATGAAGCAAACTAGCATCAAAACATGAAGCAAATCTTACCAGCACCTATGAAACAAATCTTGGCAGCAAAAGAATTTGGATTACCTCACACCAGCAACATCAACCAAACAGTAGGAATGTGTACATACTAATCCAAATAAACTGTGACATAAAACCTGTTTATTGGGCTTCCAATATATTGCTATGTTATAGTGGACCAATCACTGGTACAGCAGCACAATTTTTTTTACTTTCATGCTTGTGACAGCATCCACACTATGAAGCCAACAGCCTTGTTACTCAAAATTATCACATGACAGTTTTGGCACTAAACCCTTTATGATAGCCACCTTATATTTTTGATCTCAATCATTTAAATTCATATAGCATATTGGTAAAACAAAGGCAAGATGCTTACCAAACATTAACAAACATCATTGAAATCACCATACATTTCATAACTCAAAGTTCACAAAAATCACTCAAAATGCCCAAGTCATGGAAGTATAAAGCAAGAGATGCTAGAGATGCTACATACCTGTTGAAGTTTCTTGTGAGCAAGCCAAGAGTGTTGAGAAAACCAGAGGTAGTGAAATCCAAGCTTTGGTATTGTGCTCTTACTTGAACTTTAAGAAACAATCCAAATGAGATGCCAAAATGAGATTTGTGAGTTCTTTATGACAAATGAAGGTTTGGACAGTTGATATATATTATATTTGAGGTGTTCAAATGGTTAAAACCTCAAGAAGATGTTTGGAGCAAGGTTTGGAGGTTTTTGTGGACTTTGGTCAAAGTAAGTTCCATGGAAAGTTGACTTTTGGATTCTTTGAGTTTTTGGGTGGTTTAAGTGTTTGTACACCTCCTATATATGATTTATAGGATGTGTGGATGAAGATTTGAGTGCTGGAACATGTGTAGCTCAATATGGTAGCAAAATTGCAAAATGCTGAATTTTGGCAATTTTGGCTACTTTGGTGATTTTGCAAAATGTAAGTGAGAGAGAGGTGTGATGAGAGGGCTCCTTTTAGCAGGTTTTCAGAATGATGTTGATGTCCCAAATGAGGGGTTTGAGGTCCCTATTTATAGAATTATGAAGTGAGGAGCTTGCTAGGTAACCTTGCTTCACCATGAAGAAAACTAAGATATTTCCATCCAATTGTCCACTTGCCTTGCTTTTTCTGGTTCTTGGCTGTCTCCCTAACCCAATGGGCAAGTTTTAATGATGTTTTTACTGAGAAAACACAGCCTAGAGGCTTGGTAGAGTGGCTGGAGCAGAATTTCTTTACACCTCATGCTTGGAAAAGTCAAAGTTTTCAACTTAGGCAATGAAACTTCAAACTTTAATTCCATGATGTTTCCATGATAACTTTCTGTTCTAACATGCTAAGAATGTTCAATATATCAGGTAGAAAGAGTTGGGCAAGTGGAAATTGGCTCACTTGAGTGATAGAGGTGCTTTTGCAATATTGGTCAATGTGGGACTAGTATGACAAAATACCAACTTTGAACACATGTATCTCTCAGCTCATAACTCACCTTGAGATGTTCTTGTACAATTTAGAAAGCCCTCACATAGTACTAAAACTTCCATGTTGGCCGGAAATCTTGATTCTATTTGAAACTAGGTGAAAAATACCTTTGAAGTTGGCTGATTTTAGCTTTTAAAGTGAAAATAACTTAGAAATTTTCTAAGTTATTTTCCCTTCTAGGAATGTTTTTGCTTATATCTCAAAAAGTATGCATTTTCTGGTTGTGGACTAGTATGGGACTTTTGTAGGACTTGTCAAGAGCTTTCAAATGAGACTAGAACCAACTTAATTGGATGTGTGGTTAAGGAGATACGGTTTAGCCCTTTTCAAAACCCTAATTTCCCGATTTCTCGATTACTCTCTCATTCTTGATCCAATGACCATGAAAATTGATATGCAAGTCCACTATGACATAAGGAACAACTTTGATTCACAACTTGGATTCCAATTCTCAAAATTTGAGGAGTTGACTTTTCGGTCAACCGTACGATCGATCGGTGCCGATCGAGTCGCCTGTTGATATTCTGGACATCCTGGGACTCTGAAACTTCTTGAATAGTCTTTAATAGCCTATATTAACTTCATGGACCTCACTCCCACCATTAAAACCTTTTCCAACATCAAAGTCAAACCACAGTTGACTTTCCACTAGTTAAAAACCCTAATCGGGGCCTCCTGACTGCACTGTTCTTGATTCTGAAACGATTCCTTCCAATTGACTTCCCATTTGACTTTTATATTATCTTTGACTTCATTCCATGATTGAATTGGCCCAAATCATTGGTTGATCATTCCTTGATTGTTTTGAATTTGTCGGTGCGAGAACCCTGATTCATCTGTAACTTGACAATAATAAACTTGCACTGATTTAGGGTTAGATAATTCATGATCATGCTTCTAAAAATGATAATGAGGATCTAAGGGGTCAAAATTTGGGGTACAACAGTTGCCCCTATTTAAATATCTTCACGAGATGACTGAGAGATGACAATTCTCGGAAAATCGCAGTGAAAGGTATTTAAATATAGATAACCAAAAATTTTGTCCCTTAGATCCGATGCCATGCTAAAGGACAAGTTATGATATGCCATGCACTCTAAATTATGTTTTATGATGCTTGAATGCAAACAACATAGACGCAACGATAATGATAAAAGAAACAGTAAACAAACAGTGACAAATACAAGGACTCGACACTGGGGACTCGTACTGAAAAACTAAATTAACAGTTCAGACATGACTGATAGCGTAAGAAGGAAAACTTCACATGGGGAAGAGACAAATCCAATAAAGATGACAATCTTATTGGAACAGAGGTACTCCACCGGGGAGAAGAATAGGCTTCTACTGGGGAAAAGGATATACTTTTACTGGGGAATGGAAAATTAATTCCGTCGGGAAAAGAGAAGCAAACTTCACCGGGGAAGCGAAAGACTGGATACAACCTCACTGGGGATGATCAGATGAGGAGCTTCCTATAGCGAAGAGCTCAAACGGGATCTTCAGGAATGGACTAGAAACAAGACTAATCACACACGGAGGACACTAATGACAACTAGATCTCCAGGACTTGACCGGGAACATGGATTACTGGGGATACACCCTCAGTTTCTGCAAATAGTTCACACAATGCTGGTAATTAATAGACTTCCTGGGGAATTGGTAACAACCAGAATTCCAAGCGATGCCAGTGACGATTGGTCTTTTAATGGTGATTGGTGACAAACAAATCAGGGTATCAATGACAATTAGTTATGAAACAATGCCAGTTACGACTGGATTTTTAATGAAGATGGTGACGACCATGCTGGGGAATACCAATGACAATTGGTTATACAAAAATGCTAGTGATTACTAGATCTTCTAGATGGGGATTGGTGACAACCAAACTGAAACAGATTCCCAATAACGATTGGACTCTAGATGATGATACCAGTTACGACTGGGTTTCAAAGGGAAAAATTGGTTAAAACCTCAAGATACCAATGACGATTGGATTTAGGCAGTGCCAGTGACGACTGGACTTCATGGGGAGAGTTAGCAACAACTAACAAGATACCAATAATAATTGGAACAATACTAGTGACGACTGGATTTCCCGGGGAAAGGTTGGTAACAACCAAACCAAGAGGCGCCAATGACAATTGGACTTTTAAACAGTGACAGTGACGACTGGACTTATACGTGGATTTGTTAGTGACAACTAACGAGACACCAATGACGATTGGATTTAGACAATGCCAGTGACGACTGGGCTTAAAAGAAAATAGACGGTGACGACCAAATGAATGCCAACGACAATTGGTTTGAACAAAATGCCGGTTACGACTGGACTTATACTTGGAAACGAAGTGAGTAATAACTTAGACTTTGCGGGGATTGATATATGTTACCGACTTGGGGAACAAACGAATCACACTGATCCCATGATGAGGGGGTATACGTAGACTTGGGAAATAAACCCGAAGACCTACTGGGGAATAGAGCCTGTATGTAGATTTTGCTGAGGTGAATTCAAACAGATGTCCAAAAATACTTCGCTGGGGAAAGAACTTTCATATCATCACAAGAAATCCTGAGGGATAATCTTCAATCTTGATAACCATACATGGCCAAAATAGCTCAAATTTACCTATACTTCACCGGGGAGGATGGTGTATCAAAGTTTCTGCTATTCCGAGGTTTCGGGGAAGTATGATTTTCCTCGAATCTTTTCTGTGAGTTAAACATTTTTTGTTAGTCTTTTCAAGTTTATTTGAATCTAATGCTTTCAAAATTTGAAGAATTATAAGCTTCTCTGAAGAGACTGCCACTTATCGCTGATGAAAGATAAGCTTCTCTCAAGAGACTGCTACTTATCGCTGATGAAGGATAAGCTTCTCTGAAGAGACTGCCACTTATCGTTTGAGAAAGATAAGCTTCTCTGAAGAGACTGCCACTTATCGCTGAAGAAAGATAAGCTTCTCTGAAGAGACTGCCACTTATTGCTGATGAAGGATAAGCTTCTCTGAAGAGACTGCCACTTATCGTTTGAGAAAGATAAGCTTCTCTGAAGAGACTGCCACTTATCGCTGAAGAAAGATAAGCTTCTCTGAAGAGACTGCCACTTATTGCTGATGAAGGATAAGCTTCTCTGAAGAGACTGCCACTTATCGTTTGAAGAAAGATAAGCTTCTCTGAAGAGACTGCCACTTATCGCTGAAGAAAGATAAGCTTCTCTGAAGAGACTGCCACTTATTGCTGATGAAGGATAAGCTTCTCTGAAGAGACTGCCACTTATCGTTTGAAGAAAGATAAGCTTCTCTGAAGAGACTGCCACTTATCGCTGAAGAAAGATAAGCTTCTCTGAAGAGACTGCTACTTATCGCTGATGAAGGATAAGCTTCTCTGAAGAGACTGCCACTTATCGTTTGAGAAAGATAAGCTTCTCTGAAGAGACTGCCACTTATCGCTGAAGAAAGATAAGCTTCTCTGAAGAGACTGCCACTTATTGCTGATGAAGGATAAGCTTCTCTGAAGAGACTGCCACTTATCGTTTGAAGAAAGATAAGCTTCTCTGAAGAGACTGCCACTTATCGCTGAAGAAAGATAAGCTTCTCTGAAGAGACTGCTACTTATCGCTGATGAAGGATAAGCTTCTCTGAAGAGACTGCCACTTATCGTTTGAGAAAGATAAGCTTCTCTGAAGAGACTGCCACTTATCGCTGAAGAAAGATAAGCTTCTCTTAAGAAACTGCCACTTATCGTTTGAAGAAAGATAAGCTTCTCTGAAGAGACTGCTACTTATCGCTGATGAAGGATAAGCTTCTCTGAAGAGACTGCCACTTATCGTTTGAGAAAGATAAGCTTCTTTGAAGAGACTGCCACTTATCGCTGAAGAAAGATAAGCTTCTCTTAAGAGACTGCCACTTATCGCTGAAGAAAGATAAGCTTCTCTTAAGAGACTGCCACTTATCGCTGAAGAAAGATAAGCTTCTCTGAAGAGACTGCCACTTATCGCTGAAGAAAGATAAGCTTCTCTGAAGAGACTGCCACTTATCGCTGAAGAAAGATAAGCTTCTCTGAAGAGACTGCCACTTATCGCTGAAGAAAGATAAGCTTCTCTGAAGAGACTGCCACTTATCGCTGAAGAAAGATAAGCTTCTCTGAAGAGACTGCCACTTATCGTTTGAAGAAAGATAAGCTTCTCTGAAGAGACTGCCACTTATCTAAAAATGCTCTTCTTGATAGATAGTGCAAAATAAATGCACGTCCAGGTAGGTTTGGCGACCGACATGGACCAAAGTTCAATCTATAATAGAACTAGAAAGAAACTGTCGAACAAGACTCCAACCACTGAGAAATGAACTCGAATGGGGACACCTCTTATCCAATCCTGGAAAAAGATAACTGAAGTAACCATCATCCACGAGGATTAACTCTGTGGGGAATTGACAAAGGGTGGACGTTTTATGCCTAAAGGCCGACAACTCTATGGGAAAGAGACAAAACGCCCAGTCACTAAGGAGGGACACCCAACAAAACAGGTAACAACCAGAGACAGCACAAATGCACAGATGCTATGCATATGCTTATGCCATGATCATGTTTATGCTATGCTTTTGTTTATGCTGACAAAACAGACAAAACTGCAGATGAAATGAACATCTCGACACGGAGACTCAAACAACTTCACCAAAGTTGGGAATCAAAGGGATGGTCAGGAAGAATATCCATTCTACTTTCAAGGTTACCACCTTCTCTGAGAAAGTAATCTTCTTAGGCCAAAACATCATGACTTCACTTGGACTGCCATCATGAGTTTGAATTCTTTGCTAAAGGAAGATCACACCGAGAGATTCCCATATCAACGGAAGTAACAACTTAACCGGAGAATTTTGACAAAAGGTACCTATGAGAACAAAACATTTATGCCTCATGATGGTGATAATCCTCTTCAAGCGAGCAGAGGCTCTTACGACGAACAGTCTTCATATCCTTTCTGCCCCAAATTATGCATTTTGTGAGAAGACGTCAGAAGGATGCTTTTACAAAAGAATCGTCATAAAGATGCTTCAATGCCTTCAAACCTTTAGAGGGATTTACCAATCTCGACGTGATTGCCCCAGTTTGACTGTATTTGCACAACAAAGTCCTCAGACTGTGGAAGTAATTATTGGGGAACAAACTTGCCCCTGCTAGCTGGTAACTGTACCAAATTTGCCCCAGACTAAACTGTTGATTAAGAGATTCATCTGGCCTTGACCTGGTTGGTTTTGCTGGCGAACCTGGAGTAGCTGGCCTTGACAACAATTCATTTTAAGATCTCAAACAATGTGCCCCATAACACATGGTCTGCAAGAAGAAATCACTAAGAGGATTTTACAGAAGAATTGTCATCCAAGATGCATTCAATATTTTCAAACTCTTAGAGAGATTCACAAATCTCGACGTAACTGCCCCAGTTTAACTGTCTTGGAGAGATTAATCTAATCCCGACTTGATGGCTTCTGATTGACTGTTTTCGAGAGTTCTAATATTGACTTGACTGCCCCTGATTAACTGAAGAGTTCTGCCCCATTTCAAATGTCTTTGATTGGCTTGGATTAAAGGTGTTACAAATGATTGACCAATCCTTCAAATTAGTTGCCCCAGGCTGAGCTTCCTTTATCGAATCCCATTCCCTAGCTGACAGCGTTTGTTGGGCTTCCTTTGACGTTTGGATTGTCTTGCACGCAATGTTGTTCATTTAAAAATTGGCAATTCTCAATGTAAAATTCATGCAATCTTTTGGAAACATCTTTTGATGGAACGCACACGGTGAAGTGGTCAAGTGATCAAAGTGAAAATGATTCAGTCATTTACAAATGATGGATAAAGTGATGAACACACACAGTTAACAAAGATCATTAGGAGTCAGGTTATCCAACCTTGCTGTAATATGCTTTCAAAACAACCTTACCTCAATTAGGTCTTTTAAGGGTTGTAACGTGGCTCGGTTCACGGTTCATGAAACAAAGGATAAAGGCTCAAAGTTATTTGTCCCACCCATTCTCCGTGATGAACTCCACTCCTATGTTCAGTTAACTCAAACTATTCATTCAGGTTTTTACCCGTTTTTTAAGAATTGAATTGATGGTAGTTAGTGATGGTTTACAAACCTAATGTAGTCACAACTCCCTTACATTATTGGGTTGTCTTTTTCTATTTTGAGGATTTTGAAAGTGAAAGCTTTAAGGTTTTCCTCTTTTTATTATCCCTGACTTTTGCCTGAACTGTTTTCTTTTGAATACGCAGTCAGCGGGATGCCCAATTTTGCCTAAGTCCCCTTCACAGGTTTCGACTTAGCGGGCCTTTCAATTTTCTTTTTTTTCTTTTTTTTTCGTTGAGAAAGAAGGTGACTACCTTGATTAATGGCTTACAGTGAACCATCATCGTGTTTCATGCTGAAAAGCATCTTTGACACTTGTTTGTTTTGTACGAAGGAAAACCTGAGTGCATCAACTCTATATGAAAAGTGTCATGTATGCACATATCTCCAAGTTAACTGAGAACTACCCGCCCCAGGTTTGAGATTTAAGGTTTTGTTTTTGTGAAGAAAGAAAACTCCTACTTCTAGGCTCGAAGGGTTTTAACGAGGGATTATCTTCCTTATTTCTCCAGTGTTTAGGGATTGAAACAATGCCTTACATCATTGGTAAAGTCAAATTGAAAACATATCAACAGCAGCTATGAATATAGTTTTCATCATCCTCCCCAATCTTTGCTTCAAACAGAAATTTGGTAAAGAAAAGAAATTCTTGCATTTTCGTTTTTTCATTTTTTTTTGTTTTTGTTTTCTTATCACAATGAAAGACAAAGAGTGAAACGAATGGATTTAATCAAAAGATGCATAAACATTTCATTAATATGCCAATTTAAAATGAACAACCAACTTGCAAGCAAACACAAATGCAAAGAAACCACAACACAATGCTGAAACAGTTTACGAGCTGCCAGCCTTAGGGAACTACACTGTTTAACAAAACAAATTTCAAGCTTGATGCAGAGAAACACCTTCCACAACCACTTGCTCTTTGTGGTATAGTATTATGAGGGGCTTTGTAGGTCCTTTGCCACTTGCTTCAAGAGCTGAGCCACTGGTACTTGGTTTATCTTCTTGAAGTTCTAATAGCTCTAACAAGCTTTGCACTTTTAACCCGGAAGCTTTGCACTCTTCCACCAGATGCCCCACTGTCCCAGTATGGTACTTGCATTCAACCTCTGGGTGATCTTCTTCAAGGATCAGATCTTTGTCAATAATCAGCTCTTGTACAACATGTCCTAATGCCAAACAATTGTCTAGTTCATGTCCTTCAGCCCCTTTATGGAACTCACAAGTCAAGTTTGCATTATGCCATGGCCCTGGCACAGGGTTAAAAGCTCGTGGAGTCACCAATGAATTCTGAATTAGTAGCGGGTACAGCTTACTTAGCGGCACAGGAACTGACCTGTAGCATGCCTTGTTCTTTTTGACAGGATCTTTCTTATTCATGCTCTGGCTTTGGGAACCTTGAGGGGAAGCAGCCAATGGGTGCTGAGATATTCTTTTGGTGACCACCTGATGAGGTTTTGGCGTAGGCCCAAATGCTGGTTGACTACGGCCTGACCGTTGAAACTTAGGAGGTCCTTGAGCTGGAAGAGTCACTGGAAGTGACGGACTGACAACCTCTCTGGGTGTAATAGGATGGGAAACTCCCTCACTTTTCATCAAACTCTGCAAAGTTTCCAAAACCCAATTCATCTGCCCTTTGAGGATCTTGATTTCCTCCTTCAAGGTTTCTTGTTCTTTCAACAGTTCATTCATTGTTGCCATTGGTCCAGAATATTCTCTCTCTCTGACACAAAGAAGAGGATAAGACTCCAGGCTGAGAAATGAAAATGTGAATGCGAGGACATGCTCATGCAATGCAAAAAGTTTCATGGAACTTGAAATATTTACAAACATCAAGATATACCAAAAACTTTTCATTAATGTCAGTACTTCTTACAAGAGTTCTCTTCCTTTTAATGTCCATAATAACCTCTTGATGTTTACAAACAAAAAAGTCAGAGTTCCATGAAACTTTCATGATATGATGCTTATGGATGCATGAATTCAACAAACACAGGTAAACACATATTCACATATACACATAGATAAACAGACAAAGGTTTGGGGAAATTCGAGCGTGGGGCCAAGGTCTACCCTTCCCAAAAAGGAGTGTACTAGAGTTTTTTACCATTGTAGAACAAGGTTCTTAAAGGTTCCCAGAGTCTCCAGCCCATCTTTCGGATATTATCAATTTCCCAAATAACTCGGTGGTCGATAATATTCTCAAGAGAGTCTCGTCCGAGTGTAGTATCGCGTATCAACTATTTGGAAATACTCCCTCATAGTCATCGCACTACATCCTAGTAAGGCCAAAGTGGGGTAATAAGTGATCTAAAGGTCCTCAATGGCATGGGTCCCTTATAGAAAGCAGCATTGTTTTCACGAATACTCGATCAACAACACCAACCCTCAAAAAGGACCTCCATTGAGCGGTGGTTTTCTCAAGTTAGCTTAGTCGGGAATCAACTCCCTATAAGCCTTCTTGAATATACCACCTTCCTATCATAAGTACGCTCGAGCACGGGTATAGTGCTGTCTCACCACTTGAAATTCCCAAGAACCAAACATAACAAATATGCATATATTTACAAATATTCACAAATAGCAAGTATTTAAACAAAATAGGCTAAACCCTCAAAACAAAAGCATAATATCCCCAGTGAAGTCGCCATTTCTGTTGCGGTGAAAATTTGATATCAAGCTATTAATTAACTTGAACCGTTTTCTTTTACAACCGGACTTTAATTTATCCAAAGGATAGGTCTAAAGAAAGAAAGAACCTTTTGCGCGATGTGACAACAACGCTTTAAGAGATTCGGGGATTCGGGGGTTGGTTATATCTAGGGAAGGTATTAGCACCCTAAATATCTGTAGTACTCTACAAGAACCTTTTGTTTAATTACTTGCTAAGTTTGTGAATTGTGCACTATGGTTTAAGGATTGGGAATTGAGATAAAATAAATAAAAAGGCCTAAGTGGTTTTCTAAGTTTGCTCGCAAAGGTATCGCACCTTCTGCCTACGTATCCTGACTAGGATAGAATCAGAGCAATCGTAGTTCACCTTACGAGGGAAAGAACTCTTGATGATGATCAAAGTTCAAAGGGGAACAAACATGACGATGTTTGTGTGGAGTTTTGACAAAACTCCCTAAACTAAATTGTAAAAGGGGGAAGTAAGAAATCATGACGATGATTCTTACACAGAGTTGACGAACTCTTTCCTAGGGTTCTAGTTGAAGAAAACTCCTAGTATGGGTGGGTTTCTTAGACTTCAAGCAAAGTCTAAAGGCTTCTATTCTAGGGTTAAGGTGACTTAACAAAGTCAAGGGATAGCAGAGATTTTGGTCCAAGACATTGACAGTCAAGTGGACAGACCTTCCTTTGGAGGAACAGTATTGTCGGCAACTGGACGAAAGCTAACGAGCTCCGTCGCTTAGGGATAAAATAACATACAAACATCATTCAAACATTCATGGTGACAACTAAATACAAAGATTAAAGATGGAAAGCAATGATGACAATCAGAGCAATTGTTTTGGTACGAGAACCGTGACGACAGTTCGCACCTGGGATACCGTTAACAGACAGATGAGATAAATATAAAAATAATTCAAGGTAAAAATTCTAACATGTTGACAAACATATATAGATATGATAACAATCAATTTTCCTGAGAAAACACAAGAGGAAACCTTCTAAATTTCATCTGCAACCAAATAGGGTTAGTACCGTTGACGCGCGGATTGCGCACCATAAAACGTGGTGAAAAAATAATCAAACATGGAAAATAAAATTATGACATGAAAGTACACATTAAAATAAACACAATGAAAAAAGAACGGGTGAAAAACGATAAAAAATGAGAGAGTTACGAATTTTTGAAGTTTATGTACAAAATAGGAAAAATAATAAAAGGGTTCGACCTCCACCCGGATCGAACCCTGGTCATGATGGTGAAAGGTATAATTGCGCGCATGTTCTTACCGCTGGGGCGGCTGTTACATCCATTAATCAAATGGAAACAATATGTATACAAGGCTCGTTTTGAGTCATGGCTGGGCAAAGTACATAATCAACACCAAATACGTTTTATACCGTATCTCACTAACCGCTCATCGGATCGAGGCAAATTTTATATGGATCTTGGGTAGAAAAATGAGAGGAAGAGGATGGTGATGTTAGTTTTTCCAAATTGTTTACCTAGTTAAAAAAAACGAGGACTGGTGTATGTGTGTGTTTTGAATGCATGGAAACATAATCGAAACCAAATACGTTTTATACCGTATCTCACTAACCGCTCATCGGATCGAGACAAATTTTATATGTAAATTGGGTAGAAAAATGAGAGGAAGAGGATGGCATAGGTGGTTTTTTGAAATTCACTTTCCTCTTCAAAACCCGATAGGGTACAAAATTGGACATTTAAGCTTGCAAATTGAAATGAACAGCTTGGTATACACATGTTAAAGGTCAAGTAAAGCCACATACACATCACATATATGATATATGACAGATAGCAAACACAATTGAGGCCAAGGCATGTATGAATATGACTGTTGTATGTAAGTTGCAAAATCACATAAACATAACAATGCATAACAAGGTGACTTTTGGATTTTGGGTGTTTTGATTTGTTCCAATCATTCTAACATCTTAATCATGTCATATTAAGTGTGTGCAAATGAAAACATTCAAACTGGAACACACATATGAGAACATAGCATTCAATTTGCAAATGGTGTGTATTATGTGTGTGTGAAGCATGATGTGGGGTGATTCTTTGTACAGGTCATTTTTAATGCTTTGGCTCATCTAGACATGTCATATATGTTCACATAAAGCTGTAGCAACAATAAAATACCAAGTATAAACAAACATTTCCAAGTTGGTGTGTGAGAATGAGGCCTTTTGCAAAATGGTGCATGATGATGCATAGATGAAGTTTCAGAATTAATTCAAGCAAGCTAACCATTTGTACAGCACAAATACATGATAATGAGATGATTCAATCATTAAAGTTCCAAAGAATTCACCTGTCATGAGAATTGACCATGCATATGCAAGTTATTCAAACAAGTATGCACATGAGTATGTGAATTTTGATTCTTGGCTTTTTTTCATCAAATTAAGGTTCCAACACATTATACATGAACCATATAAGGTGTATGTGGAGTGAGTTTGAGAAAAAACAAGATTTGGTGCAAAATTGGTTTTTTGGTGTTTATGTGTTCTTTTGTGTCATTTGGTGTCAATGTGTGAAATTTTGATGCAATGCTTAAAACAACAAGATTAATGCACACACATGTTTCAAATGATCATTAAGACACGTTAGAATGATGAAAATGTGCTTGTCATGCTTTGTGCTAAAAATGACCAAGTAAGTGCTTTGGTGTGTTTTGGAGCATTTGTGTTCATATGTGATTTTGTCATGATACACAAAACAACATAATAAGCACGTAGACATATCTAGAAAGTACATGGAAACATGCTTGGCAAAAACCACTGACACAAACTAGCAGTAATACATGAAGCAAACTAACATCAAAACATGAAGCAAATCTTACCAGCACCTATGAAACAAATCTTGGCAGCAAAAGAATTTGGATTACCTCACACCAGCAACATCAACCAAACAGTAGGAATGTGTACATACTAATCCAAATAAACTGTGACATAAAACCTGTTTATTGGGCTTCCAATATATTGCTATGTTATAGTGGACCAATCACTGGTACAGCAGCACAATTTTTTTTACTTTCATGCTTGTGACAGCATCCACACTATGAAGCCAACAGCCTTGTTACTCAAAATTATCACATGACAGTTTTGGCACTAAACCCTTTATGATAGCCACCTTATATTTTTGATCTCAATCATTTAAATTCATATAGCATATTGGTAAAACAAAGGCAAGATGCTTACCAAACATTAACAAACATCATTGAAATCACCATACATTTCATAACTCAAAGTTCACAAAAATCACTCAAAATGCCCAAGTCATGGAAGTATAAAGCAAGAGATGCTACATACCTGTTGAAGTTTCTTGTGAGCAAGCCAAGAGTGTTGAGAAAACCAGAGGTAGTGAAATCCAAGCTTTGGTATTGTGCTCTTACTTGAACTTTAAGAAACAATCCAAATGAGATGCCAAAATGAGATTTGTGAGTTCTTTATGACAAATGAAGGTTTGGACAGTTGATATATATTATATTTGAGGTGTTCAAATGGTTAAAACCTCAAGAAGATGTTTGGAGCAAGGTTTGGAGGTTTTTGTGGACTTTGGTCAAAGTAAGTTCCATGGAAAGTTGACTTTTGGATTCTTTGAGTTTTTGGGTGGTTTAAGTGTTTGTACACCTCCTATATATGATTTATAGGATGTGTGGATGAAGATTTGAGTGCTGGAACATGTGTAGCTCAATATGGTAGCAAAATTGCAAAATGCTGAATTTTGGCAATTTTGGCTACTTTGGTGATTTTGCAAAATGTAAGTGAGAGAGAGGTGTGATGAGAGGGCTCCTTTTAGCAGGTTTTCAGAATGATGTTGATGTCCCAAATGAGGGGTTTGAGGTCCCTATTTATAGAATTATGAAGTGAGGAGCTTGCTAGGTAACCTTGCTTCACCATGAAGAAAACTAAGATATTTCCATCCAATTGTCCACTTGCCTTGCTTTTTCTGGTTCTTGGCTGTCTCCCTAACCCAATGGGCAAGTTTTAATGATGTTTTTACTGAGAAAACACAGCCTAGAGGCTTGGTAGAGTGGCTGGAGCAGAATTTCTTTACACCTCATGCTTGGAAAAGTCAAAGTTTTCAACTTAGGCAATGAAACTTCAAACTTTAATTCCATGATGTTTCCATGATAACTTTCTGTTCTAACATGCTAAGAATGTTCAATATATCAGGTAGAAAGAGTTGGGCAAGTGGAAATTGGCTCACTTGAGTGATAGAGGTGCTTTTGCAATATTGGTCAATGTGGGACTAGTATGACAAAATACCAACTTTGAACACATGTATCTCTCAGCTCATAACTCACCTTGAGATGTTCTTGTACAATTTAGAAAGCCCTCACATAGTACTAAAACTTCCATGTTGGCCGGAAATCTTGATTCTATTTGAAACTAGGTGAAAAATACCTTTGAAGTTGGCTGATTTTAGCTTTTAAAGTGAAAATAACTTAGAAATTTTCTAAGTTATTTTCCCTTCTAGGAATGTTTTTGCTTATATCTCAAAAAGTATGCATTTTCTGGTTGTGGACTAGTATGGGACTTTTGTAGGACTTGTCAAGAGCTTTCAAATGAGACTAGAACCAACTTAATTGGATGTGTGGTTAAGGAGATACGGTTTAGCCCTTTTCAAAACCCTAATTTCCCGATTTCTCGATTACTCTCTCATTCTTGATCCAATGACCATGAAAATTGATATGCAAGTCCATTATGACATAAGGAACAACTTTGATTCACAACTTGGATTCCAATTCTCAAAATTTGAGGAGTTGACTTTTCGGTCAACCGTACGATCGATCGGTGCCGATCGAGTCGCCTGTTGATATTCTGGACATCCTGGGACTCTGAAACTTCTTGAATAGTCTTTAATAGCCTATATTAACTTCATGGACCTCACTCCCACCATTAAAACCTTTTCCAACATCAAAGTCAAACCACAGTTGACTTTCCACTGGTTAAAAACCCTAATCGGGGCCTCCTGACTGCACTGTTCTTGATTCTGAAACGATTCCTTCCAATTGAC
Source organism: Lathyrus sativus (assembly GCA_963859935.3). NCBI lineage: Eukaryota > Viridiplantae > Streptophyta > Magnoliopsida > Fabales > Fabaceae > Lathyrus > Lathyrus sativus. The sequence continues at coordinate 495,905,778 of OZ012736.1, forward strand.
TTCCCATTTGACTTTTATATTATCTTTGACTTCATTCCATGATTGAATTGGCCCAAATCATTGGTTGATCATTCCTTGATTGTTTTGAATTTGTCGGTGCGAGAACCCTGATTCATCTGTAACTTGACAATAATAAACTTGCACTGATTTAGGGTTAGATAATTCATGATCATGCTTCTAAAAATGATAATGAGGATCTAAGGGGTCAAAATTTGGGGTACAACACTACTCTAATATAATATCAAAGATATTATAAAACCTTGATGTATCAACTAACATTAAGAAAATACAAATCACAAAAGAACTAAATTTAAAAAATCAACAAACATCTCACCGATTAAGTATCGAAGAACATGTGTCACCAAATGTTAAGTGAGTACAAATTGTGTCAGTTGATGCAGAGCTTAAACTAATTCCCTCTTAATTATAGGAAAAGATAGTTTACATATAAGTTATATGGTAATCACTTATTGAATAAGCACTTAATTAACTTGTATATATATTAACATCCTTTAATCCTATCTTACATAGGACTGTAGTTGTTAATCTAATTTGAGCATAACATCTTCCACCAGATCTCTTCTAGAGGAGGATTCCTTTAGGGGCTCAAAACATTCATGCATCACAGAAAGAGCAACATTCAGTTTGCTGTAACTTTATGCCAATAATCCACTTTTACTACTATCAACATCACAACTCTCGGAGTCATACACTTCACCACTGTCCATGTTAGATCATCCACACCCACTGAAATCGACTCTCCCAACATTATTTGAAGGCCTTCACATAACTGTGAAAAAATTGACAACAAAAATTTAGTATGACATTAAACTTAATTGGACTTGCTATTGCCAAGTCATAACATGTAATTTCTCCAAAATCAGTCTTCATTAATTCTATTAGATTTCATGTGCAAGCACCGGCAAAAATCACATATAACGAAGTATCAAGGAAAAATATAATTTTATTTCAAACAAGATAAATTACCAAATTTCTACAAAAACATTGCTAAAACTTTCCAATAACTTAAGGGGATGCATTGAATATATACTTGTTCATAATCTTTTCCGCAGAACCGGCTTTCTGCATAATTTATGGACTTACATGTATCTCTACTAACGATTAACAGAATGGGTTTTCTCATAGTAACTAAGTATACGCAACACCATTATATTGAATGTGACTACAATCATAAAAATAAAAAGCAATATAAAAAGCAAATGAATTCCCGGACCAACTACAATCAAGTAGGTAATCGGAGGCTATATGTATTGATATGGAGGAGTAAAGACCTGATATCAATTTATACAATATTTTTTCCTCCTGGCATGATTCTTGTGAAAGATCTGTCAAAATTTATACAATATCAGTTACATAGTGCTCCTGAAATCACCGAGACATACATACATAGGTATAAAAGAGTGTTGTTCCTCATGAATAATCAAATTCAAGCTATCTTTCACTCAAGAAATAAATTATTAGAACAAACTAGTATTCACTCCACAAGTGACGAACTAGATATTAGATTGTTGAAAAAATGTAACGTCTATCAGTCTGTCAATGTGATGATATGAAAAGTACGATTCATCTACCAAAAATAAAATCATGTTTTTCTTTTTGCAAATTATTAAAGAATTTTGGTTGTTTCCTGAAGACGACTTACATTTGGTCCAGTTCTAAGAGTAGACAGCATCCCATATCCTTCTTGCAGATGGACCAGTGTAACCGGTATATCTTTCAGGATTCAATAGAAGATTCACATATGTCATCTCATCTGTAAATTCAACCATTAGAATGATTTAATTGCATAACAGTGTAATAGTATGAAGTATTTTACACTGCATGTGATTTCCATGGTGCTCCTGCTACCTCTTTAAAAGGAAACTACTTAATATTTTAGTATGATAAACTAGCGCTATAAACAGAAATCATTCAAACATGAACTCGTTAGACAGAGTAACACACCATTGTCAGTCTCATCATCATTAGTCCATGGATTGTCTATTTCTGTCCATCCTCCTCTGAAAGCTTTACTATCCAAAGTACAGTCAATTGCTGCCTCAGGTTTTCCTTCTTGACAAACAAGATCATTCAACGGAAGGCGATTAGGCTTCTTAAATGACTCAGGGAATTCATTTTCTGCGCATTCACATACACTACAGTCCCGCAATCGGAACATACCATCATCAGGAAAAATACTCAAAGGAAAAATAAAATGTTGACGAAGCAGTGTTTATAAAACCTTTCCACTTCCTGGACCAGCTACAATCATTAAAGGAGTGGAAACATCAATGGAAGCTGCTTCTCTTTGTCTATCATTTAGGGATTCCAAGTATTTAGAATATTCCTCCGGTATGGTTCCACTCAATAAACCTTGCCTAGTACTATCACTATGCACACATTCTTCTTTATGATCCAAAGCAATCCCAGGACTAAACATGTCACCATTTCCTATACCCTTAGAAACAAAACTAGTTCCTGAAACCAATTCAACATTACTAACTACACCGCTCTCACTCAAAACTTTTTCATGACAACTATCATCTAACCCCAGCCAGAATGCTTCCACCATAGATTTCTGCTCACAAAGAATATCAATTTGCTCCAAAATAGATATAATTGGATATTTCTTATGAGAAATAATACTTCCACATCATTTTAATGAAATTTTTGTGACTATCAAAATACATACCTTGAGGAAGCACGCCACTCATCAATCGATTTTGTTCTTGCACGCCTAAGCCACCAGATCCGCTGCTTCCATTTAAATTTAGACGTGAAGCAAGACCAGGAATGGACAATCCTACAGAGCTTATCCTCCCAATGTTTCCCCAAGCAACCATGCTTCCCATCGAACTTGTTATCCTCGGACCTGCATTTCCCAAAATTGGGGATACTCTCAATCCTGGAACAGCATTACGGTTACCAATTGCAGCAGAAGTTGGAAGAATCCTAGGAATAGAACCTGCAACTCCATTTGTGCTACTATTAAATCCATGATTTCCTATAACACTTATACCTCTTCTACTGTTGACTCCTGAATGTCCGTGAGAGCTTCCATGAGATAGCTGCAAATATGATGTATAGACATTTGGAAATACTTTAAACTAAACACCAGTGGAAAGATAATGAAAGACAGAACAGATAAGTATGCTCAATAGCTCAACAATTATCCTCAAGATGTTCAAACACAGGCACTCATATGTACCTGTGACAGAGCAGTAGGTAGATTATTTGATGAAAATCTTCCACTCGAAAGACTTGATGTAGGTTGTTGAACTGCTCCAGATGGCATGCTGTTTATCGTTGAGTTTCTTGATGCGAGTGTACTGGGCATGTTAGGAATGTTAAACCTCCCGTGCATGTTGTGAAACCCCTGAATACCACCTGCAGCAAAAAATTAGTGATTATGAAAATAAATAAAGAAGACAATAAAAAGGATTGATTTCGGCACAATCTTCCCACCAGTGTGCTGATAAATTGGAGAGGCTGCACAAGACTGACTAGAGAATGATGTAGTAAAAGAATGCCCAACACTGTCTGGAATATTTGAAGCAGATTCGTTCAGAGAAGACTGCAAATAGAGCTCTGTTATAATTTACATCAATAGTGAATGAAAGGCCAGAAAAATAATATGGGCAGACACGATCAAACAAGCCAAGGACTCTAAATCAAACAACAAGCATAATAGAGAACCCGACATTGCTTAAGCATGTAAGAACCCGAGGAACACCCTCACTTGTAACCGACATTTCTTAACCAACATATACTTTTGGAAGATCTCCTGCATGATAAGCTTCGTCATCAGACACTTTCAACTCTTATATAACACAGTACAGACACTTCGATTTCAAAAGTATATGTTGTCAAAAGCCCTCTTCAAGTTTGCAGCATGATAGTAATAAGAATAGTTTGAATATTCTAATTTAATGTTAACATTGTCTTATAAGTAAGTCATCATCGATCAATAATAATAGCTTAATCGTAGAGTTTGAACATACCATTAGCTGGGATCTGGAACCCTTTGAAAGGCTAGGTTTAGTGAGGAACTTGGTGACTATTTTATGCTTATGAGGATATATAAATTTATTAATTATTACATATGAATCTATCCGGTCTTTTCTCAATCTTCCCTACCATGTGACCAGGTATACCAAGCACCATAGGTTGGAAGGTTAATCAAATGATTATTAATCATCTATTGAAATTATTTTTCAATACAAAAATTATATTTTGAATTAATTTAAAGTCAATTAGCTAATTGAACTACTTTCATTTACCAATTAAACAAAAAATAATTAGATAAAATGACTATTAACTTTTCTAACTCAATCAAGGTCTCAGGTTCAAACTTTGGCTTACATATCCAGTCGGGATAAAACTCTAAGAGTTTACTGCCCATTTTGGACCCAACAAGGCTAAAAGCTTATAAGATTAGTCTCAAGAGTTACATGGAGAATACCTAGTTTACACACAACAAAACTAAGACCCAACAAACACCTCTAAAATTGTTTGATATTTAGGATTATAAGTGTCTTAAAATTAAAGATTATTACAACAGAGAAACAAACAAAATGTGTTCTTGAGTTTTGCCATAACTGATGATTGACAGGCTAAGGTTCTATGTGCACTGCTACATTAAATACAATCTTTACAAAGTATGCAAAACATAAGCAGTTAATATTTTCCCTTACAACATTTAGTCTGAGTCCAATTTTCCAAATCAAAAGAATTCCAAACTTTTTTTACCCCCTTTTAAATTAACAACAAACATAGGATATATTATAACTAAACCAAAACTGCATAGGAGTTATGGCTTCACACTGATCAAAAACTGCAAAAATAAATTCACATTACTCTTCATCGCTGTCGTTTCCAAATATAGAGGTCACTGGAACATTTTGCTTCTTTGAAACATTTTGCTTCTTGGCACCAACAGTGTTCTGCATAAAAGGAGAGGGGTGTTACTGTTGGCATATAAGTATTTAGGCACAAAGTTGGTTCATCATAAGAATGCAATAGCATCATCAGGTACTACACTAAGAGTACTGGGTTGGTAGGGTTGAAACAGTTTAAGAATTGAATTTAAACAAAACATCATGAGCTAGATGATGAAGTCTAAAAATATGATAAGCATTCCAATTTCAAACCCCATGGTACACTACAAGAAAAAATATAGATTATTTTCAAAGCCATGATACCAGTTAAATATACCTTGGAAGCAAATCCTTTAGAAGAAAACCCAAACTTCAAAGTATTTCGCTGCTCCTGATCTGTTAGCGCGGTAGCAGTCCTAGATTTTGAGGAAACTGAAACTGGTGTTGAGCCAGATTCTTGCTGGAGTTGAAGTCGTTGCTGCTTTTGAGCATCAACACTGATTGGCATTAAGGAAACCGATAAGGAAGATATCATGGGAACAAGAACAAAATTGGAAATAAAAATCAGAACATTGATTCTTTCCCCGGCTAACATAGAACTCAACCATAGCCAAAATAAAATGGGCGAGGAGGGAGTAAAATTAATACTTAGACAGATAAAAGGATACGTTTGAGCAAACTTGGCCAATTCTTTCTCTTGTCGTTGCTGCTCTCGCTTTCGCCTATCATCCCGACTGCTGCTACCATGCATTTCCGTCATTTGTTTGAAACACTGCATATTTAACATCAACTATGAAACATTAGGTAGGGCAAGAAAAACAAAGGCAAACTGATGTTGGGTTGAACGCCACTGTAATCAAACAAAGGCTCGAGTTCTTCGATTTCTCCCTGCAAAGTGGAGAAAAAATTGCAAATTTAAGTTTTGAAATCGAAAGAGGAACCCTAATTATTTGAAATTGAGTACGAGAGGCTTACCGACATTGTCGACCTTTCTCAATAGTTGGATGTCGATTGTGGTTTCACATAATCACAAGTCACTCTCCCACTTTCAAATTGAAATTCACGACGATTATGACGTGAAAGGGGTACTAAGTAGCCGAGCAAATCGCAACTGCACCTGCAGAGAAAAAGAAGACTACTATCAAAGGTTTATTCCCTCAATTTTTACAAAACGGGTTATTAGTATTTGTCAAACAAATATAAGTTTGAAATGTTAAAAATATATATATATATATATATATATATATATATATATATATATATATATATATATATATATATATATATATATATATATATATATATATATATATATATATATATATATATATATATATATATATATATATATATATATATATATATATATATATATATATATATATATATATATATATATATATATATATATTAACATTGTTATCAAAATTAATTTTATAAAAGTTAACTATTTATATAATAAAGCAGAAAATATTTTACTATTATTTTAGACAAAAATATTAAGCTACATTGTCATGAAAATTATAATAATTATAATAATTATTTATTAAATTAATTGATAAAAATGAAAAGGTTAGAAAATGAAAATGAAGAAAAAAGTGGAAAATTAAAGGAATAAAAAAAATAGTGATTATGACTGGCTAAAGTAATTGCGACAGTTCGCCTTAACTGTCGCGAGTGTGGAAAGAGGGCGGTTCTTTTGTAATTGTCGCATTATTTTATACAACATGCCTAAAAAATTTGCGACGGTTGGCTCAAACCGTCGTGAGAACTGTCGTAGTCCAGGAATAAGGATGGTTTTTTGATAACTGTCACAAAAAATCTACGACAATTGACCCTAAATGTCGTGACAACCGTCGCAATCCAGGAATAAGGACGATTTTGTGATAACTGTCGCAACTCAAGTGTCGTAAATCTCCTTTTTTCTTATAGTGAGATGGATGTGAAGACTGCGTTCTTGTATGGTGATCTAGATGAAACAATCTTGACGAGGCAACCTGAAGGGTGTGTCGAAAGGGGGAAGGAAGATTATGTGTGCAAACTGAATAGATCTTTATATGGACTGAAACAATCTCCTCGATAGTGGAATAGGAGATTCGACAAGTTCATGGCACACATAAGTTTCATTAGAAGTCAGTCCGACCACTGTGTTTACTTCAGATTTCAACCGGGTAATTCATTTGTTATTTTGTTGCTCTATGTGGATGATATTCTAATAGCAAGCAACAATGTCGAAAAGGTAATGAGGGTGAAGGTTGAACTCAATAAAGAGTTCGACATGAAGGATTTGGGAGCTGCGTCCAGGATTCTTGGGATTAACATCTGGAGAGATAGAAAGCAGTTGAAATTATGCGTATCTCAATAGGCATACCTACAGAAGGTTCTCGAAAAGTTTGGTATGTCGAATTCAAAGCCTGTTGTGACTCCGACAAACCCTCAATTCAAGCTGAGTATAGATCACTGTCCCAGCATTGATGTTGAAAGAACTTATATGAATTGCATTCCATATGCTAACATAGTAGGTTCTTTGATGTATGTTATGGTATGTACTAGACCCTGTTGGTGTAAGCCCTAGAGGCCAATACTTTTTGGTACTTGTATCGGATTATTCGTTTAATAATAAAAGGCATTTCTTTATTATGTTTGTCTTTCAGAATAATAAAGTCCCTAGAATAGTTAGTCTGTTTAATGAAATGTTAAGTGTGACTTAATCATGAGATCCCATTAAACATAAAGACATTAAACATAAAGACATTATTCTTAAAATATCCGTAGTCAAGCTTTATTGCAAAGTGGGATAACATTAAAAGCATTGAGACTATTATGAAGATAGACTGATGATCACATCTCATGGATCATGGATAAAGAGTTATCAAGTCTTGACATAGGTATAAATATTAGGAGTAATATTTATATCGGATTGACCCGCTATGAGAATACTACATAGTATGTTATGCAAAGTGTCATAAGTTATTCTCATGGTGATAATGGTGTATTACCACCCTTCGACCTGAAACCACTATGGACCCTAGATGTAGAGTCGGGTGCTTTATTGTTGATCAAACATTATCCGTAACTGGATGATCATAAAGACAGTTGATGGGCACTCCACGAAGCATGCTGAGGGACATGAGTGTCCTAGATGGAATTTGCCAATCCTGCATAACAGGAGAAATGTCTAAGGGCCCAATATTGAACTGGACAAGGATGACACAGTGTATGCCTTGTGTTCAATATAGACATAGGGGCAAAAGGGTAATTGTACAAACATATATTATCACGAAAAAGGTTTTGTCAGATCACATGACATTTTCGTGACTTGGGTAGCAGTGATGTGTTGCTAGATACCGCTTACTGTTTATTATGTTAAATATATAATTTAATATAATTACCAACGTTACGAAATCCTACAGGGTCACACACATAAGGACAGTTTGATGAGAGATAGAGAAATCAAAGGAACACCGTAAGGTACGGTGCACTTAAGTGAAAAATAGAAATTCGGATAATATAATAATAATCATTGTTATTTTATAATGGTTATAAAATAATAATAAAATAAATATATTTATTATAATAATAGTTATTATAATAATATATAATATTATTATGGATCATGTGAATTGGGTTTTTAGCCCGCAGCCCACAAGAGAGTCTATAAAAGGAACCCTTGTGATGAAGCTTTCACTTGATGCAATTTCGTTTTTGATTCTCTTTTCTCACTCAAATAATTTCGTTCGTAAGCAGCTAGCACTGTGACCGGAAGCTGTTCGTGTGGACTGAGTAGAGGCGTTGCACTTCATCAACGCTTGTGATCGCTGCATCAAAGATCTGAATCGCCACAAAGAGGTAACGATTCTATCACTGACCATGCTCATTCGTAAGGATCACTAAAGGAAATTTTTGTTTTCCGCTGCGTTTAGATCGCATTTTTTCCATCAGACCCGACATAGCATATGTAGTAAGTCTTGTAAGTAGGTACATGGCGAATCCTGGAAAGGCTCACTGGCAAGCATTGAAGTGGATTTTAAGGTACATAAATGGATCTCTGAATAGATTCCTAATTTATGGTGGAGCCTTGGGTGAAGATAGTAAAGCAGCAATTGAAGGATATGTCGACTCTGATTATGCAGGTTGTATAGATTCCAGAAAATCTATCTCTGGATATGTGTTCACTATGTTTGAGACAACAATCAGTTGGAAAGCAGCACTTCAGAGGGTTGTTGCCTTATCAACCACTGAAATGGAGTATATTACCCTAAATGAAGCTGTGAAGGAAGCATTGTGGCTTGAAGGTTTTGCAAAGGAGCTAAAATTTCAAGGTCGAGTTATCACTGTTAAATGTGATAGTCAAAGTGCAATACACCTGTCGAAGAATTCAGCCTATCATGAAGGAACCAAGTACATTGATGTGAGGCTGCATTTCACCAGAAGGGTAATCGAGCATGGAGAAGTCCAAGTGCTGAAGGTTTCGACAAATCATAATGTCGTTGATATGATCACCAAGACGTTGCCGAGTTGCAAGTTTTTCCACTGTATGCAGTTAATAAAGCTGCATGAAGAAAGCTAGTTTCTTGATGTTATAGAGTTAGATCCAAGGTGGAGATTTATGAGATATTGGATCGAACTCTAGTATGGTCGAAGTCTGTTTGCGAGTAATGCATGTTGTAGTCGAAGTTTGTTCTAACATGCATTAGTCAATATTGCTAGGGTTGTTAGCATGTTGAATTGGGCCTTGCTTGTAAGCCCAATTGTTTAAGTTAGTTTGTACCCTAAGTTAGCTTGTAATGGGTAATTGTTAAAAAGCCCATTAGGTTAGTGTGTTATTTTTCTTATAAATAGGATACTAGTTTCTCAATCTTGTCATAAGGAAAAACAGGAAGATAAAATCCTAATTTTAAGAGAGAGAGGTTATTTGTTATTCTTGTATACTTGTAATCTTGTTCTAAGAGAAATGAAAGAATAACAGTTTAATAACCAATCCTTGTTGTTTTCTTCTTTATTAACCCTAACCCTTGTGTGTTTCTTGATCATTAAGAAACTGTTTATACTTAGTTTTAAGGTATCCGATTCACAACATATCTCGGTCGCGAAATGACTTTTACCTCGATTACATAGTCGAGGTAACAAACGGTGACATGATAACTTGCCATTTTTCCTTCGATTTTTTTTAAAACTGATGTTAGAAAGTAAATGATCATTGATTCGATCCCTAACAATAACACATTTTCTTTTTTCCAAATTATGTTGCGTGCACCATATTGCTTGAATTAACCCAAAACCTTTTGAGAATTCCTAATCAATATTGATCTCAAGAAAGATTATGTGCAACAACTTTAATGAAAAAAACGAGAAAGAAAGAAAGAGTTTAACAAAATCAAAGGAATAAAAGAATGATTTTCAACTACGGAATCTCTGCCTACAAACTGTGAAAACCTTCTTTATTCACTTTACAACTGCAAAACTGTGAATTTCAGTTATTACAAAATAGGGATTACTCCTTCTATTTGTAATAGAAGAAAGTCCAAAATTACTAATTTTGTTCTAAGTCAAAATTTTGTGACAAGCAACTCGCTTCGACACTTTGACATCTAAACAACTCGACACATACACATTAAGCTAGTTCGACTAATCTTTGTTTCAGTCGAGCTACACTGCTTTGACACAAGGAATTACAATCTCAACGCACCACCTAATTCATTGTGTCTAAGATACTCATCATAAACTTTAGCTTCTTGAACACTTTGATTTGCACTTCTTTCGTCATGATATCTGCAATCTAATTCTCAGTTTTACAGTGTTCCAAATTCATCTTCCCTTCTGCTACCTGCTCTCGAAGATAGTGGAACCTCATTTCGATGTGCTTGCTTCGTCCATGTGCTATTGGATTCTTCGCCAGGTTGATAGTTGACATGATGTTGATCTTCATGGTAATTGCTCCATGACTCTTTATTGTAATCTCTTCAACCAAATTCACCATCTCTTTTGCTTGACATGTACAAAGAGAAACAGTTAGGTATTCTGCTTCACATGACGACAATGTCACTACTGGCTCCTTTCTTGAACTCCAAGCAACTGGTGCACCACCTAACATAAACACATAGCCAGCTGTGGATTTTCTATCCTCATCATCACTACACCAACTTGAGTCGGTGCACCCCACTAACTTGTAATCTTTTCCTTCATCAACTGCAGGAAACAAAATTTCGTAGTCGATAATTTCTTTTAGATACCTTAATATCCTCTTCTTTGCTTATATGTGTGATACATTTGCCTTCTGCATGAATCTACTTGCCATACTCACACTATATGTTAAGTCAGGTCTTGTGTGGCAAAGGTATCGAAATGACCCAATAAGTCTTCTATATTGGGTCGGGTCGACATCATCTTCATCTGAATCTTTTGACAGTTGCATTTTGGGCTCAGTTGGAGTAGAAGTTGGGTTGTAATCTTTCATCTCAAATCTCTTGAGTATTTCGCTTGCATATCTTTTTTGGTGTATCGGCAAACCTCTACCACTTTTATAGAATTCGATGCTAAGGAAATATGAGAGATTTCCCAAGTCTGACATTTCAAACTCCTCACTTAGGTCATGTTTGAAATTTTTGATCTTCTTCTTGCAACTTCATTATTGCTTCTCCTTACATATTCTTCATGCTCAGTTGTGCACTTCACAAATTCTTTCTTACTTAGAAAATTATCGATCTTCTTATTCCAAACTCTTGGAGGTTGATTAAGTCCATACAAGACTTTATGCAGCTTGTACATCTTTCTTTCTTCACCTTGTTTCACAAACTCAGCTGGTTGTGCAACATAAACTTCTTCGTCTAAAGGGTCATTCAGAAATGCACATTTCACATTCATCAGACATGTGTGCCAAATTTTCATGTTTGCTAGACCAACAACCAACCTGATTATTTCGATCCAATTTTTCATGTTTGCTAGACCAATTTTTCATGTCTGAAGAAATTCTTTCGCCACAAGTCTTGCCTTGTGCCGAGTTACTTCTCCTTTAGGATTTATCTTCACCTTGTATACCCACTTCACATCGATTGCCTTCTTGCCTTGAGGCAATTCGACAAGTGATCAAATGTTATTGAATTTGATGGACTCTAGTTCCTCGTCCATTTCTTTCACTCACTTTAAATCTTTCAATACCTTAGTTGTATTGACTGGAATCACATCTGCATAAAAATCATAGTATACCAACTCACTTTTTTTAAACAAAGAGAATTCAAAAATTATAAAGAGAAATGCAAATAAATCTATAACTAACTAAAAATATTATAGATAACACCCGTTATTATTTAAAAAAAAGTAAAATTTATTGTCTTTCTTGGTACGTAGAAAAAAAAGAGAGTAGTTAGTTGATTTAATCAAAAGATTAATTCTGAAATTGTTGTGCAAAAGAAATTTCATTGATACCCTTTATTCAAAAAGTGAGTGAATATTGTACAATCGTAACCGTCCACGTGGATTATAAAATATAAGATGAGCTGCCGACGTGCTTACTTGTCGCTGTTCCTTATTCAGTCATCCACATGCTCATAAAGTAAAGAAGGACTCGCTTGCAATAAAATAAAATAAAAATATTCAATATACGACGATGATGATGATGATGATAAATCAAATCAAATCAAATCCCGGGGCCCACTTAGGTGCAAAGCAATATAATCTCATTCGTTAACACACTTTCTTCATTCTCTCTGTTGCTGACTCATCACTGTAACTGAAAATGGCGGAGAACTCCAACGGCAATCGCGTCCACGTGGAACAAGAAGAAGAAGAATCCGAAAATCTGAACTACAGAAACGATAAACCAGTGACACAAACCTTGCCGAAGGTCCTTAACCGTCTCGCTTCCGGCATACTTTTTCCGGAACCGGCCGACGGTAATTCCTTACTTCGCCGGATCAAAAACTCCGTCGCGGAGAACGCTTGTCTCATTCCAGAAGCTTCTAGAAACTCCGCGCACGATGTTCTCCTCTGGACTCGCCGTGGAAGTCCTCTCCGCGCTCTCCTCGTTATCTCTGTAAGGAAAACTTCAATTTCATGATTTTGAATTCTTGATTGAATGGAGTTTTTGAACGGTTTGAAGAATCTTCAACTCTTTATAGATCTCGATGTGATTTCAGTTCTTTATGTATGTCTTTCGGATTAATTTTGTTTTTCTCTTCGCTAATTTTTGTAGTTGATTTTCACCTTGGATTGTTTCCTTCTTTGATTCCTTTCTTTGTTTATGCATAAAATACAGTATATCAATCTAAGATGAAATTATAAAACTAATCAAATTGTAGCGTGGTTAAGTAATGATGCATGTGACTTGGATTGTGTTCACATTTAGGGTAGAATCATTCCCAAGGATGTAAGATTTTTTTTATGATTCTAGTCTTGTTGTGATCATAACTAGGTTTAAATTTTTCCACCAATTTTGTTGATTTTTAAAATTTGTCTGTATTTGAACTTGTTTTCATCCCCTAAATTTAAGAAATTGTATGTTTTGTTGTTTCATATGTGTAAAATTCAAATTGAAATTGGGATTATAATAATTTTAAGAGTTTAACTTTCATACACACCAGTCAACAAATCACAATCAAATATGTGTGCGACTATAGAAATAATTATGATAAAAACCACAAAATCTATTTATATTGACAATGAATATGAATTAAATCTTAACTAAAATAGTTTCATAGTTTTTACTTTTTACATTTCTAGGTTTTCCATAAACCCAAAATAAAGTCTTCTGTTATGATATTATATGCATGCTGGATTTTTTTAGCCAACAAACTCTTACCCTTGTATGTCTGTATGATACTGATATGCATATCAAGGAAAAGATGAACGAAAAAATTACCGTTTGTTTGGAATGCATATGATTCGTTTTTCCTTTTTGCTGCAGGTTGGGACAGTTACTTTTGTTTCTCTTACAGGACTGCTTGTATTTATGCTTTTCTTTCTGACCGCAACCGTAAATGCCATTGTCATATCGCTGCTGATGTCTTTGGCTGCAGCTGGAGGGTTCTTGGCTCTTTTCTTTGTTTGTGCTACCGCTATATACGTTGGAGCACTATCAATAGCCATATTTGTGATTTCTGTTACTACATTCTGGACAATTGTGGCTGTTCTGATTACCTCAGGTAACAAATTGTTTGGCTTCCTCGCCCTTCTCCCTTTTAATGTCTAGATATTGGGTTTGAGGTTTGATATTCTTTTGCTACTACATTGTTTTTAAAACATTTACTAGTTGTGGGAAATCAAGAGTTTAAGTACAACTATAGACATAAGATATGAAATCATATAAACTGCTTCCTTTGGAGGCAATAAGGCAGACACTTGGTCACAACACAATAATGAATAGTAGTTTATTGTTCTTTCCAGTGTGGAGGAGTACATGTGAGTGTGCAAGCAGTAATGCTAGTTTGTTGTCCTCCTGATTGCATGTACGTCGTCAAATATGGAAATGGATGTTTCCAATTGACCATTTAATTGCACCGATTTTTGGAACATTTTCTTAAATGAAACATCTCATGAACCCCCAATGAACATGGGCACTATAAGGGAATGAATTCTCTCCATCGATATGAAAGAATGGTAAAATCTACAGTCTTGAATAGAAAAAAGGTGAGATGAGTTTTTAATATAAGAAATGGGATTGAAAAGTTTAAGGGGGTTTAAGGACCATGAGATTGAATACACATGACAGAACATGAAGGGGGAAAATGGAGAGCGTCCATTCCCACACTTTAATGTTGTATTGTGTGGTCCCCTGCACACAAGTGTTGATATTCTTACCATTTGACACAGTTGCTATAGACTAGCATAGTCTGTGTTGATGTTCCTTCTTTAAAATTTCAACAAACCACCATAGACTATTTACAAGAATATAGCCATAAGGTTGTCATCTATAATTAACTGCAATTTGACATTCCCTGATGAATTTCTGTAATGTTTCTCAATCTGTTTCATTTTTTTTTATTCTGTTGGATAACACTGTAATGTTTCTTGGACATGGAAATCAATGTGAACCAGGGTGGATCGGATTCTTCTATACTGTGTGGCTGATAACTAGGAAGAGCTTCGGGTTGGCCAAACACTCATTGAGTGTTACTGGCTCTGCAATCACAACTTACTCTTCTTCTCGGGCAGCACGGCACCTAATACACAAAGATTGAGATTAAGGGAGAAGCAGTTAAGCACAATTATAAGCTTATGTACAAATCTTTAGTTACATTTGCATACCTTAAAACTATACAAACTTGTATTGACTAGTACTAGTAAGACGCCTTGTATCTAGACCTTTCACAGTTTGGTTTCAGTGCCTATTTTTATTATGTACTTGTGCATTGGCATATATTTTTATCAATAATCCAGATTATCGTGTGCTGTGTTGGAAGTTTGATGTTAACATAAGAGACATCTCTTCTTTAGTCTTATCTGTATATCATTTTATATCAGATAAAATAATACCAGTATCAAGTTAACCTGTGATTAAATGATGTAACTATTCTACTGTGCCGTTAAATATAAATTTAGTGGAAGGATCAGATGATTTACTTGTTACTAATATACATTATCTTTTATTTCTGAAATAAATAATAAGAGGAGCTTACTGAAAGTATATCAATCTCATGCGCAAGGATGGCGATAGTTGTAAGCAATGGCGGATCTCAAGTGAAACAATCACACCTTAATTGTAAGAATGATTCTGCGCAACAATTGTTAATAGAATAAGAAAGAAAGAAGATTAGGGTTTAACAAAATAAGGGAAGAGGAGAATGATTTATGCAGAGTAACTCTCTGCTCTCAAATTGAGAAAAATATAATTCAATTGGGCAACTGCACTTTCTGGTTACAATATTATTTTATATTCTTCTTACTCAAAATAAGGGTTACTTCTTCTATTTATAATTGAGCTACCTTACTCCCTAAGGTAAAGCCTAAATACACAAAAGCCCAAAATTTATATTTGGTCTAAGTCGAAATCCTGTGTCAAGCAACCTACTTCGATATTTCGACATCTAACACAACTCGACACACACACTATGCTAATTTCAACACATCCTTGTTTTTGTCAGGCTACACTTGTTTCGAAACAAGGAATTACAATCTCAACACATCACCTAATTCATTGTGTCTGAGCTATCTATATTCATCATAGACCTTAGCTTTTGAACACTTCGACTTACACTCATTTTGACATGATATTTGCAATCTGATTCTCAGTTCTGCAGTGTCCCAAGTTCATCTTCCCTAATGCTACCTGCTCTTGAAGATAATGGAATCTCATTTCCATGTGTTTTCTTCTCCCATGTGCTATCAAAATCTTCGCCAGGTTGATAGCTTACATGTTATCGATCTTCATGGTCATTGTTCCATGACTCTTCGATGTAATCTCTTCAACCAGGTTCACCGTCCACTTTTCTTCACATGCACAGAGAGAAACAACTATGCAATCTGCTTCGCACGACAACAATGTCACTACTGGCTCCTTTCTTGAACTCTAAGCAATCGGTGCACTACCTAGCATAAACACTTAGCCGGCTGTGGATTTTTTATTCTCAACATCACTACACTAACTTGAGTCGGTGTATCATACTAACTTTCATTCTTTTCCTTCATCAAATACAAGAAATAAAATGTCATAGTCGAGAGTTCCTTTCAGATACCTTAGTATCCTCTTCATCGCTGCTAGGTGTAATACCTTTGACTTCTCCATGAATCTCCTCACCATACCTACATTGTATGCTAGATCAAGACTTGTGTGATAAAGGTATATTAATGACCCAATAAGTCTTCTATAATGAGTTAGATCGACATAATCTTCATCTGATTCTTTCGACAATTGCAATCTGGGCTCAGCTGGAGTCGAAGTTGGGTTGCAATCTTGCATCTCAAATCTCTTGAGTATTTTGCATGCATATCTTCTTTGATGAATCATTAAACCTCTATTGCTCTTGTAGGATTCGATACCAAGGAAGTATGAAATATTTCTCAAATCTGACATTTCAAACTCCTCACTTAGGTCATGTTTGAAGTCTTTGATCTCCTTCTTGCAACTTCCTATTATCAATAGGTCATCAACATAGAGACATAATATAAGTAATTCACTTTTACTTCTTCTTACATATACTTCATGCTCAGTTATGCACTTCACAAATTCTTTCTTCCTTAAGAAGCTATCTATCTTCTTATTCCAAGCTCTTGGAGCTTGCTTAAGTCCATACAAGGCTTTTTGCAGCCTGTATACCTTGCTTTCTTCGCCTTGTTCACAAACTCAGCTGGTTGTGCGACATAACTTCTTCAGCTAAGGGTTCATTCAAGAACGCACATTTCACATCTATTTGACATATGTGCCAATTTTTCATGTTTGTTAGACCAACAACCAACCTGATTGTTTCGATCCTAACAATAAGTGCAAAAACTTCATCAAAGTTGATTCCTTCTTTCTAAAGAAATCATTTTGCTACAAGTATGGCCTTGTGTCGAATTACTTCTCTTTTGGGATTCAACTTCACCTTGTATACCCAATTCACATAAATTGCCTTATTCTCTTGAGGCAATTCGACAAGTGACCATGTGTTTTTGACTTTAATGGACTATAGTTTCTCATTCATTGCTTTCACCCATTTTGAATCTTTCAATGCCTCAACTGCATTGACTGGTTCAACATCTGCATAGAAAACATAATATACCATCTCACCTTCTTCATTGACCACATCATCTGATGTAATCACACATTCTTACAACCTTGCAGGCATGTGTCTTGTTCGTTGAGGTCTGCTTGGGCCAGATTCACCTCTGACTTCTTCTTGTCGAACATCTCTTTCGACTTCACTAGTTAGTTCTTCGTATAAGATTCTCATTGTATCCTTCTTAACACTCTCAGTCCAATCTCATTCTTTAAGCTTATCTATGATCACATCCCTGCTGATCACTACTTGCTTGTTCACTGGGTCGAAAAACTTGTGTCCTCCAATCGAATGATATCCTATTAGGATCATTTATCTCGACTTGTCGTCAAGTTTTCTTCTCAACTGATCTGGCACATGTCTATGTGCTATAGATCCAAACACCTTCAAATGACTTAGGCTAGGATTTACAACAGACCAACATTCTTCTGGCGTGATTCCTTCTAACTTCTTTGTTGGACATCTATTCAAGATGTATGTTGTTGTCGACTCAGCTTCTCCCCATAATTCTTTGTGTAGATGTTTTCCTTTCAACATACTTCTCACCATATTCATGATGGTTCTATCTTTCCTTTCTGCAGTTCCATTATGGCGTGGAGTGTGGGGTGGCACCACCTCATGCATAATCTCTTCTTTCTCACATAATGCATCGAAATCTTTCGGCACGTACTCTCCACCACCATTAGTCCTCATAATCTTTAGCTTTTACCATTTTATCTTTCAACCATAGATTTAAATTTGGCAAATACCTCGATCACTTCACTTTTCTTCTTGATCAGGTAAGTTCATAGTTTTCGACTTAAATCATCTATGAAGGTGACAAAGTATCCGTTACCTCCAATCGAATCCACCTGGATAGGACCATATACATCAGAGTATATGACTTCAAGAATTGCCTTCGACTTACTTCATGCATCCTTGCTAAAGTTATTCTTGTGTTATTTCGCCCGAACACATTCTTCACACACTTCACTTGGAATGTTGATTTCTGGTAATCCTGAAACCATATTTCTTCTCTTCAAATCTCTGATGTCTTTTGAAATTCTGGAAAGTAGATTGCAGATGTCCTAACAACATGTCACAACATTGTTCTCTGCATAACTTTAAAATAAGGGCAGAATAAACAAGCTGAAATTCTGAATATTAGCAACAGAATCACGGCTGATGTTTCAACACCTGTTACAACGTGTTAATCAATAAGCAAACACTAAACTATAAATTTGCATAATGATAAATAACACAAAATATGTTAACCTAGTTTGGTGCAATTCACCTATATTTGGTGGCTACCAAGCCAGGAAGAAGAATCCACTATCAGTAGTATAATTTTATGTAAACGACCTCTGGTTTACAGTAAACAACCTCTGGCTTACCTGTCACTACCCAATGAAAACTTTATCATTAGAAGTCACATCTAATTGATAAGAGAAACTCATCTCACTCCCTTAATCACTACCTGTGATATCTAAAAGTTACAATCGACAACAACTGCATCATCCTACTTGAAAGACACCTCTTTCAATACAAAGTTCAGCCAAGCAACCTTGACTAACAAACCTACTTGGATTTTCTTCAAAGCTTCATTCAAGAACAATAAACAATTCATTACCTACGTGTTTCTGAATCTGTATAAACATCTCTGTCTGCCACAATGTATCCAACCGGTACAAAGAGAGACTTACAACACAAGAAAGCCTACGACTCTCAAAATCCTAAACCCTTATTTTCTACTTTACAAGTATTACACAAGAATTTGATGTTCAGCCCTAGGTCTATGTCTTCTTTTATAACCTTCAACAGTCCATAGGCTTCAAAATAACTGTTTATTTCTTCCTTGATCCATGTTCTAATTGCTCCTTAAATCTTGGACCAGATTAGCAACAACCTATTATATCAGGTCAAGATGTCGAGACACAAGCTAGGACATCTTGTCTGACATGTCTTCTTCATCAAACTTCTTTATGTTGGAATATTTTGCACAACATCCTATTTTACCAAAATTTGCTCAAATCTGCAGAGCCTTCAATCTCCCCCTTTTGACAAATTTTGGCTAAAACTCCTTAGGTAGAAAAAGAAAGTCTGAATGTAATTCAATTTCATCCAGGGAGTACTGGATATGATTGACATACTTATGAGGCTCCCTCTTTCTCCTGAAATTCCTAGCTGCATGTTGGTGTACATGAGGAAGAAGATGTAACACACTTCCTCTCAAACATATGCTTGCCACAGATAGGTAAATCTTCCTCATGAGGGGCATAAGAGAAACTTTAAGGAGATCCAAAAAGAGCTTAAGAAGAAGCAGATGTAGTATACGTAACACATAATACATAAAGGATGTAACTCAGGTCATAAGACACAACCTGCTTCATAACTCAGATCACAAGACACAAATGAAGAACTCAGAGAAGAACTTGAGACTCAGACATGATGTTAGAACATCTCATCCAACATCCTTGCAAAACCACCACTATAGGAATGGACTCCAGACCAACCAGAATGTTACTTGTGTGTTGTGAGGACCAACACATAGCTGAGATGAATATACACCCATTCTCCCTTTTTTTAGCCAAGAATTTGCAAAAGAAGCCAACACAGTCCCATACCCACATGATACTTACCCAAACTCGGAAAAAATCCATGAAGACACAACCGAGAACAAGAACCGCAACTTGAGAATCCAAAAGCAGCGACCCCCTTTAAATACCCAAGCAGTTTCTATAGGAATTTACGGTCGATAGAATTTTCCGCTAAACAATTCAAAGGAGAAATAAATGTAGGTAGGTAACATCACCATAAATGGTTGTGCACCGCCCAACTAGTATTTGACTGTTTCAACCTTAGGATAAACCGTCCAAAGAATGCACATGTATCAAGACACATGTTGAACACACCTTCCATCGTCCAATGCAATCAATTTGGAAACAACCATACGTCCTAAACAATATCCTGACACTTTGTCAGACTTTGTCCATTCCATCTAGTGAACTCTGAAGCATAGTCACAATGCCTTTCAATGAGCCCAAAGAATAATCATTTTAACCATAAGTAAAAATAACTAACCAAGATGTTAATAAATTTCTTTAAACATCTCCTAGTTAACAACCAAGTCTCCCGTGAGCCTTATCTAATTCTGCAGAGAAAAATAAATTCTCCCAGACATAAGCACTGATTCTCAGAACACTCCTAAGAAACTTGTACAACTCTAATTCAATTCATTGACATCCCAAGGATATACCTAAAACCAACCTGTCAAGTCCACCAGAATTATAACAGTAACACAATGTCACGACATCTTGTCTGACATTACACCCTCACCAGAGGAACAAAATCACAAACTGCTTGAAACCACAAATAATCTTGGAAAATAAATGTACTACTGCAGCAACAGATCCTAGACAGAAGTACAACTCCCCCTATCAAGGATAACCACTGCTCCTTTTTCAGAAGAACACCTTAACGTGAATGGAAAACATAAGACTCATCTGCTTGTCTTCAAGAGCTCACTTCTTATTCAACACACTTGCTGAACATATTCACTCACTGCTTGAACCACAAGCAATCTGTGTACCACAATAGTACAACCATGAGATAGAAGCTTTCCCCTATCTTTTATAAAAGATGCTCCTTCCAGCAAGAAACACCCAAAATCACCACCTGTTATCTCATGACCAACTTCATGCTCATACAGTGAGAATGTACCAAGATTTCCATCCTTGTACTATAACTAACAAACTCTTGGATTGAGACCAATATCACCATTGATCCCTCTCGTCCTGAACCCATTCATACCATGTACATACCCACCTTGAATCTTACAGCCAAAATCCAATTGAACCTGTAATGCTTCACATTCCTCAAAGAGACATACAAAGCCTCTTAGTTTGTTAGTTATCCCAAATGTCATTCACACTTGAAGGAGATCAGATACATGCTCCATAAATCCTCAGCTTACTTGCTTCACAAGCATCAAACTGGTCCACTTATAGAGTTACTTGCGCAGAAGAAACCACTTCTCCACAAGCATTCTAACCTCAGCATGAGTCAAAGAACAAGATAGACACCCTATAATCCAAGACAGTCTTCACCTCATCATTCTCTCGTATGATAAGTTAGAACACTTGTGATTCAACTGGTGAATATCAGCTATCACAATCTGAATTCCAAGTTCAGAAAATAAGATGATGTTCTAACATCAATTAGGACATCCAGATCATATCACAGACACCACACACTATGGTTCTTGATACAATAACAACTGGACTTATTATCTGCATAGTAATCTAACTGAAGATCTTCAGAGAACACAGCTACTGTCATCTTGATCATCAAGAACTTTAGATAGCTATAGAGAGAAATAAAATCTCACACTCTCACCAAAGCAATATTTTTAAGCGAAGATCCCTTCAACAATCAGCAAGCCGAGAGGAGAACCAGCTCCTTCTTTAGATTTCTAAGAGATAAAAAGAACCTTTTGATCCAACCAAGAATCTGGGTCTTCAATAAACATTTTAGATACACTAAGACTATGAAATGTAGCCTCAACTAGCTTCTGTAATTCCCATATATTGCATAAGATTTTTGGAGCATCCATTCCAAACACATCTGAGATAATCAGTTTTTCTCAAGAAGATGTACCTCCACTATAACCAAATCCCTTAGAGGGAATAGTCTGATGATAACCCTGATGTCAAAACATCTAATTTTGACATCAATGTCATGACTTCCAACTAATGAGCTCAAGTCTGTCTGATATAGTCTTGATCATCTCCCCCTCAGACGTACCATCTTGTGAAACTTCTCAATTTCTCCAGAACAAGAGTTCCATACTCTCATAGACTTGATTAAAATATCAAGTTTGAGTAGACAATCTTCATCCTGTATTATTGGTCCACAACCAATCTTAAGATCAGATACCTTGAAGAGCATTAGCAATAAGAACTCATCCTTAGAAGAAAGTGGTCCACAACCAATCTTAAGACCATATACCTTGAAGAGCATCAACAATAAGAACCAAACATCCTTAGGAAAAAGTAGTCAAGAGATCCAACTTTATTTAAAGAGAGAAATCTTCAAGATGTTAGAGATATCGTCCTGGACACTCCTTCATGTTGAAATATATCACATGCTCTCAGCTGATGAGACACCTTAATCATTAACTAAGGATAATCCAATAAATACTTGTGAGTAGCAATGAATCTTAAATCCTTATAAGGAATCCTTCTCCCAAAAGACTAACTTGAATCATCCACCTGATGTTAGTCCTTGAGTTGTTGCACCGAGAAATGTTGCACCTCCTAATGAGCCATTTGAACTCCAGCAATCTTGAGCTTTAAGGATAACCACTTAAATACTTGTGCATTACACAAATAACAATTGATCTTAAATCCTATTTCAATAAACCACACATCTTGTAGAGAAGACCATCTGACAAATATTTACACTTCAGCAATACCAAAAGTATTCTTTAGTGCAAGTATCTTTTATGTTGAAATATCAAGGCTGGTACCCTTGACTCAACCTGCCTATAACTTTCTCTTGCTGATGAAATCCTTGCAACAAATGGATGGTGAAAATAAATCACCTATAATATCTTCAAATTGATGATCCTCAGAAAGCATCCTTGACCTAGAAGAGCAACCAGAGAACTCCAGAAAGCATCATTGTGAAAATAAATCACCTATAATTTCTTCAGATTAATGTTTAGCCAAGCAACCTTGACTAACAAACCTACTTGGATTTTCTTCAAAGCTTCATCCAAGAACAATATACAATTCATTACCTACGTGTTTCTAAATATGTATAAACATCTATGTCTGCCACAATGTATCCAACTGATACAAAGGGAGACTTACAACACAAGAAAGCCTATGACTCTCAAAATCCTAAACCCTTATTTTCTACTTTACAAGTATTACACAAGGATTCATTGTTCTACCCTAGGACTATGTCTTCTTTTATAACCTTCAGCAATCCATGGGCTTCGAAATAGTTGTTTATTTCTTCCTTGATCCATGTTCTAATTGCTCCTTAAATCTTGGGCCAGATTAGCAACAACCTGCTATATCAGGTCAAGATGTCGAGACATAAGCTAGGACATCTTATCTGACATGTCTTCTTTATCAGACTTATTTATGTTGGAACATCTTGCACAACATCCTGTTTTTCCAAAATTTGCTCAAATCTGCAGAGCTTTCATCTTTGAAATTGAGATGGCAAAGTCCATAACGCCATATACATTCATCTCTTCTGGCTGTAGTTGCAAGGCATTTATGCTCCATCACATTAAGTTCAATCTTGAAGGTTTATTCTGAGACATTGGAGCCTTCAAGATCAACCTTCCATTTGAGTCGAGAACTCTCATCATCTTGTCTTTAATCGACACCTTATAGTTCTTTTTGACCAGCTTCCCTATGCTGAGCAAATTACTCTTCGTGCCTAGTATGTACTGTAACACCCCCTTTCTATACCCCCAAATAAAATATAAATCATTTAGGCGCAAATTCAAATTTTCATCAGAGTATAATTGAAAACATGGTATAAAAGGAGCATGTTACACAATACGTGAAATAAAACATCCAACACCTGCTCAATATTTAGAATAACAGCGGAAACATTTGAACATTGAATCATTCTAAACATGTAATCATATAAATACATAATCATCCAGTTTGATTCATCACATCATTCATGTTTACATAAACATTTGCCAACAAATACATATACAAAATGTATCCCAAAAGAATACTATACAATCCTAACTACCCGGTGCTACATATCAGAGCTAACTGACCAAAAGAATGAAGCTATACTTCACAAAAGACCTCCAGCAACCTAATCTACAATGCCTCATAGAGCATTATAAAACAGCAGAAGGGTGAGAAATATTATCATAATAATCAATATATATATATATATATATATATATATATATATATATATATATATATATATATATATATATATATATATATATATATATATATATATATATATATATATATATATATATATATATATATATATATATATATATATATATATATATATATATATATATATATATATATATATATATATATATATAACATAAAAATATACATGCTTCGCATTCTCACCGCATTTTATCATAATTCCCTCATATACACCTCAACGTACATATTCACAATTCGCATCATTGTTCATAAACATACACATTCATATTTCTTCCCCACCATTCGTCATAAAGTATATATATATATATATATATATATATATATATATATATATATATATATATATATATATATATATATATATATATATATATATATATATATATATATAACAAAGCATATTTATCATTTCATATATCCACAATTCACAATATTGTACATAACCATACACAACCATGTTTATTCACCAATTCATGCACATATGCATATATTCACACAACATCTCTATGCCATGTGACTCAATACAACTCAATGCAACTCATCAATTCCTATTCAAAATTATGGGTACATCACTTATACCCCACTAGGAACAACATCATAGTCATTCTACCCTAGTGAACACCAACACTAGGAACAACATCATAGTCATTCTACCTCAGTGCGTACGATTGTGTCACGTATACTTCACTAGGAACATCTCAGTTATTCTACCCCAGGGAGCACCCCACCAGGAACAACATCTCAGTTATTCTACCCCGGTGATTATTCCACTAGGAACGACATCTTAGTCATTCTACCCCAGTGTATACGACCATGCCACTCTACCTCACTAGGAACAACATTTGTCATTCTACCCCAGTGATTACTCCACTAGGAACAACATCTTGTTATTCTACCCCAGTGATTACTCCACTAGGAACAGCATCTTGTTATTCTACCCCAGTGAGTACGAGTTTTGCACATACACATATTTTCATAAAACAATCATATGCACTTAAGACCGTTCTCGCATCTTAATCTCATGCATACTCAAATAATTCATCACACAAGAATTATATCATGATTGCGCACACAACACATATTCCATATTAATCAAAGTATTCATACTTTCAACATCATCATCACATTTACCAAGCAATGCACATATATTCACAATATATTCTCATGCATCCTTCACATACAATCGCATACAATTATTATGCATTTACAATTCAATATCGTCACCACATTTATCAAGCAATGTACACATATTCACAATATATTCTCATGCATCCTTCACATACAATTGCATACAATCAATATGCATTTATAACAATTATGTCAAACGGCAACCGAACACTCTAATTATTTAAGCCTCACTTACTTAAAATAATTAATCTCGATTAATCAGTAAAATCGGCTAAAAGTAATATTTCTTTTCACCAAGTTATAGAACATATTATTAGCTTCAGTTTGATATAAAGAACGACAAAATCCGATAAACGGTGAAGAAGTTATGAATTTTCAAAGTTTCAAAAAAAAAATATTTTCTCACACTTACAGTGTTAACGGGTTAACGCATTCCGTTAACCGATTAACGGCTCCAAAAACTCAGTTTTTGGCCATTTTTAATACCGTTAATCGGTTAACCCATAGTGTTAACCGGTTAACACCTGAAAAATTTGGAAAAACAAGCTACGGGTTTGTGCCCAAAACCCCCAAAAACCCGACCGATTTAATTATTTTCTCCCGATTAAATACCTATTCATCATTACCAATCATATAGTAATAATTTAGGATCATAAAGTGAAAATTCTACGACTTCTGATTTTCATCCAAAATCTTAACCTCCAATTGCCCAAAAATGTCAAAACTCACAAATTCAACCAAATTCAATCAAACGAAATCCAATAATCACGGCTAAACATTACCCGACTAACTACGCAATTTATTTCGAGTTTCATCCGCAAAAACATCGGTTTCTATCGATTAAACTCATTTCTGCCCTAAAATGGAAAATGAGCAAAAACTCTCCAACAATCCAAACCAATTCAACAAACACATACATAATCATACACATTGATAGAATAATAAGATTTTACACCCTTACCTTGATTAAATCAAAGCTAGAAGTTGTTCTTGAGCTTTCCAAGCTTTTTCCCCTTTTTCTCCTCTTCCTCTTTCTTTCTCTTCTTTTTCTCTTATGTTTCTATTTTTTTCCTTTCTCTTTCTCTTTTTCACTTATACTCTTTCTATTCTATTTCTCTCCAAACATCCACTAATCCATTTCTCATAAAATATCTCAACTTAACATTAAATACTTAATGTCTAAAATACCCTTCAATCTATTTTCTCCGAAACTCTCAAAATCGAAAAAATAGCTTAATATGCAAACATAACATATACAACACATAAATTCCACAATTAAAATATTAATCACCCAAATCAATTAATTAATATAAATAATTAATTATCAAAATTTGGGCTGTTACATGTACAATACATTGAAAATTACTGACCTCTTACCATCTTTCCTCATAGTCAGAACACCACCAATACTTTTAGCTGCTAGAGTATTGTCATTTGCAAATTTCATCATGTTCTTCATTATGGGATTTATGTTGACAAACCAATCTTTCCTACCATTCATGTGTGATGAGCATCCTGAGTCCAAGTACTATTGGTCCTGCCATATTTCTTCATCTTTTGTTGTAACTGTTCCGGTCTGGGCCCGACCTCGGCAGGCCCAATACCACGTACGGCCCAACAGGCGAATCAGGCACGCCGGGCACGTGCGTCCCACGAGACAAGCAGAGAATGCCGCCGGACACAAGCAGCGCATCCAACAGCAGCTCGCCGTCCATCTTACCAGCCGAGCAGAACCAACCCCGACACACCAAAGCGCGACCTTGGTTCCTCCCCTCCGCGGGGAGAACAACGCGCTCCGGGGCATCTCGCGAGCTCCCCTCCGCGGGGAGAACAACGTGCCCGGCGCACGTTCTCCACGTGCTCCCCTCCGCGGGGACACGTCATCAACCAACTGCCCACCTCCGAAAGAGCAGGTCAAACCCACTTTCCGGAGATCTAGGAGCAGTTGGACTAGGGCGAAGACCACGTTCTGGTCTTCACTACGCCATGTAAGCCCTAGCAGTCATTAGGGTTGGGCCTGGTCATCCAGCCCATCTCAAATGACCGTTGGCCCAGCGCTGGGGTCTCTCTATAAATACCCTCTTCCTCAAGAGGGTCAGGTAATTCACATCTTGCCCTTTTCTGTACTTTGCTCTCACTCTGCCCGATTTCTTACTTTGGCATCAGAGTGTCTTGCAGGTACACCCCCCTCTCTCCTCCTCATCACCGGTGAACAGGTAGCAGTCCAGCAGTGTGTGGCCAACCCGTGATCCCCTCCTGATTAGGTCAGATCAGTGGCGCCGTCTGTGGGAAATTTGAAACTTCCCCGTTACTCCGAGCAGAAAACCAAAAGTTTCACCAAACCTCCCCGATCATGGCTAGTCCACACCGCGACGGCACTCCACACGACCTCGTGCTCAACGTCGCCACCAACGGGAACAAGCAGACGGGAACGACGCGTCCAGCGGAAACCGATGAAAGGGACGGTCAAACTGCTTCGCCGTCATCCGCGGAGCGGCCCCTTCAGGTCGACCTCCGACCCCCGAGCCCGCCGGCATTCCAGCCCGTTCCCATCCTGGCGGGAGCGAACCCAACGGTGGCCGCTCTCTTTACGGCCATCAACCAGACGAACCAGTTGCTGTTCCAACAAAATGCGAGAATTGAGGCATTAGAACGCGTCGGCCCTCCAAGGTACCCCCCGCGGGAAGACCAGAACGGAGGTTCGAGGAGTCCCTCGCCTCGACCCAGAAACCGCCGGCCGCGGCTGGAGAGACACCGCCCGCAGGTGTCACGAGAACGCACCAGATCCCCAGCAAGACACGTTCGCGTGAGGAACCAAAGCACCGCGGCGATCCCGACCGAAGACCCCCGAGGCGAGAACTCAGGCAGGAGATCGAGAACCCGAAACCAGGGGCTTACCTTGAACGGCTCATCTCCCCATAAATCCCCGGAGCCCAGCGACGAGGATGATTACCGCACCCCGCTGTCCCGGGAGATCATGGTTGCCCCCATACCCCAAGGGATGGAGAAACCACCGACGCTGTCGACATACGACGGCACCTCCGACCCAGACGATCACCTGGAAGACATCGAGGCTATGCTCGACTACCGAAACGTCCGGGGAGCTATCAAGTGCAGACTCTTCCCGACGACTCTGAGGAAAGGCGTTATGACCTGGTATAAAAGTCTGGAGCCCGAATCAGTTACGTCATGGAGGGTCTTGAAGGACCTGTTCTCCAAACACTTTACGGTGTTCCGACGCCACCCGAAGACAGAAGCAGTCCTCGGGGCGATCATCCAAGGCCCCGACGAACCTCTCCGAAAGTACATCGAAAGGTTCACTCGGGAAGCAGTGCAGGTGACGACGTCCGACGAAATGAAACGCTACTTAATGGAACAAGGCCTGCGCCACGACTCCAAGTTCTACGAGGCCGTAGGCATACACCGGCCAACATCCCTCCAAGATTTCCTCGACAGAGCCGCGCATTACATCCGATTCGAGGAAACACAGGCAACCAACTCCGCTCGTGACACCCGGGACAGGGAGGCCCCCCGCGGGCACCGAGACGACGGAGCTTCGAGCCATCGACGAGGAGGAGACCGCCGTCGAGAAGACTGTCCCCGCGAACCCCGCGACCAACGTGAACCGCGCGGCCCGGCAGGCAGATTCACCGAGTACACAGCCTTGGTCGCTTCACGCGAGCGCATACTGGCCGAATGCGCTAAAACCGAGTTCGTGCAGGGAGGTGTCCGTTTTCCGCGACCAACACCCCCCAAACCCAACGTGGACAAGTCAAAATACTGCCGATTCCACAGGAGCCACGGGCACGTGACAGAAGACTGCATCCATCTCAAAGATGCGATCGAAATTCTAATCAAAGACGGGCACCTGAAGCAATACACCCGAGGAGGCGAACCACCTAGGCCAGAGGCTCCAGAAGCCAAGAAAGTCGAGGAACTTCCCTCTCCAGAGGACAACAGCAGGCTCCAGGTCGCGTTGTGCGTCAGCCGCCCCGAAGATTGGTTCGCGGGCAGAGAATTCGGTATCCCCGAAGGACCCGACCTAGTCGACGAGCCAATCCGACCAACCAGCCGGTGAGAATACTTCCCCAGAGCCATGGTCATCTCTGATGGAGCCACGAGGAGTCTGTCCATAGGATCCGTGAAAAGGAAATTCGACGAACTCATCGCGAACAACTCCGGCAAAATGAGCACGCTCGACAAATTCCGAGGCCGCTCCAACCCGATCACATTTTACCTCGAGGAACTGCCCGGGGGATCCTCCAATTCCAACATACCCTTGCTCATACGTGCCCGAATGGCAAACTTCGATGTCAGGCGCCTCCTTGTCGACGGCGGGAGCTCGGTTGACATCATGTACTCACACCTGTTCACAACTCTCCAGCTCGACGAATCCAACCTTTCTCCCTACGTAGGCTCTGACCTTCAGGGGTTCAACGGGACGACGACGAGACCTTGGGGATACGTGGAATTGAAAGTCACCTTTGGAGAAGAGGAAACAGCCAGGGACATCAGCGTCCGTTTCTTAGTCATCGAATGCCCATCCCTCTATAACTGCATCCTGGGCAGGACGACGATAGCAGAACTCACCGCGGTACCCTCCACCGTCCACCTGAAGATGAAATACTACACAAGAAGGGGGGTCGTGGTGACCCTCAACGGAGACATCGAGGCCGCCCGAAGATGTTTCGAAGCGGCGCTGAAAGGCCTAGACTCCATCGCTCCAGCGACCAAAAAGAAAACGTCAAGCACAACGCCAAAGGGCAAACCAACGGAGCTGGTCGGGTCCGTTGAGCTGGACAGTCGCTTCACCGACAAGCTCGACCACGAAACAAAGACCAGCGTAGTCAACGGGCAACCCTCACACCCAGCGCGCCCCATCCCGGACGGAGAATTCGAACTCGTCCCCCTCGGAGAAGACACGAGCAGAACCGTGAGGATAGGCGCCGGAATCCCAGACCTCGCGAAACGTCAGCTCCAAGCCTGCCTCCGCGAGAATGCCGACCTCTTCGCCTGGAGCGCCGCGGAAATGCCGGGACTCGACCCCGAGGTCGCCTGCCACCAGTTGTCCATCAACCCGACCACAAAGGCCGTTGTACAACGCCGACGTCGCCAATCCCCCGAAAAATCGGCAGCGGCCAAACAAGCTGTAAAAGGCCTCTTAGAGGAAAATTTCATTTCAGAAGCCCGGTATTCAATCTGGCTGTCCAATGTTGTACTCGTTAAAAAGAATAATGGAAAATGGCGCATGTGTGTTGACTATACTGATCTCAACCGGGCATGTCCTAAGGACGCCTACCCCCTCCCCAATATCGACAAGCTCGTGGACAACTCCGCGGGCTTCAAGCTCTTGTCCTTCATGGACGCGTACTCGGGATACAATCAGATCCCGATGGCCGAACACGATAAACAAGCCACGGCCTTCATGACGGCGTCGGGTAATTACTATTATAACGTGATGCCCTTCGGCCTCAAAAATACCAGGGCCACATACCAGCGGATGATGAACCATGTCTTCCGCGACGAAATCGTAGACATGCTCGAAGTATACATGGACGACATGATCGTCAAATCCGGCGCGGAGGACGACCACGTGGCCCACCTCCGGAGGGTCTTCGAGACCGCAAGGTCATGCCGCATGCGTTTTAACCCGGAGAAGTGCACCTTCGGCGTCTGCGCCGGTAAATTCCTCGGCTACTACTTGACCGAACGGGGGATCGAAGCCAATCTGGACAAGTGCCACGCCTTCTCCAATATCACCATGCCTACCACGAAGAAGGCCATCCAGTCCCTCAACGGCGTGCTTGCCTCCCTCTCACGATTTATTGCCAAGTCGGCCCAACACGCCCTCCCATTTTTCAAACTGCTCAGGAAGGAGACCAAATTCGAATGGACGGACGAATGTGAGCAAGCCCTTTGCCACCTCAAACGCGTCTAATCTGAACCGCCAGTGCTGACGCGCCCCGCGACGGGCGAAACCCTATACTTATATCTGGCCGTGGCCAACGAAGCCGTCAGCGCCGTCCTCGTCAGCGAATCCGGGGAGGGTCAAAGGCCCATCTACTTTACTAGCAAAGCTCTCCACGGCCCAGAAGTCCGATACCAGCTGATCGAGAAAGTCGCCCTGGCCCTGATAACAGCAGCACGCCGACTCCGACATTATTTTCTCGCACACGCCATCATGCTCCGCACCGATCAGCCCATCCGCCAGCTCCTCGGCCGCCCCGACATGGCCGGACGCATGCTGAAATGGTCGCTAGAACTCTCCGAGTTCGATATTACCTACGAGGGCCGACACGCCATCAAGGCTCAAGCCTTGGCCGATTTCGTCGCCGAGATGGCCACACCACCCGACCCCACCGCTAGGAACCACCTCTAGACCATTTTTGTGGATGGCTCCTCCAACTCCACGGGAAGCGGCGCCGGCATCGTCCTCGACAACGACGAGGGTACGGTCATCGAAGTCTCCCTCACACTGGCCTTCCCGACGACCAACAACCAGGCCGAGTACGAAGCGTTTCTGGCCGGCCTTCGCCTGGCATCCGACCTGGGAACCAGGGACATCCGAATCTACACGGACTCCCAGCTAGTCGCGTCACAAGTCCGAGGCGAATATCAAGCAAAAAACGACACCCTCGCCGGATACCTCGCACTCATTGTTGCACCCCAAAATTTGCCCTCACAATAC
Source organism: Lathyrus sativus (assembly GCA_963859935.3). NCBI lineage: Eukaryota > Viridiplantae > Streptophyta > Magnoliopsida > Fabales > Fabaceae > Lathyrus > Lathyrus sativus. The sequence goes on from OZ012736.1 coordinate 495,938,095, forward strand.
AAGACTTTGTGTTCCAAGAAGGTTCACAAGGTTCACAAAATTCACAATTGGTCAGAAGAGTTGACAATTCCCTCAGACAATGCACCTCCTAAGCAGTGCATCCAAAACTAGGGTTTTGACTTTAATCAGGCTAAATGGACTTCCAAGACTTCAAGTGAGCTTCATAACATCTTATATGTGTATAAGAACCCCCATGTCAAGTTTCAAGACTTTTCTCAAAAGTTTGCTCAGTCAGATGATCAGATAAGTCAAAAGCAGTCAATGCAGTTAAAAAGTCAAACTGAGGTCAACTGTGGTCAAACCAAAGTCAAACTTCATGATGTTTTTTGCCAACATCAAAGAGAGATTTGGTCCCAGGGGTATTTTGGTCATTTTACACAAATTCTACCAATTCCTTGAAGACGGGCTGTTATTAATCACCAGTTCTGATCATATTGAGATTTGGCATTTGGTCAGTGGAGTTTAATTACGATTAGTTTTGCTGTTGATGCTGAAAATGTTGTGACCATGGTGCCCATATGAGTTTGGTTATGAAACAATTGGTTAACATTTTAATCGGATGAGATTAGAATTACAAATATCACTTGGGAGTGTTTATGTTTTATGACTATGTTAATGAATTTAAATGCTTGTGGATTTATTCACAATTGTTTATATTTTTTTTAACTAGGAATAAAATATAAATAAATTCAAAGGGTTGGGAATTTTATTTCATAAAGATTGCATTATACAAAAAGGAGATTGTTTCACATTTTTGCTGTTACAAGGGATTACATTAAATCTAAAAATCCTAAGTCCTAAAAATGCTAAGTGTCTTCATGTTGACCCTTGAGCTTCGCCGCAAATCTCGACTAACCTGCACATCAAAGCAAAACAAACAATATAGAAAAAAAGGTTAGGAGTTTTTTTCGACACTCTCAGAACAATGTCATCATCGAGTGCCGGGGGTGGCACAACCGAAGCTGCGTCCTACCCCCGTTACCAATCTGAACCATCGGTGTCAGATCAAGTGGCTACTGTTTCTTATCAATGCGGGACAGCCGAGAGAGAAAGAGATAAAAGAAGTGGGACTGATTCGTTTTTTCCGTAATTGGATTCGTTCATCAAGTAAATCCCATTTGGTTTCCAAGACTGATATAAGGGTAAAGCAGCACAATCAATTTGGTTATAAACCCGGATGCCGACGGGTATGAGCCACTTTGTGTTCAAAGTTTGTCAAACACCTGAAATTCACCAAAACAACATCAGGATTCCACAAATTGATTGACCAAACTCAGAACAGAAAAATGAGTTACAAGCTACACGAACAGGCAGCAAGGCCTTATGAACAAGCACAACTCATGAAATACAAACCAAACTGCAACTAGTATCAGCACAAAAACAACACAAATTATGTTGAAGAATGGTTTCGTAATGAATCCGAGCAAACACAAGAAATATCAGGCATCGATCACGGCGACCTGTTTCGCATATCAAGTTCAGGGATCATGGAAGCCAAAGCCCCAAAATGGACCATAAGGAATCAGTTCAACGCAGCACAAATCATACCAGAAAAATGCAGAGAAAGTCAGGAAAGCGCATCAGCAACAGGCGTAAACTACACCCGCGTATCAGTTCAGGAGCCAAACAGGGCGCGAACCACAGCAGAAGGAACTGGGAAACAAGGCCCAAATCCATGATGGAAGCTATAACTGGACATTAGGATCAAATTGGATAACCGAAGGTGAGTCCATAAAAATCTACACCAGATGAATCAGAGGAAACAAGGCAAGCAGCAATAGGAATGGTAGCATCATGTTCCGATGGCTCAGACAGAGCGTCATCATCGCCGTATACCCCTTCTCGACATTTGGTTTGACCAAAGCCTTAGCACCAGCTCTGAAAGAAGAAGAAGAAAAGTTAATGCGTGTTCGAAACAGTTAACCAAAGTAAACCAAATATCCAAAAGAAAATCAAGGAAACAGATATCCAATGTATCCCAAATGTGATCATGATCTGGAAGTTGAAAATCCAATCAAGTGAACCCAAAAGGAAAGCCAACTTATGACAGCAAGCAAATCGCAAGAGCCCGCGTTTGAGGATCCATCAGGGATCAAATCTACATCTGCAAATATCAAAAGGAAATCCAATCAAATCACATCAGATAAAATCACCAAATCGTATCAATAACGGAAACGCCACAGTCCAAGCCCACAAGTGAAATCCAAGGGGATATAAAAGAGACAAAGCGTAAACGAAAAGGGGGCGGTGAAACCCTAATGATAAACAGAAAAAACACCCCAACAACTAACATCAAGAAGATAGAACGTTCTCACCAAAAAGCGGTCGCGATATCGAAGGAGGAAGAGATTCGCTCAAAGCCGTCTCAAATAGCCGCCGGCGCCGTTTCATTCGACGACGAGCAAACCATTCCTGAGGCTCAGTTTCTCACATCATCGCCTCTAAGAAGATCACCATCATCGCTTCGGAAGCCACTCGTGAGATAAAATGTAAGCACGCCGTATTCCTCACGGTTATGTTTTTTCTTTTTCAGGGAATGACGGGAGAGAGAGCCATCGAAGATGAGGAAATCGCAGCAAAACGAAGAGAGGGTCGAGAGAGAAGAAGAAGTAACAGCGGCGCCGCGAAGGAAAAATGGGTTTCTGAAAACCCTAATTCCATAAGTTCCACATGTACACCATCCGGGTTGGGTCCGGAAGTGATTACCGGCCCAACCCCTTTTTATTTTTTTTTTGTTTTTTTAAAAAATTTGTTTTTTTAAACCTTTTACTTTGATAATTAAAAATTGTTTTCTTAAAAAACCCTTCTTTGTATAAATATTGAATTTGTTTAAAAAAAAAAAATAAATAACAACTTTAAAAACCTTTTTTATAATAAAATCAAAAAACCTCTTTTTCCTATAATAAAAATAAATGTTTTTATAAATAACTTAAGAATCTTTTTTTTTAAAAATATCTAAGTTAAAAAAATTTTTTAAGATTAAAGTTAAAGTATAAATTCATTTAACATCTGTTTTTCAAAAACAACAAAAACCTCCAATATTGCACTTTTCCTCCTAACTCGTCCAATCACTGTCCAACCTTGTTTACTAACGGTGTTCATCATTTGCAGCTCATGTTTATCACTATTGCGTGGCATTTTATTTCATTACTATATTGTAACTGCTTCTCATATGTAACCCCGCGAACCAATAATCGCGCTTTAAGTTTCTGCTTTTAAATTTCTGTCTGCATGGCTTTAACTTCTGTCTTATTTTCTGCTTGCATAGCTCAATCATCTCACACCTTCATTAACATTTCTGTCACACTGCACACACCTCCGAAGGAATTAGGTCTAGCATATGACCGCCGCGTCAATAGTCCTCAACCTCAAAACTACAAACTACAAACCCTAAATTTTTCACAAATGCCTCGCCGCAGGCAAAATTACAACTTTTACCCCTAGCATTAGGTCAAAGAGCCGCCGCGCTCATTTTAGGGTTTCCCGCCGTGGAATCCCTAACCTAATTTAACCCTAATTACAACTTAACAATTCAACATAGAGATTTGGAGTTTCTACACTCCACGTAAGCGTGTCCTTAAGACATGTTTATTCCCCGTGAGACCTTGACCACAGTCAAGAAGTCTCTAACCTCCCTTTTGAGGGGAACTACGATTACTCTGATTCCACTCCCGTAAGGATACGTAGGCACAAGATGCGATGTCTTGCCGAGTAAACTTAGAATTAACCCCCTTTATTATTTATTATTGCTTATTTATATTTTATTTATCTTTGCTATTTAATTATTTTGCTTATTATTTTGTAATTGTTTCTTGGATGTAAAGTTGTTTAATTATTTAATTATTATTATGGTTAGTAATTAGGGAGTGTAACAACATGTATGTAATATTAAAATAAATTTAGATCACTTTTAAATAAAGATAATTAAAATAAACACGTCACACACGTAAGTCGATTTTAATCGCCGTCTCACTTCCTAAGGATATCCCTCAAGTTGCCTACGAATAATGGTTAAGTGGGGTGTATAAAGCAAGTCCCTCAAATAGAAAAAAATCATCAAAGTCCCTTATGGTTGCCTTTACGAATCAAGTCCCTTTCGAAAAATGATGACGGTCCCTTATATGTGCTTATTACATCCCACAATGGCCTTCAAAGTCAAATTGTCCCTCACATGTCCCTTAACATCCAAAGTAAGGACTACCTACTCCATTATAGTAGGGATAGTCTTACTAAAGGAAAGAATGAAGAATAAGAAAGACCTTTAAACATTAGGGTAGGTTACTCCTAGGTGCTTGCTCACTTCAAAACTGTTTCGCACTTAAACAAATTTTCAACAAGTTTTCAAACAAGTTCTTAACACATCCTTACATGGACTATTTATTAACTATTCTGAAAATTTTCTATTCACACACTACAATTTCAAAACAATTCAAAAGTGAGCTTAAGTACCTAAGAGCCCATGGATAACCATGGATGAAAAGGATGCTAATACCTTCCCTTTTCATAACCTACCCCCCGGACCCAAAATATTCTCTCAGGTCTTTCCTGTTCTTTTATAACCTTTCCTTATGGATAAAATAAAAGTCGGTGGCGACTCTTGCTATCCGCAACATTGTTTAAAGTCAGTTCTCCCACCGTGTTACAGAACTGGCGACTCTGCTGGGGATCTATTTAAGAGGGGTACCCTTAGGAATTAAGATCACTTTAAATTGTTTGCCTTGTTTGCTTTATTATTATATTGTTGGGGTGCTCTTATGTGTGAAAGGTCCTAACCCGGATCTAGTGTACCTTAGGTAAATGGCAATAGACCAAGGAAACTGTACGACGTATATCGATACGGTTGATCTGGTGGCCATAGTTAGTGCGACTTCTTGGTTGGTGCTTATATTCCTTAAGTCAAGTTGAGGATAATATTGAGGCTGCCATATGTTGTCAATGCACTAACTGACTTTTAGAACCCTAGTTAACTCATCTTGGCCTTTAGAAAGTAGTGAGGTAACCGGCTTTGGTGCAGACTGAAGTTGGTTGACACTCGATACTACGCTCATTGAGATCTTAAACTTGGAGGGTTTTGGTTGGCAAGTAAGTTGCCTTCTGAACAACCACCCTTGTGAAGGATCAATGATATTGAGATCCCTTAGAACCTGGTTACTTTTGTAGGACAGGATGAACCATCTAACTTCAGGGGAGGGTACTTGCCTTTGAACCTCATGCAAGCCTTTAAACCTAGGGCTATGGTGTGACTTGTTTGTGTGTGCCACATGTTTGTGATTGAGCATGACATCATGACATCATCATGCATCATAAGCATATCATTTTCCCTAACCATTTCAAGGACCAAAGGATTTATCTTTGTTCTTTGTTGCAGGTCATGGCTTCTGCTCGTAGAAACACCATCAGGATCAACTTTGTAGGGATACCTGCTAAGCTCAAGGAGTTGGTTTCCCTAGTGCCTGATCATTCCCAGTTCAACAAGAGACATGGTCACTTATTGGATCTAGTTACTTCAGGGTTCAGTGAAGACATGATGAGTGTGCTGTTTCAGTTCTTTGACCCTAAGCATCATTGCTTTACATTTCCTGATTATCAGCTGGTTCCAACCATGGAGGAGTTCTCTAAACTTTTGGGTATACCTGTTCTTGATCAGAAGCCATTCACAGGCTTAGAGAAGGAGCTTAAACCAGAAGTTATTGCTGCAGCTCTACATCTGAAGAAGTCTGACATTGTTCTAGAGACGAGAAGTGGAGTTAAAGGTATTCTTGCTAAGGTATTAGTGGATAAAACTCAAATGTTCTTGAAGGCTATGAGCTACGATGATTTTGAGGAGATCTTAGCCTTATTGATTTATGGCTTAGTGTTGTTCCCCAATCCTGATCAGTTCATAGACGTTCATGCCATCAACATATTCCTGAGTCACAATCCAGTGCCTACCTTACTTGGAGACATCCTACATTCTCTTCACACCCGTACTACAAGGGCAAGAGGAACTTTGATGTGCTGCATACCTTTACTTTCTAGGTGGTTTATTTCTCACCTTCCTCGCTCAGTAATGAAGAATGAGCAAGGGTTCAGATGGTCCAAGAGGATCATGTCACTTTCTCACTCAGACATCCATTGGTGCTCTAGATCTATGGAGAATGTCACCATCATTGACCGTTGTGGGGAGTTTCCTAATGTGCCACTTCTAGGCATAAGAGGAGGCATCACCTACAACCCATCTCTAGCTTTACGACAGTTTGGTTACGCCCGGAGCGATGGTCCACATAACATGTTGATTCAGGGCATTGTGTTTGACTACGACAACGATCTTCAGGGTTACCGTCAGAGATTCATACGAGCTTGGGGAAAGGTAAACAGGATTGACAGCAAGACACTGGAGCCTAAGTACACTATTCCTATGGAGGCTTATCTCAGATGGGTACGATCTCGTGCTCAGACACTCATGATGCCATATCCTGCCGTCCTACCAGTTACCATGGAACCTGTTGCTGAAGGAGACACAGCTTATACCATCCTTCACCCAGACATGCCTACTGATATGGAAGACTTGCAGAGATCATGGATCCAACTGAAAGAACAAAGGGATACTTTCGAGGCTCATTACAAAGCAAGCCAAGCAAGGATCCTAGAGCTAACAAAGCTACTTCATGAGGAACGAAACCTCAACTCATACCTCAACACAAAGAGGAAGCGTCCATGGGAGACTTAAAACCCCATCTTTTGTACTTATTTCGTTTTCATTTTTTGTAAGCCTAAAAGGCAAAACAAGTTATTACTAATAAAAAGTTACTTTCTTGTTTGTTTAAGCAAATTTAAATCCTGCGGTCCTTGAAAACATTGCATATGCATTCCCATATCATTGCATCACAGGTTTATAATTGTGTACAGGTTTCTCATCTTCTCGCTGTTTATTTCAGCAATGGCTCTTGAACAATCAGTTAAGGATCTCCAGGCACAGAATGCACAGTTCCAAGAGCTGATCCTGAACCTATCCAAGGGGCAGGATGAATTGAAGACACTGCTGGCCAAGAAGACTAAGAAGGCTAGAAGGTCTGCTGGGCTGCTCAACATGGGAAGAAGGTTCAAAGGTCCTGTCAAGACCAAGGAACATGTTGAAGACTATGAATCTGAAGAATCTGAGCAGGAGAGAGGCAGTCTCCACAACACTATGGGGGACTCTGATTCTGAGGCTAACTACTACCATGAGCCTAACGAAGACCAATTCAAGATGCTGGTGGATATAATGGATGCTATGGAATTACAGAAATCATCTGGACTGGATTTTGAGGATTTGAGCTTGATATCTGGGGTGGTCATACCCATTGGGTTCAAAGTTCCTACATTTGTTGTCTATGATGGGGTCTCTTGTCCCAAATTGCATCTTAGGTCTTATGTCAGAAGAATTCAACCCCACACTGCTGATAAAAAGTTGTGGATCCATTTCTTTCAAGAGAGTTTATCTGGAGCTCAGCTAGAGTGGTATTATCAGTTGGAGAGTGTCAACATCAGAGATTGGAATGACCTTGCTGAAGCTTTCTACAAGCAGTATCAATACAATGCTGACTTAGCCCCCACTCGCATGCAGCTTCAAAGCATGTCTATGGGTGCCAAAGAAAGCTTTAAGGAGTATGCTCAGAAGTGGAGAGACTTAGCTGGAAGAGTTCAACCCCCTTTGACTGATAGGGAGTTGGTTGATATGTTCATGTGTACGCTGAATGGTCCGTTTTACAGTCATCTCATTGGAAGCTCATCATCTGGCTTCACTGAGTTGATCATGACAGGAGAGCGAGTAGAGAATGGTATCAAGAGTGGTAAGATCCAAGTGGGCACTTCTTCATCAGGTGCTGCAAAGAAGCCTCCCACTGGGAAGAGAGAATCTAATGCTGTGTATGGTCAGCCTGATCGTAACAGAAGGCATCAGTCTGTTAGTGCAGTTCATATTTCAAATCCAACTCCTGCAACAACAGAGCAGCCTCAAGGCAACCAACAGAGGGCTAGAAGACAGTTCACGAAGATCAACATGTCAATGGCTCAGGCATTACAACACTTGTTGAAGGCTGAACTTATTACCCTGAGGGAGGCTCCTCAGAATCCCAATGTTACCTCTCCCAAGTACAATCCCAATGCACGATGTGCATATCATTCAAACTGTCCAGGACATGATACTAATAACTGTTGGGTCTTGAAGAACAAAATTCAGGATATGATTGATGCTGGAGAAATTGAGTTTGATCCACCAGGTACTCCAAATGTGATTACAGCTCCAATGCCAAATCACGAGAAGACTGTCAACGCCATTGATGAAGATATTGATGAAGATCTGCATGTCTATTCAGTTATGGAGTTGAGCACACCATTGTCTGTTATCAAAAAGAGGCTAGTACAAGCTGGGATCTTTCCAGGTTGTCATGAAGATTGTCTATATTGTACCTATAAGCCGGATAGTTGCTTCATTTTGAGAGATGGGATTCAACGTCTCATGGATAAATATACTATAGTGTTTGAAAGAAGACCAGCATCTGTAGAAAGTATGGTGGATCATCTGACTCAGGGTAAGAAGATTGAAGAGGTTGACATGGTTGACAAAGTACCACTAAGAATCACTTCAAAGGGTCCCATTAAAATCACTCATCAGGGCCCAATCAAGATTACTGCTGAAGGTCCTGTGAAAGTTGTCGCTGAAGCCAGAGTAGCTCCTCTGATCATTACCACTCCTGGTCCTATTTCTTATACATCTGACAAAGCTGTGCCTTGGCACTATGGGTCTGATGTTTACATCCATGGTGTCAAGCAGGAGCCTTTACCTGATATGCCTGTTGACATTGATAATATTGCTGAATCTAGCAAGATCACTCGTAGTGGAAGAGTCTTCTCTCCTCCAGTTGCTTCTAAGAGTGCAGTTACTCCTGCTGTTACTTCCACCACTGATGCTCGGGGCAAGGGTCCTGTTATTGAGCCTGTATCTACTGATGTGCCAGCTGCTGATGACCTCTCTAAGCAGATGGAAGAAGTATTGAAAATCATTCGCAAGAGTGATTATGATATTGTTGATCAGCTGGGGCATACTCCCTCAAAGATTTCTATGCTCTCCCTGTTATTATGTTCTGAGCCTCATGCCAAGTCATTGATCAAGTTTTTAAAGATGGCTCATGTACCCAGTGCAATTTCTGTGGACCAGTTTGAGAATTGTGTTGCTCACCTGACCTATGACAACGGGTTAGGATTTTCTGATGCTGACTTGACCCCTGCCAAGAGGGATCATAACAGGGCCTTGCATATTTCAATTGAATGCAGGGGCACTACCCTGTCTCATGTGCTGATAGACAATGGTTCCTCTCTGAATGTGTTGCCTAAGGAAGTCCTGAACAAGCTGAGTCCTGAAGATACGGTATTGAAGCCCAGTAATATTGTGGTAAAGGCTTTTGATGGTTCTAGAAGAGTAGTGCATGGGGAAATTGATCTTCCAATCAAGGTTGGCTCTCAGGTGTTTACTGCTACATTCTATGTGATGGATATTCGTCCTTCGTACTCATGTCTGCTTGGTCGTCCCTGGATCCATGGGACAGGTGCTGTGACCTCCACATTACATCAAAAGTTGAGATATCCGGTGAATGGAAAAGTTGTTACTGTCTTTGGAGAGGAAGAATACTTTGTCAGCCATGTAAACACTTTCAAGTATCTGGAAGTAGAAGGTGAATACATTGAAACTCCATGTCAGTCATTTGAAGTGGTTCCCTGGGCTGTTAAGGATTGTGTGACTCCTCCTGCTGTGAAGAAGGTTCCTGTGGTCATCAGAAACCCTCCAACAATGGCAATGGCCTCCCTCAATGATGCAAAAGCTGTGGTGGAAGAAGGTGGTTGTACTATTTGGGGTCAGCTTCCTGATATGCCATACAAGTCTGACAAGTTTGGTTTGGGTTTCACTGCAGAGTCCCAGAAGGCTGTTCGTCGTGCTCGTGCTGTTCGTATCACCAATCAAGGGGTTATCAATGCTGTGGGAGATCAAGATGAAGACTACAACTTGGAGGCATGGATTTTTCCTACTGTGGGTGCTGGACTCAATAATTGGACAGCTGAAGATGTTATCCCTATCTCCTTTAGTCAGGAGTAAATACTATTACTGTGTTATGTTTTTAAATTTATAATTTCTGGAACAATTAAAACTTTCAAGCCATGTGCCTTACCCGGGGCACAATGGTGTGCTTGTTACGGGTTGTCATTTCATTTGCATACTTCATTCAATAAAATCAGTGGACGTTTCGTTTTCGTAAATATTGTGTTCCTTGTCTTTCTTTTTCTTTTATTTTTGCTTTATCAGCTATGTGTTCTTACACACACCCACGTCACTAAAATGCAGATCCTCATCCACTCTGGATCCAGTTGATAACAGTTCTACTATTGCCAATTACAATTTCGAGAATCCGATCTATCAAACTGAAGACGGAAACGAGGACGATTGTGAAATACCTGTAGAGCTTGCTATGTTGTTACAACAAGAAGAGAAAGCTATACAGCCACATGAAGAGCCAGTCGAAGTTGTGAATCTGGGAACTGAAGAAAACAGAAAAGAGGTCAAGATAGGGGCTGATTTAGAGGACAGTGTCAAGAGCAGGTTGATTCAGATGCTACGTGACTATGTGTAGATCTTTGCTTGGTCTTATGAAGATATGCCAGGGTTGGATACAGACATTGTGGTTCACCGTTTGCCAGTGAAAGAAGATTGTCGTCCAAAGAAGCAGAAGGTTCGTCGTATGCGTCCTGAAATGTCAGAAAAGATCAAAGCAGAGGTAATGAAACAATTCAATGCAGGGTTCTTGGCCGTAACTTCTTATCCTCAGTGGGTTGCAAATGTGGTACCAGTTCCTAAGAAAGATGGTAAGGTACGTATGTGTGTAGACTACAGAGATCTGAACAAGGCTAGCCCTAAAGATGACTTTCCACTTCCTCATATTGATATTCTGGTAGACAACACTGCTCAGCATAAGGTATTCTCTTTTATGGATGGTTTCTCTGGTTACAATCAAATCAAGATGGCACCTGAAGATATGGAGAAGACTACATTTGTGACACAGTGGGGCACCTTTTGCTATAAGGTAATGCCATTTGGTTTGAAGAATGCAGGGGCAACATATCAGCGTGCTATGGTGGCTTTGTTTCATGATATGATTCATCATGAGATAGAGGTATATGTGGATGATATGATAGCCAGATCTCAGAATGAAGAGCAACATCTTGATCATCTGCACAAGTTGTTTGAGAGGTTGAAGAAATACAAGTTGAGATTGAACCCAAACAAGTGTACTTTTGGAGTTAGATCTGGAAAACTCTTGGGTTTCATTGTCAGTGGAAAAGGTATTGAAGTGGATCCTGCAAAAGTGAAAGCTATACGAGAGATGCCAGCTCCCCGTACTGAGAAGGAGGTTAGAGGTTTCTTGGGACGATTGAACTACATTGCAAGATTTATTTCCCAATTAACTACCATCTGTGAGCCAATCTTCAAGTTGTTGAAGAAAGATCAGGTGATGGAATGGAATGATGAGTGCCAGACTGCCTTTGATGAAATCAAGAGATATTTGCTAGAACCTCCAATTTTAATGCCACCAGTTGATGGAAGACCCTTGATTATGTATTTAACAGTATTAGACAACTCAATAGGGTGTGTATTGGGGCAACATGACGAGTCTGGTCGAAAAGAGCAGGCAATATACTACCTTAGCAAAAAGTTTACCGACTGTGAAACAAGATACTCACTGCTCGAGAAAACTTGCTGCGCTTTGGCATGGGCTGCTCGCCGACTAAGACAGTATATGTTGACCCATACTACCTTGTTGATTTCGAAGATGGATCCAATCAAGTACATATTTGAGAAACCTGCTCTCTCCGGAAGAATTGCAAGATGGCAAATGATCTTGACGGAATATGATATACAGTATACTACTCAGAAGGCCATTAAGGGAAGTGTTGTTGCTGATCATTTGGCTCATCAAGCAGTAGATGATTACCAGTCAATGAGTTTTGAGTTCCCTGATGAAGACATTATGTCTGTTACCAAAGAACCTGGACAATATGACGGACCTGAACAAGGATCCCGATGGACTATGGTTTTTGATGGTGCCTCCAATGCACATGGTAATGGTGTTGGTGTTGTGATTAGTTCCCCTGAAGGTTGTCATACCCCGATTACTGCCAGACTTTGTTTCTATTGTACCAATAACATGGCTGAGTATGAGGCATGTATCATGGGTATGCAAGTTGCTATTGATATGAAGATTCAGTTCCTTGAGGTGTATGGAGATTCAGCTCTGGTAGTAAGTCAGATTAAAGGAGATTGGGATACAAAGCATGATAATCTCATTCCTTATAGAGAACATGTGTTGTCTTTGATCCCACATTTCAAAGAGATTACTTTTGGACATATTCCACGAAGAGAGAATCAGTTGGCAGACGCATTGTCCACCATGGCATCTATGTTTGAGATCAGCTGGGATGATGAAGCTCCCAAGATTACCATTGATAGATTTAAGAAGCCTGCATACTGCAATGAGATTGACACTGAAGGGGCAGAGGAGAAGCCTTGGTTCTATGAAGTGAAAAACTATCTTGAAGCTCAGGAGTTCCCTGAAGGGGCATCTGTCAAAGATAGGAAGTTCCTGAGAAGGTTTTCTGCTAAGTTCTTTCTGAGTAATGGCATTCTGTATAAGCGTAATCATGATTCAACTATGCTTCGTTGTGTGGATAAGAAGGAAGCTACAGAAATTATGGAAGAGATGCATGATGGGACCTTTGGCACTCATTCTAGTGGTCATACCATGGCAAAGAAGATTTTGAGAGCAGGTTACTATTGGTCTACCATGGAAGCTGATTGCTATCAACACTCCAGAACATGTCACAAATGTCAAATCTATGCTGATAAAGTACATGTACCTCCATCTCCATTGAATGTGTTGACTGCTCCTTGGCCCTTTGCCATGTGGGGCATTGATATGATTGGTGAGATCAAGCCTACTGCTTCTAATGGGCATCGTTTCATCCTGGTTGCTATTGATTACTTCACGAAGTGGGTAGAGGCAGCTTCATTTGCATCTGTGACTAAGAATGTTGTGGCTCGGTTCATTAAGAATAATCTCATATGTAGGTATGGTATCCCTGAAAGGATTATCACTGACAATGGCTCTAATCTGAACAACACTATGATTACTGATCTCTGTACGCAGTTCAAGATTAAGCATCACAACTCTTCTCCGTATCGTCCAAAGATGAATGGGGCAGTTGAAGCTGCTAATAAGAACATTAAGAAGATTGTACAGAAGATGACTGTTACTTACAAGGATTGGCACGAGATGTTACCATTTGCTCTGCATGGTTATCGTACTACAATACGTACTTCAACAGGGGCAACCCCATTCTCCTTAGTCTATGGTATGGAAGCAGTTCTGCCTATTGAAGTTCAGATCCCCTCCTTGAGAATTATAAAGGATGCAGGCTTGGATGAAGATGAGTGGATTCAGACTCGACTTGACCGGATAAATTTGATTGATGAGAAAAGGTTAGCAGCAGTTTGTCATGGCCAGATGTACCAGAAACGGATGATCAAAGCTTTTAACAAGAAGGTTAAGCCAAAGGTATATCAGGCTGGTGACTTGGTAATCAAGCGTATCATATTACCACAGGGTGATCCTAGGGGCAAGTGGACTCCAACATATGAGGGACCATTTGTAGTCAAGACAGTGTTCTCAGGAGGTGCCATGATACTGACTACAATGGATGGTGAAGACTTCCCACAACCTGTAAACGCAGACATAGTTAAAAAATACTACGCATAAAAAGAGACCCGCTAGGTTGACAGGCCTAGGCAAAAATAAGGGCATCCCGGCAAACCAAAAGGGTTTGGGCAAAAATTAGGGATATATATATAAAAAGATGTACACCCGGCAAGTCGAAAACCTGAAAAGGCGGCTTGGGCAAAAAAGGGTATCCCGGTGGATTGAAAACCTGAAAGGGCAATCCAGGCAAAAGTTAGGGATTAAAGCGTATGACTATGTCTCGTTTGGATCACTCATGAAACTGCAACCAGTTGTACTACTTACTCAAGCTTAAACAGATAAAGCTCAATCCAATCGTTTCCGTCTCAACAGCAAGAAGATGAGATACTTGAGTGGCAATAGTAGAATTGAAACTCAATAGGATTATTTCCCACATAGCTGATTCTTTTTGTAAAACTTCATGACAAAATTCTCTTACTAGGGTTTATGTCTCCTTGTACAAACTTACCCGTGTATGGGTCACTTTTGATACAAATAAATTCCATCTTTTGAATCCAGATTTACTTTTACCCTATTTACATAAGCGAAACGTCCATTGGTTGTGTTTGAATGTATGTATGCCTTTGAATATGATTGATGTTTACCAGAAATGCATGTATGCTTTTAATATGATTGATGTTTACCAGAAATGCATGAAAATGCAGTAATAGTATTTACTAAGGACGAACAAGGGAAGGATTTCAACGAAGCTTCGCCGGTTCATCTTTACAAGGCAGTTACAAACCATCAGTAGGACTAATCCATTTTCACAAAGTCTAATCTCCCCTGGAATTTATATCCATCTCTTTTATCCTCATACGGATATACGGGAAATTACTTTCCAATAAGGGCACGATGAACGAAGACGGGATGTTATACTTATCCTACTATCAAACGAAAACGAAGGTTATCTATACCCTACTATCCCCAACAACGGGAGGTTATCTATACCTTGTTATCCCCAACAACGGGAGGTTATCTATACCTTGTTATCCCCAGCAGACGGAGGGTTATATATTCTTCAACAACGAATCGGGATTTATTTTCCTTGGCCAGCAGTTGTTATACAAGGATATCCAGACACTTCCAGCAGTGTCATATCATACATACATCATTTACATCATACCATAACATATATGTCTATAGTACATTACCTAAATGCATCATGTCATACATGCATACATAAAGCGTAAACTAATGTTGTTATACAGAATGCTACCTTGTTTTCAGGTTAATTATCCAACAAACAAGCTTATGATCTTTGGGACTGCTTTATTGTAACCTCAGGGTTACTTTATCCTCCTGATGAGCTTCTTATTACTTTGGGACTGCTTTATTGTAACCTCAGGGTTATTTTATCCTCCTGATAGCCTCTCATGACTTCAAGAGCTACGGATTGCTCTATCCTCCTGAAATCATCCTATTACTTCAAGACTGCTTTAGAGCTATTCATTGCTCTATCCTCATGAGGTCATATTATTACTTCAAGACTGCTTTAGAGCTATTGATTGCTCTATCCCCCTGAAGCCATCTAATTATTTCAAGACTGCTTTAGAGTTATCCATTGCTCTATCCTCCTGAAATTACATTATTATTTCAAGACTGCTTTAAAGCTATCCATTGCTCTATCCTCCTGAAATCATTACTTCAAGACTGCTTTAGAGCTATTGATTGCTCTATCCTCCTGAAGACATATCACATTATTATTTCAAGACCGCTTTAGGGTTATCACTATTGATTGCTCTATCCTCATGAAGACATGCTGCTACATCATTATTATTCCAGACTCCTGACAGCTTTCATCATACACCCATATTTTGAACTGCTCCCCCCCTAGTGGCATCTTTAAGCCCACTCAATCATATTCAACTAGCCATCTGTACCACTCTAGTGCACTGGTGAGTGCAAATTTTTGGGCTTTTGTGTTCAATCCCCTTCAACCTTCTAGGTTACGACTGGCAAATATACCAATCTAACCCCTCAGGTTTCAGAAAATTGAACAGGGGCAGCTGTTGCACCCCAAAATTTGCCCTCACAATACAAGACTTTGTGTTCCAAGAAGGTTCACAAGGTTCACAAAATTCACAATTGGTCAGAAGAGTTGACAATTCCCTCAGACAATGCACCTCCTAAGCAGTGCATCCAAAACTAGGGTTTTGACTTTAATCAGGCTAAATGGACTTCCAAGACTTCAAGTGAGCTTCATAACATCTTATATGTGTATAAGAACCCCCATGTCAAGTTTCAAGACTTTTCTCAAAAGTTTGCTCAGTCAGATGATCAGATAAGTCAAAAGCAGTCAATGCAGTTAAAAAGTCAAACTGAGGTCAACTGTGGTCAAACCAAAGTCAAACTTCATGATGTTTTTTGCCAACATCAAAGAGAGATTTGGTCCCAGGGGTATTTTGGTCATTTTACACAAATTCTACCAATTCCTTGAAGACGGGCTGTTATTAATCACCAGTTCTGATCATATTGAGATTTGGCATTTGGTCAGTGGAGTTTAATTACGATTAGTTTTGCTGTTGATGCTGAAAATGTTGTGACCATGGTGCCCATATGAGTTTGGTTATGAAACAATTGGTTAACATTTTAATCGGATGAGATTAGAATTACAAATATCACTTGGGAGTGTTTATGTTTTATGACTATGTTAATGAATTTAAATGCTTGTGGATTTATTCACAATTGTTTATATTTTTTTTAACTAGGAATAAAATATAAATAAATTCAAAGGGTTGGGAATTTTATTTCATAAAGATTGCATTATACAAAAAGGAGATTGTTTCACATTTTTGCTGTTACAAGGGATTACATTAAATCTAAAAATCCTAAGTCCTAAAAATGCTAAGTGTCTTCATGTTGACCCTTGAGCTTCGCCGCAAATCTCGACTAACCTGCACATCAAAGCAAAACAAACAATATAGAAAAAAAGGTTAGGAGTTTTTTTCGACACTCTCAGAACAATGTCATCATCGAGTGCCGGGGGTGGCACAACCGAAGCTGCGTCCTACCCCCGTTACCAATCTGAACCATCGGTGTCAGATCAAGTGGCTACTGTTTCTTATCAATGCGGGACAGCCGAGAGAGAAAGAGATAAAAGAAGTGGGACTGATTCGTTTTTTCCGTAATTGGATTCGTTCATCAAGTAAATCCCATTTGGTTTCCAAGACTGATATAAGGGTAAAGCAGCACAATCAATTTGGTTATAAACCCGGATGCCGACGGGTATGAGCCACTTTGTGTTCAAAGTTTGTCAAACACCTGAAATTCACCAAAACAACATCAGGATTCCACAAATTGATTGACCAAACTCAGAACAGAAAAATGAGTTACAAGCTACACGAACAGGCAGCAAGGCCTTATGAACAAGCACAACTCATGAAATACAAACCAAACTGCAACTAGTATCAGCACAAAAACAACACAAATTATGTTGAAGAATGGTTTCGTAATGAATCCGAGCAAACACAAGAAATATCAGGCATCGATCACGGCGACCTGTTTCGCATATCAAGTTCAGGGATCATGGAAGCCAAAGCCCCAAAATGGACCATAAGGAATCAGTTCAACGCAGCACAAATCATACCAGAAAAATGCAGAGAAAGTCAGGAAAGCGCATCAGCAACAGGCGTAAACTACACCCGCGTATTAGTTCAGGAGCCAAACAGGGCGCGAACCACAGCAGAAGGAACTGGGAAACAAGGCCCAAATCCATGATGGAAGCTATAACTGGACATTAGGATCAAATTGGATAACCGAAGGTGAGTCCATAAAAATCTACACCAGATGAATCAGAGGAAACAAGGCAAGCAGCAATAGGAATGGTAGCATCATGTTCCGATGGCTCAGACAGAGCGTCATCATCTCCGTATACCCCTTCTCGACATTTGGTTTGACCAAAGCCTTAGCACCAGCTCTGAAAGAAGAAGAAGAAAAGTTAATGCGTGTTCGAAACAGTTAACCAAAGTAAACCAAATATCCAAAAGAAAATCAAGGAAACAGATATCCAATGTATCCCAAATGTGATCATGATCTGGAAGTTGAAAATCCAATCAAGTGAACCCAAAAGGAAAGCCAACTTATGACAGCAAGCAAATCGCAAGAGCCCGCGTTTGAGGATCCATCAGGGATCAAATCTACATCTGCAAATATCAAAAGGAAATCCAATCAAATCACATCAGATAAAATCACCAAATCGTATCAATAACGGAAACGCCACAGTCCAAGCCCACAAGTGAAATCCAAGGGGATATAAAAGAGACAAAGCGTAAACGAAAAGGGGGCGGTGAAACCCTAATGATAAACAGAAAAAACACCCCAACAACTAACATCAAGAAGATAGAACGTTCTCACCAAAAAGCGGCCGCGATATCGAAGGAGGAAGAGATTCGCTCAAAGCCGTCTCAAATAGTCGCCGGCGCCGTTTCATTCGACGACGAGCAAACCATTCCTGAGGCTCAGTTTCTCACATCATCGCCTCTAAGAAGATCACCATCATCGCTTCGGAAGCCACTCGTGAGATAAAATGTAAGCACGCCGTATTCCTCACGGTTATGTTTTTTCTTTTTCAGGGAATGACGGGAGAGAGAGCCATCGAAGATGAGGAAATCGCAGCAAAACGAAGAGAGGGTCGAGAGAGAAGAAGAAGTAACAGCGGCGCCGCGAAGGAAAAATGGGTTTCTGAAAACCCTAATTCCATAAGTTCCACATGTACACCATCCGGGTTGGGTCCGGAAGTGATTACCGGCCCAACCCCTTTTTATTTTTTTTTGTTTTTTTAAAAAATTTGTTTTTTTAAACCTTTTACTTTGATAATTAAAAATTGTTTTCTTAAAAAACCCTTCTTAGTATAAATATTGAATTTGTTTTAAAAAAATAAATAAATAACAACTTTAAAAACCTTTTTTATAATAAAATCAAAAAACCTCTTTTTCCTATAATAAAAATAAATGTTTTTATAAATAACTTAAGAATCTTTTTTTTTAAAAATATCTAAGTTAAAATTTTTTTTTAAGATTAAAGTTAAAGTATAAATTCATTTAACATCTGTTTTTCAAAAACAACAAAAACCTCCAATATTGCACTTTTCCTCCTAACTCGTCCAATCACTGTCCAACCTTGTTTACTAACGGTGTTCATCATTTGCAGCTCATGTTTATCACTATTGCGTGGCATTTTATTTCATTACTATATTGTAACTGCTTCTCATATGTAACCCCGCGAACCAATAATCGCGCTTTAAGTTTCTGCTTTTAAATTTCTGTCTGCATGGCTTTAACTTCTGTCTTATTTTCTGCTTGCATAGCTCAATCATCTCACACCTTCATTAACATTTCTGTCACACTGCACACACCTCCGAAGGAATTAGGTCTAGCATATGACCGCCGCGTCAATAGTCCTCAACCTCAAAACTACAAACTACAAACCCTAAATTTTTCACAAATGCCTCGCCGCAGGCAAAATTACAACTTTTACCCCTAGCATTAGGTCAAAGAGCCGCCGCGCTCATTTTAGGGTTTCCCGCCGTGGAATCCCTAACCTAATTTAACCCTAATTACAACTTAACAATTCAACATAGAGATTTGGAGTTTCTACACTCCACGTAAGCGTGTCCTTAAGACATGTTTATTCCCCGTGAGACCTTGACCACAGTCAAGAAGTCTCTAACCTCCCTTTTGAGGGGAACTACGATTACTCTGATTCCACTCCCGTAAGGATACGTAGGCACAAGATGCGATGTCTTGCCGAGTAAACTTAGAATTAACCCCCTTTATTATTTATTATTGCTTATTTATATTTTATTTATCTTTGCTATTTAATTATTTTGCTTATTATTTTGTAATTGTTTCTTGGATGTAAAGTTGTTTAATTATTTAATTATTATTATGGTTAGTAATTAGGGAGTGTAACAACATGTATGTAATATTAAAATAAATTTAGATCACTTTTAAATAAAGATAATTAAAATAAACACGTCACACACGTAAGTCGATTTTAATCGCCGTCTCACTTCCTAAGGATATCCCTCAAGTTGCCTACGAATAATGGTTAAGTGGGGTGTATAAAGCAAGTCCCTCAAATAGAAAAAAATCATCAAAGTCCCTTATGGTTGCCTTTACGAATCAAGTCCCTTTTGAAAAATGATGACGGTCCCTTATATGTGCTTATTACATCCCACAATGGCCTTCAAAGTCAAATTGTCCCTCACATGTCCCTTAACATCCAAAGTAAGGACTACCTACTCCATTATAGTAGGGATAGTCTTACTAAAGGAAAGAATGAAGAATAAGAAAGACCTTTAAACATTAGGGTAGGTTACTCCTAGGTGCTTGCTCACTTCAAAACTGTTTCGCACTTAAACAAATTTTCAACAAGTTTTCAAACAAGTTCTTAACACATCCTTACATGGACTATTTATTAACTATTCTGAAAATTTTCTATTCACACACTACAATTTCAAAACAATTCAAAAGTGAGCTTAAGTACCTAAGAGCCCATGGATAACCATGGATGAAAAGGATGCTAATACCTTCCCTTTTCATAACCTACCCCCCGGACCCAAAATATTCTCTCAGGTCTTTCCTGTTCTTTTATAACCTTTCCTTATGGATAAAATAAAAGTCGGTGGCGACTCTTGCTATCCGCAACATTGTTTAAAGTCAGTTCTCCCACCGTGTTACACTCATCACCGAAAAACTGCGAGGTTTCGACACAGCAGAGATTCAGCACGTCCCTCGCGAGCAGAACACTCGCGCCGACATCCTCTCCAAACTGGCAAGCACCAAAAACCGAGGCGGCCACAAGTCGGTCATTCAAGAAATCTTGTCGCAACCAAGTACCAGCGCGACCACCACCCCCCTCGACATCAACGTCGTCGGAGATACTGACTGCTGAATGACCCCGCTCCACACCTATCTCAGCACCGGCCACCTTCCGGCCAACCCTGGAGAGGCCAGTGCAACGAAACGACGCGCCTGCTCATACGTCCTCCTCGAGGGACGACTGTACCGTCGAGGCTTCGCAATCCCACTCCTCAAATGCATAGATAAGTCCCAGAGTACAATCGTTCTAGAAGAAATCCACGAAGGCATCAACGCGCAACACCTCGGCGGAAGATCCCTAGCACGAAAGGCCCTACGAGCAGGCTATTACTGGCCATCAATGCAATCCGACGCGAAGGAACACGTCAAACAATGTGATAAATGTCAACGACACGGAGTCATGCACCTCGCCCCCCCGACCGACCTCGCGTCCCTCTCATCTCCGTGGCCATTCGCCTGGTGGGGGCTGGACATCCTCGGGCCCTTCCCCCTAGGTTCCTACCAGAACAAGTACCTCATCGTAGGAGTGGACTACTTCACCAAGTGGATCGAGGCCGAAGCTCTGGCCAAAATCACCGCCCACAACATACTTCGATTCTACAAACGCAACATCCTCGCCAGATTCGGGGTCCCTCTCGCCATCGTCACCGACAACGGCATACAATTCACGGGCAAAAACTTCTGCGACTTCGTCACCAAACTCGGAACCAAACACCACTTCGCCTCGGTCGAACACCCTCAGACAAACGGCCAGGCGGAATCGGCGAACAGAGTCATACTCAGGGGACTCAGACGACGACTCGGCGACGCCAAATGAGCATGGGTCGAAGAGCTCCACAACGTCCTCTGGGCATACCGCACCACTCCCCACTCAACTACGGGGGAAACCCTATTTCGCCTCACGTACGGAACCGAGGCCGTGATACCGGTCGAAATCCGCGAACCATCCCGACGAACGGAAGCTCCCCTGGGCACCGACGACAATGACGGCGCCCTCCGCGAAGAGCTCGACCTCGTCGAAGAAATCCGCTCAGGGGCAGCCCTCCGTGAAGCCCGGCTGAAGCAACAAGTCACACTTCGCCACAACAGCAAAGTCCTAAAACGCGACTTTCAAACAGGCGACTTAGTTCTACGCAGAAACCAGAAAGACTCCCACGAGGGCAAACTGGCTGCGAACTGGGAAGGCCCTTACCGAGTCCGGGACAAAATGGAGCACGGGGCCTATTACCTCGAAAACCTACACGGTGAACAACTAGCTCGACCATGGAACGCCGCGAAGCTTAAGAGGTACTACAGTTAGAACATTGCCCGCGACGACCCATCGTCCCGACCACTGGGGGGGCGACATGGTACCACCGCACACCCCCGTGTCCACTAGCGACCAAAGAAAAACAAGCCCTGCCTCTCGTGTGCGCGGGCAGACGGCCTTGCTCGGCAAGGAACACCTCGACCGAGATCCCCCGCCGCCGTACCAAAATCGACAGGACACCCAGCTCGCGATGGGACGTCCACGCCCCGGGGAGAACTACCCCCGAAACGGCCCGGCTACGTCGTCGGCCAAACCGGCCGGTTCCCTGCACCACCGGTAAAAAATCGTCGAGCTAACACCCGAGCATACCGAGCGCACACTTAGAAAATTTACAAGAAATATCATACACATCAAAGGCATTCAAAAGCACTCAAATAAACAAATACGAAAAACAAGCATAAACGTCATGCAAATATCGAGCGCACACTTAGAAAATCCACAAAAAATATATTAAGCAAAAGGCGGGCACCAGCCCAATAGTCAATGTTACAAAAACAGAGCATGCAGGCCCAAAGAAAGATGTCACAAACGTCGGCACGCAGGCCATAAAAACAACGAGCATGCAGGCCCGACAACTTATGCTACCTCGTCCACCCGATCAACAATCGCGGGATCCTCCTCGGGAACAACAAGATAGGGATCGACCACCTTCCCGTTAACGATCTTGTGGTACGGCCCGATCCCATCCACGGCCAGCGTGACACCAGGATTGGCGACCTGAATCTGCTCAACAGCGCTCTTGAATCCGACCTCGACAGCCTCCAGACAGTCACTTTCCAGCACCCGGATACGGGCAATCAGGTCGGCACGAGTGATTAGCCGTCGATCTCCATCTGTCTCGTCCTCGGCCGGACGGACTGCGCTGTCCAAAACTTTCGTGCGAACCTTCAGCGCCTGCACCTCGGCCGTCGCTTCCCCCAACTTCTCCTCCAGCGAAGTCACCTTCCCCTCAGCGCCCTCTGCTCGTTTTCGCTGCTCAGCAACATCCTTCTGGCTCTTCTCCAGCTCCTCAGTAAGCTTGGCCAATCGCGACTGCATAAAGGTAAGGTCCCCCTGCAGTTTAGACAGCTCGGCAGCAGAGCAACCCTCCTCGTTCAGCACAAGAGCCGTCGTAAACGTCCGCATCATTGTAGCTAAGTCCTCAGCCAGAACACGTCGACGAGTCTCTCGATCGGCCTGACGGTCAGCCTTCACCTCCCCAGCGGAGACGGTAGGAGAACGGGCACCATGAAAATAGCCCGGATGCTGATGGCAGGGCGGGACGACATAACCTTCCTCAGTCGTACCGACCGTCAGATCTACCACACCTCGGGGCTCTCGGACCTCTGCCTCTTCGATGCTCCTTGAGACGCAGGAGATTGACTCCCTTGAGGCGAAGAAGACGAACTTTGCCCCCTCGGCGTCGCGACCTCCTGTCCGACCAGCTGACTCACCCTCGTCCTTGGGACCGCGGCATTCCTAGTGGCACGCAACTGCTTCACCCGCTCCTCGACGGAAGACATGTTCGCTGCAAAAACAAATAAAAGAGTTAGCGACGGTCGGAGCCCCGACCACGGGGAGAAAAATGAACATTCCTACCTAGATAATCTAGAGCGGCCGCCCCGGTCGCACAGCCGAGCAGGGTCTTGGTATTAATCAGACGCTTCTTAGTACGCACATTCCCCTGCGCGTCGAGGATATACCGACCGTCGGGCGTCACCAGCTTCGACGGAGGGAGAGACCGCACAAAGGCGACTATTTTCAAATAGGCGGCCATGTCTTTCTCCTCGAGGGTCCCCACCCGAACGATGTACCTATCCGTTCCTCGTTTGAAATGCTCCGCAGTCCACAGTAGATGTATCTTAGGAAGCCACGCGAGGAACCGCTGGCCATCTACCGTTCGCTCGCCCTCGTCGAAGAGAGTGTCCGAGCCCTGCTGCGTGATCGGTTTGACGAGGTAGAACCGGCTTTTGAAATCCTTGACGGAATCACTATACGCTTTGAAAAGTTTGGTCGATTGCTTAAAGGAAACCCATCTGTGGCGGCCATTCACCGTCTGTCGCTGTAAGTGGAAGATGCGGAAAAATAGCGGTACCGTCGGCTCCACCGAGAGGTAGAAGCACACCACCTCGAAAGCCCGGATGAAAGCCAAGGCGTTGGGGTGCAGTTGGGACGGGTCCAGGCGCAACCAATCAAAGAGCCCCAGATGAAAGGCGGAGAATGGTAACCAGAGCCGAGCTTCTTTAAAGTAGAACTCATGCATCGGGAACATCTGCCGCCCATATCGCGAGCAGATACGATGATGTTCTTTTGGTCGGTACACCTGCCAGTGCTGTGGCTCCCCTATAGGCGTGTCCTCGACCGTGGCGTACACGTCGGACGCATCAGCCACAAAACAAGACGGGGTAGAAAGCGGCTCCTCGGCCGCCCATTCCTCGGACGGGGCAATGCGCTCGTCGTCAAAATCCGGGACCTCGGGTTCGTTGTCTTCGACCATTATCCCCGGTACCAGAGCCGACATCTACACCTGAAAAGCAGAGGACAACGGTGAATTTGATAGCCAGGATCAAATCCACCCTTCCACCGCAGGTCAAGTGAAAGGGCGACAAAGGCCGGAAAACGACGAGCAAACGCTCGCTCCCCGTCTACCCTCCTCGGGGCGTCTAAAGCCGACCCGCCATCCCTCCTCGGGACGGTCACCAGAAAAAGCGCGCCTCCCCGGGGCATTCACCGGAAAGGGCACTTATCCCCGGGGCATTCATCGGAGAAAGCCCTCGTCCTCGGGACATTCATCGGAATCAGCCGATTCTCCCCGGGACGCTCATCAGAAGGTTCACCAGATGCGGCGGGCCTCGCGCCCCTCCTCGGGGTATTCATCACGCCCCGACCACGCGTTCCAATTAAACGACGGAAATAAAAAAGGAGAGAAATGAGGACTCACTTGTAACGGCGGCGAACGGAGGAAAGGATCAAACGATGCGGCGGCGATCGACGGCAAGCGGCGGACGAGCAGTGATGACAGAGCTTCGCAGACACAACAGCAGATTGAAAAGTAATAAAATGAGCGTGGACCCCCGTATTTATAACCCGGCGCGGGATTCGAAGCGACGCTAGGCTCATTAATGCCATAGGGTAGCCGCCCCTACGACCGCTAAACACACGACACGTGGCGGCAGCCTGACAGTCGCACCCCTTCGTCTGCTTTCACCCCGTCGCCGCCGACACGTGGGTAGCCGTTCCACCGTGCACGAATCCCGAAGAACCTCCTGCTCTGTTACCTCTTCCCCGACACAGCGACCTTAAGTCCTCGCTCTCTTCCCAGAGCTTCGACTTGGGGGGCTCCTGTTCTGGTCTGGGCCCGACCTCGGCAGGCCCAATACCACGTACGGCCCAACAGGCGAATCGGGCACGCCGGGCACGTGCGTCCCACGAGACGAGCAGAGAATGCCGCCGGACACAAGCAGCGCATCCAACAGCAGCTCGCCGTCCATCTTACCAGCCGAGCAGAACCAACCCCGGCACACCAAAGCGCGACCTTGGTTCCTCCCCTCCGCGGGGAGAACAACGCGCTCCGGGGCATCTCGCGAGCTCCCCTCCGCGGGGAGAACAACGTGCCCGGTGCACGTTCTCCACGTGCTCCCCTCCGCAGGGACACGTCATCAACCAACTGCCCACCTCCGAAAGAGCAGGTCAAACCCACTTTCCGGAGATCTAGGAGCAGTTGGACTAGGGCGAAGACCACGTTCTGGTCTTCACTACGCCACGTAAGCCCTAGCAGTCATTAGGGTTAGGCCTGGTCATCCAGCCCATCTCAAATGACCGTTGGCCCAGCGCTGGGGTCTCTCTATAAATACCCTCTTCCTCAAGAGGGTCAGGTAATTCACATCTTGCCCTTTTCTGTACTTTGCTCTCACTCTGCCTGATTTCTTACTTTGGCATCAGAGTGTCTTGCAGGTACACCCCCCCCTCTCTCCTCCTCATCACCGGTGAACAGGTAGCAGCCCAGCAGTGTGTGGCCAACCCGTGATCCCCTCCTGATTAGGTCAGATCAGTAACCATCAACAATATCTCTTCTTCTTCATGTTTCGCCAACTTTGCACCAGTTTCTTGATTCTTCTGCTTTTCTAGACAATCACTAAAATAATGACCATACTTCTGACAATTGTAACACTGAATGTGACTTTTGTCAAGTTTTCGACAACCACCTCTTCATGCATCTGCAGTACCACCTCTTTGGTTGTCTTGGTTCTAGGGTTTTCTCTGATTCGACTAGTTTCATTCTTGCTGATTTCGACCAATCGAATTATTGTAACCTCTTCTGCCTTTGTTGCCATTTCAACTTCCTTTGGCTTTCTTTTCTTTTGCTGATTGCGCCTATAAAGCCATATCACTCTTCGAATTTCCTGCATCTCTTTCATCCATCCTTTTTTCACGAGACTCAAGTGTTCGTTGAAGCTCTTCCTTTGTCAATATTGAAAAATCTTTCGAATCTTCTATGGCTACTACCACGTGGTCGAACTTTGGAGCCGATGACCTCAAGATCTTTCCAACAACTGATCTTAATGTCAACACTTTTCCATATACCTTGATTTGATTCACCAATTTAGTAACCCTAGTGAAGAAATCAGGTATGCTTTCACTTTCTTCCATCTGAAACAATTCATATGTCCTTTTGTGAGTTTTTAACCTCACCTATTTCACCTTCTATGCACCTCCAAATGATTTATCCAAGATTTCTCATACTTCTTCCGCTAATTCTACATCTCTAACCTTTTCAAAATTTTCTGGATCAATGCATTAATGATTGTAAACAAAGATTTATAATCTTTCTTCTTCAATTCTTTGTATGCAGCCTTTTCTTGATCCACCGCGTTTTCCATAAGCGATTTTACTCCTTTTTTCACAAGATCCCAAAGATCTTGATAACAAAAAACCACCTTTATCTGCTTGCACCAATTCTCATAATTATTGTTCTTAAGAATCAAAAGATTCATCGAAAAATACATGTTTGGATGATTCACGACCATCGTGACTTTCTTCCCACGAATCGCTCAGCCAGTGCTCTAGATACCAGATGTTGGAATTAACCCAAAAACTTTGAAAAATTCTGAATCAATCTTGATGAACAAGATTTAATCAACCAATCAAAATTCCTTGTTCTTGACTCTTCACTTAAGTGAAACAACCACACCTTGATTGCAAGAATGATTCTGCGTAACGATTGTTAAGGGAAGAAGAAAAAAAGAAGATTGGATAAGAAAAAAGATTAGGGTTTAACAAAATAAGGGAAAAGGATAATGGTTTTTGTAAAGTAACTCTCCGCTCATAAACTGAGAAAAATATTATTCAACTGTGCAACTGCACTTTCTATTATGTATTACAATATTATTCTCTACTCTTCTTACACAAATAGGGGTTACTCCCTCTATTTATAATTGAGCTACCTTGCTCCATAAGGTAAAGCCTAAAAACATAAAAGCCCAAAATTTCTATTTTGGTCTAAGTCGAAATCCTGTGTCAAGCAACCTCCTTTGACACTTCGACATCTAACACAAATCGACACACATAAACTTGGCTAGTTTCGACATATCCTTGTTTTTGTCGAGCTACACTTGCTTCGACATAAGGAACTACAATCTCATCAAGGATCCCTTCGAGACAAAATATCTTTAGATATCATATCTTAATAGATCCAAATGATATATTTTGTGATTTCTTTCAAAGATCCACATAATCTTTTTTCTCACCTCTTTGTCACCTTTGGGGCAGTGACTAGTTTGTGGTATATGATATTTAGATGTCTATGATGATACATCTTTCTACTTAACAATATTTCTTAATTGTTCGAGTTGCCCAGATCCTAAGAAAAAAAGTTTAGGATTAGAGTTAGTGTAACACCCTTTTCTACCCCACAATTATCATGGCAAAATTACACAGATTTCAGAGTAAATAAATCTCAATAAAAAGCCACCAAAAGGGCGTACATTTCTCGATGTCATCAAAATAGGTCAATGCTCCGTAACTACGGGTTTTTCCCAGAATAAATCAAGCAACATAAAATAGTGGAGCTCAAAGCATAAATCAAGGTTTTTTCTTATAAGGGAAAGTTAGTAAAATAACTCAACGGTATAAAGTTTAACCCAAGCAACCCAACCCGATGTTACATATCAGAGCAAGACCCTCTAAGTTAACCATAAAGGCTAACGACTCTAAAACTTCAAAAAAATAACTCCTCGACGACATTCACAACTAAACCTGGTCATCTGCACGTTACCCACATGGAGGTAACATTCAAACAGGCAGGGTGAGTAAAACAATTCATAATAATCAATGTATAATAATTAATGTATAAACGACATCATAATTATATTCAACACATTCATATTCCTCAAATATGCCTCGAAAGCCACAACGTCATAATTTATACAAAAGGCTCATAAATGCAAATGCAACATAGACTCAATGCATGTGATACCAGTTACCACAGCGCGATAGACACTGGGACATCAACCCTCCATAGATCCCCATCAATAGGATCGATTCTACTAGAGAACCGGAGCACATCAAAATACTTCACATCCACACAGTGGGATTGAAGCCAAAGTAATCGAGGTCCTGAACCGAAGTCCGGATGCACATGAATGCATGATGCACGCATCACAAATCATCCCCATAATAACATCATAGGTGCATCATCATTCATCATATTCATCATCATCAAACATCATAGCTCATCATCATAATCATCATCATACATCACGTCTTCATAACACATCATAATAATCATCATCACACATCATATCATCATATAATTCCATCATAATAATCATCACCACACATCATAGAAATCATCATATAATCATGTACAAATCACATAACACTCACAATCATATTCACATTAATCCATCATGTTATCACATATTATCACATATTATCTCATATTAATTCATCAAATTATACTCGCGGTAATCCTCCTACTATCACCTATTAATCACATAAACCTCATTGTCATACTCATGTTAACTCATCGCAAAAATCTCAGAATCGAACACCAAGGCATCGCTGCACACGATCAACATTCGCGAACTCTGCTATGTTCGCTGGCGTGCTCGCTAGGCGAGTCTGGGGCGAATTTCTTCGCTAGGCGAGTATGGGAATAGCTGGTTCGCTAGGCGAAGCTTTCTTCGCTAGGAGAACAGTGCGATGACAGCAAAATCTGCTACGCATCAGAACTAATTTTCACTCAAATACTCATACGATTCACTTACGCAATGCCCCAAAAACATCCCTAACTCATCCCTAAGGTCCTACGACGATAAAGGCACAAAACCTGCGGTTTATTAGGCCAATCCCGAAACATATTCATGTCCTAAATCATAATTTCCCTACAATTGCCCTGAAGGCATCATAATTTCTCATATCACATATCCCTATCCCTTATGGTCAGACATATAATAATTTAAGGTTTCGGCCACAAAGCCTAAGATTTCCTAATTCTCATATCAAATATTCAGTGATACATACCACTAGCCATAACCTCAGAGTCTTATCATCAATTCCCCTAATTTTCTCACAATCAACCCAAAATACCATAAATCTTAAATCAACCATAAACACATCGAAAGACATACATGGAAAATCATGAAAAGCTATACTCCCCATACCTTAGCTGATTCAAAGCTTTCACGATTATCTCCGGGATCTTCCGAAGCTTTTGCCTCCACTTCTCCCTCCTCAGAACTCTGGCCAACATTCTTTTCACGGTTAAAAAAAATGAATCCTAAACCTTCAGAATTCTATTTTGTCAAACTTATACTTGGGCCACACAATTGGGCTTTTCCCATAACACTCTTACTAACTCCTCATAATGCCCAATTTACCCTTATTTCATTTATATTCATTTTAATCAATAATAATACTAATATTCTCATACAATATACTATTAATTAAATAGATAGCCCAAAAATGCATAATTCCCAATAATCCACATAACCACCGAAAACCACCAAAATACGAATATTCTCAATTAAATAATTAATTAAAATATTCCGATTAAATTTGGGGTGTTACAACTCTCCCCCACTTAAAAGAATTTCCTCCCTCGAAAATCACCTCAAGGAAACAGAGCCGGATACGACTCCCTCATATGATCCTCACGCCTTCAAGTCCAACTTTCTCCAGCTGGTCCTTTCAAAACTACCTTTACCAAGATAATCTCTTTACCTCGAAGTTGCTTCTCGTTCATCAATCTGAACTAGCAATGCCTCAACAGTCAAATCATCTCTCACTTGTACATCATCCATCTGAATCACATGCGACGAATTTGGAATGTACTTCCTCAACGGAGGCACATGAAACACATCATGCAAATTGACAAGCGACAGCGGTAGGACAATCTAACATGCTACTTCTCCTATGCTTCCGCTGCGCCATCTGCTACAGACCAACAAAACACGGTGCGAGACTTTAAAGCTCGACCAACACTAGTTACCGGCGTAACTCTCAAAACACACAATTTCCCCCTTGAAAATTCAAGTGCTTTCCTCCTCTTATCATGGTAACTCTTCTGACGACCCTGCGAAACATCCATCTTTTCTTGGATCCTCTTGATCTTTTCAGTCGTCTCTTGCACAATCTTAGGTTCGAGTACCGCACTCTCGCCTGACTCATATTAACACAAAGGAGTTCTACACCTCCTACCATACAAAGCCTCATACGATGCCATTCTGATACTATAATGGTAATTGTTATCGTAGGTAAACTCAACCAACGACAAATAACTATCCCCCGATCCACCTTGATCTAACACACAAGCTCTCAACAAATCATCTAAAGACTGGATTGTTCTCTCTGTCTGTCCATCCGTCCGCGGATGATGGGCAGAGTTCAACTTCAACATGGTACCTAAAGCGTCTGCAAACTCTCCCAAAATCTCGATGTAAATTTCAGTTTTCCATCTGACACAATATTCAACGATATCTCATACAACTTCATAACTTCCTCAATATACATCTCAGTTGGCTTCAACATAGAATGATTAATCCTCATTGGTATAACATGAGCTGATCTAGTCAATTATCCAAAATCACCCAAATCAAATCATATCCCTCTCACAGTCTTCGGCAAACCCGACACAAAATCCATGGAAATACTATCCCATTTCCACTCTGGAATATTCAACGGTCGCATCAAACCCAACAGTCTCTGATGTTCAATCTTCAACCCCTGACAAGTCTAACCATCAATTACAAACTCAACCACTTCTTTCTTCATACTCGGCCGCCAAAACAATTCCATCAAGTTCTGGTACCTCTTCATAGCACCGATATGGATACTTAATCCACTTAAATGTCCTTCCTCAAGAATACTCTTATCCAACTCACACTATCCGTAACACAAACTCTATCACGACACCTCACGATACCGTTTCCATTAATTTAAAAATTAGCTCTTCGATTCTGCCTCATCAAATTCCACCGGTCTACCAACTCAAATCAGATCTCTAACCTCTTCGAATCTCGTTGAAACACTACTAGTAAGTTTCAACGTACCCAACTTAACTCCATAAGAAGTCTCTTCACAAACCAATCTTATATCCCGAAATTGCTCAATCAATCCTAACTCTTTTACCATCATCATCGGTATATGCAAAGATTTCCTACTCAATGCATCAGCTACAACATTAGCCTTACCAGGGTGGTAACTCAATTCAAAATCATAATCCTTCAGAAGTTTAAGTCATTCTCCTCGACCTCATATTCAAATCTTTCTAATCAAACAAATACTTTAAGCTCTTAAGATCGTTAAACATCTTAATCTCGAACCACACAAATAATACCTCCAAAGCTTCGGCACAAACACAACAACAACCAACTCTAAATCATGCGTCAGATAATCCCCCTTATGCTCTTTAAGTTTCCTTAAAGTATAAGCTAAAACTTGTTGACGTTGCACTAACATATCTTTCAATCCCATCAACAAAGAATCACAATATACCATAATGGTTTTGTCGGATTCGGCAAAATCAAACCTGAGCTGTTGTTAGTCTTCTCAAAATCTCTTGCAACTTTTCTTCATTCTTTGCATCCCAAAACAAAAGTTGGAACCTTCCTATTCCACTGCTTCAATGGCAAAGATGACTTGGAAAAATCCTTCAATGAATTCTAATAACAATCTGCCAACCCAAGAAAACTTCTAATCTCAAATACAGGTTATTGGGGCTTCCCATTGTGATACAACTTTAACCTTCGACATATCAACCACAATAACTCTACTTGAGATCACATGACTAAGGAACTTACTTCCTCCAACCAACTCACACTTTGACAATTTTGCATACAACTGCTTCCCTTTCCACACTGATAACAAAATTTCCAAATGCTCAGCATGATCCTCTTTACTCTTCGAATAACCCAAAATATCGTCGATTAATATAACCATCAACTCGCTTAAATAAGTACGGAAAAAATCCCATTCATATACTCCACAAACCCACATGGTGCCTTAGTCACCCCAAATGGTACTACGAAATACGCATCACGTCCAAACCTTGTTTTACAAGCAGTCTCCTGACTATCTTCAGCCTTCACACGAATCTCATGATACCCAGATCTCAAATCCATATTACCGAACACACTTGCAACAACCAATTGAACCATTAAATCATCAGTCCTTGGAAGTGAACACTTATCTTGATAGTCACCTTGTTCACTTGTATATAATCCACACAAAGCCTTACAGAACCTTCTTCCTTCATAATCAATAAAACTGGTGCACCCCACGGTGACACGCCCGAACAAAAGAATCTCTTCTCAAAACAATTCTTCCAATTGACTCTTCAACTCTTTTAATCCCAATGCAGACACACAACATGGAACCATCAATACCGGACTAGTTCCAAGAACTAAGTCGATCGCAACTCCACCTCACATTCCGGTAGTACATCACTTATCTCATCAGGAAAAACCTCCGGACAATAACAATTAATTAGCAACCCACAAACTTCCCCACTTTCATCAACACTCACAGTTTCCATCAAAAATAAACATCTCGACACCATCCTGCACCGACTTATCAAAACCATTTGTAAGCACTTAGCTTAACCGAAAGCAATTTACTGCTCACGCCATCTAAGCTTGCAAGACAAGTCTATCCCATCCAACATGACTCCGTCCACTATCAACAAGAGATTAAGGGTGATCAGTCCCTCAAGTTGTCAATAGACAGGTGAAAATCATGATGGGATATAAACCATCTTTACCAAACTATAAGAGCGTTCAACTACACACTGAGCCGCCACTATACACTTGCAGCATCCTGGAGAAGCACAACTTCTCCCCCACTTGTTCCATTCCTACAACTGTAGGCAAAGGTTAGAACACAAACATGTACCGATATTGTTTTCACACACATGTCGCATACAAGGGAACAAAGAACATTAGACACTTGGCCGGACAGACCGACCTGCTCTGATACCACTAATGTAACACCCTTTTCTACCCCACAATTATCATGGCAAAATTACACAGATTTTAGAGTAAATAAATAAATCTCAATAAAAAGCCACCAAAAGGGCGTATATTTCTCAATGTCATCAAAATAGGTCAATACTCCGTAACTACGGATTTTCCCCAAAATACATCAAGTAACATAAAACAGCGGAGCTCAAAGCATAAATCAAGGTTTTTCCTCATAAGGGAAAGTTAGCAAAATAACTCAACGGTATAAAATTTAATCCAAGGAACCCAACCCGATATTACATATCAGAGCAAGACCCTCTAAGTTAACCATAAAGGCTAACGACTCTAAAACTTCAAAAAATAACTCATCAACAGCATCCACAGCTAAACCTGGTCATCTGCACGTTACCCACGTGGAGGTAACATTCAAACAGGCAGGGTGAGTAAAACAATTCATAATAATCAATGTATAACAATTAATGTATAAACGATATTATAATTATATTCAACACATTCATATTCCTCAAATATGCCTCGAAGGCCACAACGTCATAATTTATACAAAAAGGCTCATAAATGCAAATGCAACATAGACTCAATGCATGTGGTACCAATCATCACAGCGCGATGGACACTGGGACATCAACCCTCCATAGATCCCCATCAATAGGATCGATTCTACTAGAGAACCGGAGCACATCAAAATACTTCACATCCACACAGTGGGATTGAAGCCAAAGTAATCGAGGTCCTGAACCGAAGTCCAGATGCACATGAATGCATGATGCACACGTCACAAATCATCCTCATAATAACATCATAGGTGCATCATCATTCATCATATTCATCATCATCAAACATCATAGCTCATCATCATAATCATCATCATACATTACGTCGTCATAACACATCATAATAATCATCATCACACATCATATCATCATATAATTCCATCATAATAATCATCACCACACATCATAAAAATCATCATATAATCATGTACAAATCACATAACACTCACAATCATATTCACATTAATCTATCATGTTATCACATATTATCACATATTATCACATATTATCTCATACTAATTCATCAAATTATACTCGCGGTAATCCTTCTACTATCACCTATTAATCACATAAACCTCATTGTCATACTCATGTTAACTCATCGCAGAAATCTCAGAATCGAACACCAAAGCATCGCTGCACACAATCAACATTCGCGAACTCTGCTACGTTCGCTGGCGTGCTTGCTCGGCAAATATGGGGCGAGTTTCTTCGCTAGGTGAGTCTGGGAATACCTGGTTCGCTAGGCGAACAATGCGATGACAGCAAAATCTGCTACGCACCAGAACAAATTTTCACTCAAATACTCATACGATTCACTTACCCAATGCCCCCAAAACATCCCTAACTCATCCCTAAGGTCCTACGGCGATAAAGGCATAA
Organism: Lathyrus sativus; assembly: GCA_963859935.3. Classification (NCBI taxonomy): domain Eukaryota; kingdom Viridiplantae; phylum Streptophyta; class Magnoliopsida; order Fabales; family Fabaceae; genus Lathyrus; species Lathyrus sativus. The sequence continues at coordinate 495,972,922 of OZ012736.1, forward strand.
AACCTACGGTTTATTAGGCCAATCCCGGAACATATTCATGTCCTAAATCACAATTTCCCTACAATTTCCCTGAAGGCATCATGATTTCTCATATCACATATCCCTATCCATTATGGTCAGACATATAATAATCTAAGGTTTCGGCCAAAAGGCCTAACGTTTCCTAATCCTCATATCAAATATTCAGTGATACACACCACTAGCCATAACCTCAAAGTCTTATCATCAATTCCCCTAATTTTCTCACAATCAACCCAAAATACCTTAAATCTTAAATCAACCATAAACACATCGAAAGGATATACATGGATAATCATGAAAAGCTATACTCCCCATATCTTACCCGATTCAAAGCTTTCACGATTATCTCCGGGATTTTCCGAAGCTTTTGCCTCCACTTCTCCCTCCTCAGAGCTCTGACCTACATTCTTTTCATGGTTAACAAAAATGAATCCTAAACCTTCATAATTCTATTTTGTCAAACTTAGACTTGGGCCACACAATTGGACTTTTCCCATGACACCCTTACTAACTCCTCATAATGCCCAATTTACCCTTATTTCACTTATATTCATTTTAATCAATAATAATACTAATATTCTCATATAGTATACTATTAATTAAAGATAGCCCAAAAATGCATTATTCCCAATAATCCACATAACCACCGAAAACCACCAAAATACGAATATTCTCAATTAAATAATTAATTAAAATATTCCGATTAATTTTGGGGTGTTACAATTAGCATGATCATGATTTGACATTCTTTGGTGTAGGTTATTTTGGAATTCCAAACCAATCTTATCTTTTCGGTATGCCTATGACAATTGATGAGTTAATGGATATATGCATCTTCCATTTTTGAAAAATGCTATATCAGTAAGACTTCTGACTAATCTTTCACTTTCCATGAGTGGTTGGTGAAATCATTCCTCCACCTAAGCTAATAATGCCTTGAGGGTGTGTTGTTTCCCGCTTAGGATAATGGTTGTCGTGTTTTGGCTATCTATGTCCGATTTTCTTCTTAAATGGTTTATTTTCCAATATCTTGCTTTTGTTTAGGGTTATGATAATCTATTTCCCTTTCTTTATTTTGGTTCTTTTGGATTGTTATCCACTGATCGTGTCTTATCTTATATGAGAATGTGATGAACCAATTTCAGCCATTAAATTTAAATATGTGGTTGATATTGAAACTTCATAGTAAGACATTCACATGCACAATCTCTTTCTCTTCTTGTACAAATTTAAAGAATTGATTATGTAAAATTGATTCTAGTTAAAAGTCAATTAAAGAAAGTAATTTATGTTTGAATAAATTTATGTAAAAATGAATTGAATAGTACATTTTGATGTACAAATCATGTTTAAATTCAAAATTTATAAATTCTAATTTAAAGGAGAATCAATTCTAAAGACAAAATCAATTCAACTTTAAAAGAACAAAACACTTTAAAATTATATCAAAGTCGATTATACACTTCTAAAAATTGCTTTTGATTCTTCCAAAAATTAAAACAAACATACACTAAATGTTGTTTGTAGTTCCTCAATACATAAATGTAATTTACCAATAATTTAATTAATTATTAATCTTCTAAACATATTCTAATTTATTTTATAATCCAAAACTCCTGAATATCTTTAAATTTTAATTCATGAAAAAGTTGTTTAATCCAACCATTGCTCTATGTTCAGTATCTACTGTGGACTATGCAACCACATTTTACTTCTTACGTAAATGTGACTCTAAATTATTATTTTCCAATTTTAAAGACTTAATTAACCTAGCTTTATAATTTCAAAGAAATAAAATATTTATTTTAAATTTTGAAGCCATGATTATAACCCAGAAAGCTTAATTGCAAAAGAGAAGAAGAACCACTGCACTTTCCCGCGAAACAATGAAACTCTTCAACCATCTCCGAACCCTAAACACTCACCACCGCATTCTCCATAATCGATTTCACCCTCTCTTCAACAACACCAACTTCTTCTCCGATGCTTCATCGCCGCAACAATCCACCACTCCACACGTTCAACAACCTTCGCCTCCTTCTTCCTTGAACCGCAATGAACTCGCCAAGTTCGCCGCCATTGCCGAATCCTGGTGAGAGCTCTCAATTTACTTCTGATTGGTCTACACGAAAATCCTTAATTAATTAAGCAAAACTGAATTCGGAATTGGGCGTTTATTTTTGCAATTAGAGATTATGAAATTTACTATCTTTTCAACTAACGTGTAGGAACCATACGAATTGAAAGCTTATGGATTTATTTAGGTGGTTGTTATAGTAAGAAAATATGAATGATGTTTATATTTTTCCTTTTCTTGATGTGTGTAAAATAGGTGGGATTTTGATGGCCCCTTTAAACCATTACATGTGATGAATCCTACACGAGTTGCTTTCATTCGGTCTGCATTGTGTCGACATTTCAAGTAAGCAACCTCTTTTATGTTTGTGTTTTTCAATTCTTTTGTTAGCTCTTATTTCTTTTTGTTACTTCCATTTTGAATCTGGTATGATGTGTAATTCCGTTCGTTTACTCGTGGAATTTAGCGAATTGTAAGTCACTGTTGCTAATTTTGTTGCCTTTATGCACCAAACCTAACTTGCTATGCTGTCTGAGATAGAACTGTCATTTTTGTAGCTGTTATAGCTTATTGAATCCCTTGAACTCGATAATTGTGACACTAATACAACGTTCAAAATCTGGTTTAGTGCCAACAATTAGTGAGTGATATAAGTCTAGGTTGTCAATAGTGCACCATAGCACTGCTATAGCGGCATAGCATAGCAGCACGCCCCCCACCGCTACGCTATTGGCCTGCGAAGCGCTATTGACGACAGCAGTCATAACGGCCGCGAATAGCGGTTTCGTAGCATAGCAGCGGTTTAATGGCCGCAATTTTTAATTTTAGACAAATTTGTAAACCCTAATATTTTGAAGCGCAGTTTTTAATTTTTTCTTAGAATATGTTGGTCTTTACCACCCTTTTATTGACCTAATATGTACATTTTTTTAGTCATCACAATAACGGTAATCCTGCTATCCGCTATGTATTTGGTGGTTTGGCGCTATGTGCCACCATCCGATACTAACAACCTAGATAACTCTTGTGAAATATTTATCAGCGATAAGAGTCACAAATGTTTTTTTTTTAAGTAAACCAAATGAGGAAACGATAAGAGAAGCAAAAGGAAAATAGATATTATTGATAATAATGGTGTTATCAAATAGCCACCATGGATCATTTTTGGCCAACTGCTTTATGACCAATTTGTGAGGGATAGCGGTTCCATGACGTTTACGGTGTGAAATGACAGCTTAAAATAGTGGATTTTTGGCCTTCCACAATCTATAACAATCTAACAAGTTCCTATGCATAATTTGTATTGTCTCTTTCGGGTATTATTTGGAGTAATTAAATGTCCCTTGTCTCAGGAAGGACCCTTACAGTGCTAAGCCCCTTGAAGGACTTAAAATTGCTGATGTGGGATGTGGAGGTGGAATTCTTTCCGAGGTATACATTTTCTCCTTTTTCTTGTTTGAAAAAAGACGTTTTCCCTTTTTATAATGATCCTCGTAGGAATATGTAGCATAGTGATGTGTTCATAGCTATATTTGTTAGCTTGATATGTAGAATATAAATCCTTTCTTTGATGTGTACTCTCCTGCCTCTCTTTTGCAGAGTATTAAGAATGTTAATTGTGTTTAATTGCAAAATGCTATTTTTATTGATATTTTTACTTATGGATCTCCTTTGTTTCAGCCATTAGCTCGGATGGGAGCTACTGTGACGGGTATTGATGCTGTGGAAAAGAATATCAACATTGCTCGACTTCATGCTGTATGCTTAGTGTACTAGTAGACTATTGGTTTTTAGTAATAGTTGTTTCCAATATTAAATTTGTCCGTACATTCCTATCAAATTGATTAGATTGCTGTTAATTGGTGGAAGCAGATGTTGAATACTTGAATTTACTATATTAACTAATAGTATTAAGTAAATTTAGTTCATTATATCTTCACTATTAGCTGAATCACTTACTGTTCCCTGTCCACAGGAATCAGATCCAGCAACTTCAAGTATTGAGTTTTGTTGCACAACAGCTGGTAAGATGCAAATCTTAACTGTGAGACAAATATTCTTGAGTACTTTTGTTTCACATCCACGGTGTGCATTCTTCAAATCTGTTTCCATTTGGAAGCTATCCCACTTGTGACTATTACCGCCTGCCCTACTTTTCCTAATCTAATAATTTGGTTCACAATCTTGGTAACAAGTACAAAGCCGACTAGTGTAAATTTCCTTTTACCTAATTTTTAAAGTAGTCTTTCCATAGGTTGGGGTCCTTTTTGGCCATATAGTTTAGAGTTTGAGAAAGTTTTGAAGTTAAGATGCTTTGGCACCAAAATGATCCAATATTATTCTACAAATCATCTTTCACTTGGTAGTCAGTAGTAGTGTTTGTGATTCTGGTTCTTAACTTCTTGCTGCAACTTGCAATAAATAACCAATTTATGTTATTTATGCTAACTTAGAATCTATCTTTAGTTGTGGAGAGGTCAAAAACAGAATGTTGACTGTTAAGAAAACCTTTATTTGTACTTTGATCTAATTTGTCTTAGTACGGTTTTACAGTGAAGAAATAACTTTCTCTATCCTGCAGTGTTTCTCATCTAACAACGTGTGATACTTCTAGGTATGAAACTGCCCAAATAGGAGAATAAATTTCCAATTCAAAAGATAGTCACATTCTTTACCAAATAAAGATGGTCACATACATGTCTCTATTCCTTCCTATGCTTGTAACTTTTCATGTTTTCACTTGTGCTGTCGTTCCAATCTCTTTCTTGGCAACATGCCTGTGAAAATTATACACCCGTGCCTCGTGTAAAATATTAAACCCTGGTTATGGTTTTGGATATCATTTGTAGAAATAGCTTACATAAAATTTAGTTTATTTAGAGTTATCCTTCTGTTTTAGGGTATTATGCATGGTATTTTTTAACTCACAATTTTTAATAATTTTTCAAAATGACTGATCAGAGAAGCTAGTTGAAGAAGGAAGAAAATTTGATGCAGTCATGGCCTTGGAGGTACTTTTTTTATGCCCCTTCTTGTGGTTGTGTGCTCACTTTTGCATATTGGGTTACATGAACCTGGGTTTTAACACACACAGTTCCTAGTACTGAGATATAATGATACCTAAGTTCCTTAACCATTGATTTGAAGTGCATTTTTTCCCAGGTGATCGAGCACGTAGTGGAACCTGCAGAGTTCTGCAAATCTCTTGCAGCATTAACAATCCCAGATGGAGCTACCATCATATCGACAATAAATCGTTCAATGAGAGCTTATGCAACTGCCATTGTTGCTGCAGAATACATTCTTCGCTGGGTATTTTATTTTTCTCAAGTTCATTCTAATGTTTTAATTCTACCTTAGTTAGTACCTTATCCCTGAAATTTGTTACTTTTCATTACTTTATAATATCTATCTTGGCACACACGTTATATTAAAAAAAAAACATTAAGATTGTAATCAACATAACAAAGGCTCTTAGGCATTGATAAAATATTGATAGAGAGAGTACACAAAGAAGTATCTGTTATGATGCAAATTTAGAATAAAGTGGCCATCAATGTGACATATTATGTTTGAAACATGGCAGCTTCCAATGGGCACACATGAATGGTCAAGTTTTCTTACTCCAGAGGAGTTAGTTCTGATCCTGCAACGTGCCGGCATCAATGTAAGCAACAGACGTCAATTCATAAACTGATAAACAAGACCCTTTTCATCATCTATTTTGTTCTTATCTTGTTTCTGGTTGTGCATAGGTGGAGGAGATGGCGGGATTCACATATAACCCGGTAACAGGAAGATGGTCTTTATCTGATGATATAAGCGTCAATTTTATTGCCATGGGCACCAAAACAAACAACACAGAATAGAATAGGATAGCTAAAAAAAATTATTGCTCTTTATTTATTCATTTGTAAGAATAATATTAAATTTGTCGTGAATACTTAATAAACATTGAAATTTAAAAAGAAAAAGGGACAAATTGAGTTGATTTTGAATAATCAAACTGTTCTTCAAACAATACACTGATGGGAAGTCAGACACGAATTACTGGTTACATAGGGAACTCGAGATAGTGATAGCTGAACTGCTTGCCATTCTGCAATGTCTTCATCCAGCCAGGAACAGGTGTTCACCCATGTTTCGTGTTACACTGCTTCGCTGCTGTGTCAATCTTGTAAAGAGGCTGCTTCTGAGTTTCACAAGTAATGCAACCAATATTCAAGATATGAAGGAAATGCTGCAATTGTACTGGAGTGTCATGCTGATTACACAGCCTTAGAGAAGGAGACTCCTATGCTGGTTTCATGGCCAAGTTTGATGCTACTAATGTTTGACGTTGTTTTAGTTCATGAAAAAACTAATCAAGTTCTTAGCATTTTAACTGTTTGTTCTCGGTTTGTGAGAACTTGATATGTTCTTCTTCTACTTATCTTTTTTCCTTTGCCAAACTCTACCAAAGAAAGAAGAAAAACAAACACAATACCTATTTGGTTGAAAGAAATAAAAAGTAGTTATGTGATCAAAATAGTTTATCTCAAAGGGTATATGGCAAAATCTATTCATGAGTCCAAAATTACACATCTTGATGACACAAAAACTCTGGATTTGTCCAACAGTAAACATCCAACTGCACATATTATGTGTGGAAAACCATCCCAAAACAAACTAATTTGATTGAAATAAAAGAAAAAAAAGTTGATTTTTAAATTGGGGCAGCATGGGAACAGAGTTTTCTGAGGGTAACAGAGGTACGTGTGGTTTGATTCAACAATTCTCCCTTCCATGATTGAAACCCAGGTTTCCGATTAATCTCATGTTTCCAATTATACCTAGCATCTCCAAACATGAAGACCAACGAACCAGGAGTAAGCAAAACAGGAACAGATTGTGACTCGGAAGTGAAATGCATGACACAAGATGATTCCAAAGATACAATAGCAATGGCATCTTCAAACCGCAAGAGATCAACATGGGGAGTTATGCCTTCACCTGGTAGGTAGAAGTTTGTTATCATTTGATCAAACAACGGTTCCCTCTGCAACAGATTTGGTGGAAAAAGGGAAGAAGACGAAGAACAAGAACGAAGAATTGAATTGGAGAGTTTAATTGCCCAATGAGGTAGGTTTTGATAACCGAAACGCATTGCTTGGTTGATTGAAGGCTGTGTGAACCATTGCTCCGATTCGATTGATGAGAGTAAGCGAGATTGTTGATGAACTGATAGGAAGTTTCTTAATATCCATAACCCTTTCACTTCTTCGATACTTTCCCAATTCTTCTTCTCTTTGCAATTATCGGAATCGGAATCAGATCTACCGTTGTCGTCTTCGTCAGAGGATGAGTGTCCGAACACTTGTTCTAACACTGTCCTTTGATACTGCTCCGCCATATCTGAATCGGAATCGGAATCTAATCTACCACCGTCGCAGTCGTCTTCGTCGGAGATTGAGGGTCCAAAGACTTGTTCTAACACTGCCCTCTGATACTCCTCCTCATCGTCTTCGTCACCCATCATCATCTTTTCCTTTTTTCTCCAATCTACTCCCAGTCCCAAACAAAAACAAACAAAAACTGAATCTGATTTTTCCGTCTGAGAATATATATATATATATATATATATATATATATATATATATATATATATATATATATATATATATATATATATATATATATATATATATATATATATATATATATATATATATATATATATATATAAAATTTAATTATATATATATAATTTAATCAATATTGTAAAAATCTTTTATACTTTCAATTAATCATAACCACCGCCACTAAAATATTTTACCCCTTCTTGTATAAATTAAAAAAGCATAAAATTTTAACATTATACTATATTCTATTTCTAGGAAACAATATATAATGGAGACTCCTTTATTTTTTAAATAAAAATTATATATTAAAAAAAAAAACTAAAATATCATTTTTTTTTACAATTCCTCCTTTTGTTTTAGGTTTTTTTTGAGTATGAAACAATCTCTTTCTCCTCAAAGTTATTAAAAATTGCTAATAATCGACTGTATTTACTTTTTCATTCTAAAAATTCAACGATTTATTTTTCATCAAATCTATGGGAAGATTGTTCATAATTGTCGTTACCGTTGTGGTTGTTGTAAGAACGGTTGGAAAATTTGTTGTGAATTTAAAAGAGTCATCCGATTAATTAATGAAAGTTAATTTTATTTGATTACGTAGAAATTAAATTATTAATATTAATTAATTATTAATTATAATGAGTTACTCATCAAAACTTAATCTTAACCTAGTTTTTGACCGAATAACCCCCTCCAACTATTTTCTCTCCACTCTCTCACTATTTTCTCTCCATCATATCAGTTCCTTGGATATAACTTGAATCTCTTGTATCAGTTGAAGGCTCTCTAAAAGAGTATTCTAAACATTTTTGGAATTTCTCTTCACCTTCTCATTCTCTTCATCTAAATTTTTTCTTTTCTGATTTACGAGTGGTTTATCGCACCATCGACGACTGAAATTACTTTTAGATATGAGTCGTTTAAACACCATCTGTAAGTGTATCTCTATGAACAAGTTATCACAGTGCAAGTGATAATTGTATTTTTGAACGAGATGTTTTATCTTGGAGACGTCGTCGAAATGTGACTGCATTGCATAACTTTGGCAGTACGACAAAACGTCTTAAAGAAAGCGACTTAGTACGCGAATCATCCTGATAATTTTCTTTGTGGCAATTTTTTCAAAACTGAAAAACAACAATGTTAAGACAATTTTTTGTAACTGCCATGGCTACTAAGGAAATTATCGGTACTACTGCGGCCGCTTCTGTCTCTGACAAACCATTTAAGTTTGAGGGTTCTCACTTCAAATGTTGGCAAGTTAAGATGAATTTTTTCTTAACTTTGAAGAAGGTTGCCCACGTTCTAACTGAGGATATTCCTATTGCTCCTTCTGGATCAACTGAACAAACTAACGGTAAGACAACTGCAGATTCAGACGAGACTCTTAACTCGTCTGAATCAAACTCTTCTGCTAAGACTAAGGCAGATGATTTTCAGCTCCAAAAAGAGATTACCATCTGGAAAGGTAATGATTATCTGTGCAAAAACCACATTTTGAACAACCTTGCTGATGATCTATACGATTACTACAGTAACTGTAACACTGCTAAACAGGTATGGGAATCTCTACAGAAGAAATATGATACTGAAGAAGCAAGTGCAAAGAAATATGTTCTCAGCCACTACCTGAATTATAAGATGGCAGATGAAAAGTCTGTGGAAGCTCAAAGCCACAAAATTCAGAAGATTGCTCATGAAATCATAACTGAAGGTATGCCTCTCGATGAACAATTTTAGATTGTTGTGATAATTGACAGACTGTCCCCTGGTTGAGAGTTTAATCACTCGCCTCTGAGTTGAAGATAAATCTAGAAGACAAGATCAGAAGGATGAAGTCTTATTTGTTTCTAACAACAAAAAGAGATTCGGTGCGGTTCTGAAGCCTACGGGAAAACCATTAAAGAATCAGAACCACAATATTGTGAACCGAATTAAACTCAAAGAAATGACGCTCCAGATTTCACTTGCTTTAATTGTGGAAAGCCATGTCATATGGCTAAGATATATAAAAGCAGGCCTAAACCTGTTGACTCTAATGCACAGTTTAACCTGACTGATGAGCAATTCATTGCTATGATCACTAAAATCAACATGGTTGGTGGAAGTTGTCGCAGTGAGAATTGAATGTCAAATTATTAATTAATTTAAATCTTAATTCATTGGCTCACTACCGGTCTTTTATTTGTCCAAAGGAAGGGAAAAAGATCGAATTACCCACAATGCAATGCAAATGCAAAAGCTAGAGAGTTAAAGGTTCGGGGTTGGTTAAACTTAGGGAAGGTGCTAGCATCCTAAGTTTCTGTAGTACTCTACAAGAACCTCTTGTTTTATGTTGTTTATTGCTAAGGTTTATCTTCTTAAGGGTGAAAGACCTAGTGGTTTATTTCTAAGTATACTCGCCAAGATGTTGCATCTTGTGCCTACATATCCCGACGAGAATGGAATCAGAGTATTTGTAGTTTCCCTAAAGGGTTTGAGGAATCATTGACTGTTGGTCAAAGTTCCAAAGGGATAAGGTTTGTTGATTGATTGGTTCTAGGAGAAAAGACGAGTCGTCATCTTAAGGGAGAACACTCGACTTAACCACCAAAACTTGTAGGAGATGGTCTTTGCATCATCTTGAGAGAAGGGTTCAGAAACTCGGATTTCATCGACGAGTATGCCGCTATCACTCTTAAGCGGAAAAGATCTTATATCTCGATTGTATTGTTATGGGGCAGGAGAACTACATCTCGACGGTCAAGATGACTCACGTCTAATTCTCTAATGGGAGAATAGTTTGATTGAGTTGTATGGTTTTTTTCTATGTTGTAAAAGATAAAAGAAAAAGGTTCTCCTTAAGAGGTAGGATCTAAGCTTAAGCTGATCGACTTGAAAATGATCAAGGATCAAGTGGGGAAAATGGTGCAAGATGAGATGCAACGTGTACAACTTAATAAAGTCATACACGGGTTCTTCCATTGGACATTATGCAATGCGATAAATAACGGTAAAAGAAAGGCAATGATAAATAAATTCATACAACGGAAATGCTAAAGATCAGACAAGCGTGAGATGCGAAGATCGAAATAAACGGAGCTAGACGGATAGAGATGAAGCATCGCGTGTTGATTATATTTTCCGGGAGATCGATTTTAAGAAAAGTTATTTTAAAGGGGGGATTTATTTTAGTGAAATTAGATTATACACTAATTAAGTTCTAGATAGAAATAAATGTAACTAAATACTGAATTGTCGAATAAAATGGGTTTTAAGAAAAAAAGTTTTTAATATTATTATAGAGATTTTATAAAATAAAAAGTTATATTAAATTAAATGAAAAAAATGTTTTCTTATTGAATAAATTTTTTTTGTTATTATAAATTCCTTTTTTAAAGGGGCTAAACTAAACTAAATGAAATAGTTTTATTAAAAAAAGGATAATTGTATTATTTTAATAAAAGGTTAATTAGATGAAGAAAAAAAATTAATAGTAAACTAAAATTGAGTTGTTAGATAAATAGTAAATTAAATAAGTTATTTTGAAAGGTTAATTAATAGGCTAATTAACTAATTAAATAATAAGTGAAATGATTAGTTGGTTAAGTGGTAGATTAATGGATTAATTAATGCAGATTAAAGAAATTAAATGGTGGTTAGAGGGCAGATGCGCGTGATCGTGTGCGGTAGGGAGGCGAGGGTGTATGGTGGAAGCCCAAGGGCTAGCATGCGATTGTGATCAGCAGGGATCGTGTGGTTGCATGGTGATGGCTCGCGGTTACTACCGTGGGCGTGCACGCAGGTAATTAATCATACAAATAAATAATAAAAAAAGAACCCTAATCCCCCATTTCACACATTCTGCCTGCCGCTTATCTCTTTCTCCCATCTCTCTCTTTCTTCTTTCGATTTTCATCTTCTTCCTCCATTTTTTTACTCTCTCCTCGCCATTTTGGTTCTTTCTCTGAGCAATTTCTGTCCTCCTCCTACATGAAACAAACATAAAAAATGCAAATTAACAATGTTTTAGCCCCACCAAAACACTTACGGTTGCAGTTTTGGCTTCGGATGATCGAGGACGATGATGAACGATGTGATCTCCTTCGTCGTTTGAGTCTCGTTTTTGGCCTTTTGGATTCGTGATGTCTGGGCTTTCAGTTTTCGTGAACGACTTGCGGGTATTTGCGATGAGGGTTTGCGGTTGTTTTGTGTGGCTTTGATTTTTTTGCCTTGCGATGATGACCCGAAAGAACGTCTGAGCTTTTCTTGGCGATGATGATGTTTTTTTTTTATCTTAGCTCTTTTTATGGAATGGTGATTTCGTCATCTAGTCTTTGGATATGATGGTTGTTTTTTCGATCTGAGCTTTCTATATCTCTTCTTCTCATTCTTATAGTCGGTTTTGAGAACATGCAATAAAGTTTTTTCTTAAAAACTTCCCCTTTCTGTTGATGCTGTCGATTGTTGTTTTGGAAGGTTTTCATGGATTTTAACTCTTTTCCATCTTGATTCACGGTTTCGTTTGGGAGATATTGGATTTGTTTGTTTTTTGATGATGGATTTGGAAATTCATTATTCTTCTTCTTTAAAACTTGCTCTTCTCGTTCGGATCTGCTGTTACGGTTTCGAAACAGATTTTGAATGTTTTTTTTTCGGGAAATAATCTTTGTTGTTTTGATCTTGCTGGATAAATTCACTGGATTCATAGATTTTATTATTATTATTTTTAATGATGCTGGCCAGATATTTTAGCTTGCTGTTAGATTTGCCATCACGTTGCTGTTGAGACCTCCCTCTCACGAGGGCGCCACCGCGGGCCTGCTGTTGGGCTTTTTGTTTTGGTCAATGCTCTCCTTTTGGGCTTGCGCTGACTTTTGACAATGCTTAAATTGGAAATTGGACTTCTTTGACCTGCAGAATTGACTTTAAATTGATAAGAACAAAAATATTGCCTTAATGTTGCTGAGCCATAAAAATAACTGTCCCTGCTTTTTAGGAAGCTGACGGCGACTCCGGTTGTTGCCCTTCCGTCTCGATCTGATGATGACGTTCTGCTGAGGGCTGAGAAAAAATGAATAAAAAAATCCTTTACTAAAAACTCGTATTAACCATTGTTGCTACGCAGGTTCAGTGTTTGATGAAGATGAATGCTCAAAGCTTGAAGATCCAAGAAGTTAGAAATCCTAGGATTTAGTCTTAGAATCCATGTAATCCAACAATCTTGTAAATTGTAATCCAAAATTAGCTTGTAGTTCAATCTTGAAATAAAATGCGAACCATTTCAATTTAATGAACAAAATGTTTCTGATCCAAAAGTCTTGATTACAGATTTTTACTTCTGATGTGCATGTTCGACTTAAAAGAAAATGAATAACCATAATCGAACTTTCACTTTCCATTTTAAGAGATACTTAATAAACTCAACTGGTCGAATCTTGAAACACCCAAAAATACGTCCAAAACACCGCAAATCCAACAGTGGTCCTAATTTGCGAGACACAATGGCCTGGAAAAAAAGATATTCGGGAAGCTTCGAACAAAGAGAACTTGATCATTCGTCGTGCGGACCAAAACATCACTGTAATGTCTCGGAGGATCATAAAATCCAAAGCATGATCAATTCAGCTCTTTTTAGAAACAATTCTTTGTAACCTTGTGGAACTCTCGATAAAGACACTGTGCCTTTGGAAACGACCCAGAGAGAGCTTGAGGTGGTTAAGTTGGGAGATGCAACATTATCTATTAGACATTCCTGCACAAACTCGTTAGTCACAATAAACATAAATATGAAACATAAAGTCAAATAACACAAGAAAAATGCACAAAAGTGGTGGGATCTTAGAGTCAAAAATTAGGGTGTGACAGAAGGGATGGTTGGTGAATAGACACTGGCGCCTCTCGTCATGTCTGTTATGATCATGTTATGTTTAAGATATACACGAATGCTGAAAATAAGAAAGTGTTGTTGGGAGATGCTCACACCACTGATGTTGTTGGAATTGGAGACATTGAGTTGAACTTCACCTCAGGAAAGACTTTAATCTTGAAGGACGTCATGTGTAACACCCATTTTAATTATTTAGTCATTTTATTATTATTTTAAATATTATGTGTTGGTGTGCCCTTTGGTGGGGGTGTATTTGGTGATGTTTGGTGGGTGTCCCTAATGTGGGAGGATTATTGGTGGTGTTTTGGTGAATATAATAATATAGTGTATAATATTGATATTGGTGGGAATATTATTACTATTATTATTATTATTATTATTTTATTAAGTTATTAACATTATTATTATTTTGGTGAGATAATAATAGGATTATTATTACTATTATTATTATTATTATTTTATTAAGTTATTAACATTATTATTATTTTGGTGAGATAATAATAGGATTATTATTACTATTATTATTATTATTATTTTATTAAGTTATTAACATTATTATTATTTTGGTGAGATAATAATAGGATTATTATTACTATTATTATTATTATTATTTTATTAAGTTATTAACATTATTATTATTTTGGTGAGATAATAATAGTATTATTATTACTATTATTATTATTATTATTATTATTTTATTAAGTTATTAACATTATTATTATTTTGGTGAGATAATAATAGGATTATTATTACTATTATTATTATTATTATTATTATTATTTATTATTATTATTATTATTATTATTATTAAGTTATTATTATTATTGGGATTAGAGAATGAAAATAGAAACGTGAGGGATTAGAGTTTTACGATACATTGTGAGAAGTTAGAGAAAGTGAAAAAATAACGATAGAAAGGAGAGAACGGAAAAGGGAGCGAAGAACGAAGGAACAGGGGAAAATCATAATTGGCCAAACCTTGGAGGATTCTTTCATCGATCAACCGATTAACAAGGTAAGGGGGGAGAAACTTGATTGAGAATGGTTTATACATGTATAGGGTAGTTGGGGATTCCTTAACCCCGTAGGAAATTGATCGATATATGATAATATATATTGTTATGTTATGATTGATGATGATTGTTGTTAATTATATAGTAATCGTTAATGAATTGGTGTTTTGGGATGATTTGGCATATAGGGCATATAGGGTGTTTTACAGTTTTTAGGGAAAATTCTGTATGGCTTTTGAGGTATCGATAAAGTGTGTAGGTGATGATTCTGGGAATAGGAATTAGAAGCCTATTGGTTACGGTAATGTGCAAGATTGGTACTAGAATAGACTGAGGATCTGAGTTGAGATGATAGGTACAGTTTGGCCTTGATGCACTGTAAGAATGATGAGTGTGGGAACTAACTTGTGTACTTGGTGATAGTGCACGTTTCCCGTAATAATGACTGGTGGACAATTAGTTGATGTATATGTATGTAGTGATCAGTAGGATCGCGTACCCCCGAGTGGTGGGATATGTTTATATCTGGGTGTTAAAGTATGAACTTGTTTACTATCTGGTTGATTTATATGGTGTTGGTGTATGTTATATCTGTACATATATGCATTGATGTATGATGATATGATCAGGAGGATCGTGTGCACGTTGAGTACCTAAATATATTAGTTATGCATTGGTGTGTGCATATCATGGTGTTTTGGTGGGATGAATCATGTCTCAGGAGGAGCGTAAGTGATTCATCCGTACTCCTTTGTGGAGAATGGTGAGGGATAGATCATGTCTCAGGAGGAGCGTAAGTGATCTATCCAGGTTCGATTGAATGAACCAACGAGTCGGTACCGCATGCATGGTGTTGAGTTGCATTTTGCATTATAATATGTTATATTGTAATTTGAACAGTAGGTTCATTATATGGTGCTGTTGGGGTGAATAATTGATGTGTTGGTGTGTTTTACTGCCTTATTACATGTATTACATTACCATTATATTTTTGATCATGATTTCTCACCCCTTTGTTGTTGTTGTGGTCTGTGTTTCTTCGGAAGTACAGATAATCCAGGTGCTTAGCTAGCTTGGATATTGGTGTGATTGTCCAGTCTAGGATTCTCTGATACGTAGCACGGGATATGGGTGTTGTAATTGTTTTATGTCAAACGTGTTGAAATCCTGTGACGTATCATGTTTTGATGTATTTTACTTTATGAAACAAATTCTGCTGTATTATTTTGAAAAGAATGAATAAAGTATTTTTATAAAATTTGGAGATGTGATATCCCACTTTTTGGTGAAAACTCTGATTATTATTATAATATTTATATTTTATTTAATACGGGAAGTGGGGTGTTACAATTGGTATCAGAGCAGGTCGGTCCGTCCGGCCAGTGTTGTTGAGTCGAGTTGAGTCTGTCCTTTATGATGTAGTTGAATATCTTTTAAACCTGGTGTTGTGGTTTAAATCCCTAGTATACGACATGTGTGTGAAAACACTGTCGGTACGTGTTTATTTCCTAACCTTGTCTGCAGAAGCAGGAATGATTCCAGTGGGGGAGAAGTTTGTAATTCTCCGGAAATTTGATCAGTGCATTTTAATGTACCTTCCTCTATGTTTAGACTTAGGAATTTCTACCATTTAGTTTATTTAATTTCCAATTTTATAATGTTTTTACAATTTATTTTATTTTAAGCTTTATTTAATTTTCGTTTGTTATTTTTCAGCATTAATAGCTTTTAGTGAAAAATTCATAACTGGAGCTACAGGAATCGGATTGAGGCATTCTACCAGTCGTTGGAAAGCTAAGAAAGAGATCTACAACTTTCATGTTGCACAAAGGAGCTGATTCGGATTTCTTGAGTCTCGAATAATTCGTTGAAGTTTCTGACTTGTGACAATGTAGTTTTCCTTGCGGGCCTAGTTTAGGTTTCTGGCCCAGTTATTTTCTATTTAAAGTTGTTGTTGTGATGCAAAACAGGGAACTAGTTTATTTTTCCGAATTTTTTCCTTTGTTTTATAGTTTTCATGGAGAACTAATACCTCCGGGCAAATCCTGTTGTGTACGGTTTCAACACTTTGAGGTTATTATTATGTCAATTTACTCTGATTCCTTTCAATCCTTTTCTATGAAGTCATCTGCTTAATTTGATTACAATTGTTTGCTTAATTCAATTGTTGTTCATAGGATAGAATTGGTTAAATTCGATTGTATGCATGTTCCTAAATTTAATTGCGTATTATCGTTTGCTTAATTCGTTAATTCGTCATATTCTTAACTGTTTGCTTAATTCGGTAAACAGGAACATAATTCATTTGATGTTGATAAGCGCTTGTCTGATTAATATCATAATCGAATAGGATTGGTACCGCTTAGGGATTGATGTTATAATAACCGATGATAAGTCGGAACCCGAATCAGTAGGATTAACCGTTTTAGTTTATCTGATAATCACTTTTTTTAATCAATTTTTTTTTCTTATTTTATAAATCAAAACTTAAAACCCCCATAAACATTTTCTTTAGTTGGTTGAAATAATACAAGAATCCTTGTGAGAACGATATTTCGAGTCATTTGTCGCTGTACTGCATTTTTATAAAATTACTCGTTTTTGATCCGCGAGCGACCGCGGATCAAATTGGCGCCGTTGCCGGGGATTCTTATTAATTTTAGCCAAATGTAAAATTTTAATTTTAGAGTTTTTGTTTTTTTTGTTTTTTTTTTTGTTTTTGTGTGTAAATTTTCAGGGTTGCAGTACAGTGGTAAGCGTTTCAGCCTATCATGTGAGTTTGTAAGCTATTGTTCCGATTTGCTCCGAATTTTTTCCAGAAAATCAGAAATAAATCGTTTAACAATACTCCTTTAGAATAGAATTCTAAAAGATTTTGACCCTGAAAATCGCAAATTAGTTATTTTTCTATTTTTTTTTCTATTTTCATATTTTCAAAAAAATCCGAAATTTTTTTTATTGACTCACTTTGATTTTATTTGATTTTTAGTTATATTTTTATAATTTTTAGATTTAATTTTATTCGGTTTTCTATTTTTCCATTCTTTTTCTTAACGGGGACATTGTTGGTATTTTTCTAATTGTTGCTGCATTGCCGAATTTGTTCTTTGTTTTATTTTCTTTGTTGATTTTCCTATTAAATTTAATATGACAAATCAAATAACTCTTATAGAACTTGTTGCCTATGATACGAACTATAATGCTTTATGTATGGAATATCCTGTTGTTAGTGTACCTTTCGAATTGGAATCTGATTTAATACACTTGTTGCCAAGGCTTAATGGACTTGCAGGTGAGGATCCGAATAAGCATATGAATGAATTCCAAATTGTATGCTCTACACCTTCTGAACCTTCATTAGAGGACCTTGTCAAGCAAATGGCTATAAATGATCTTCAGTTTCAGCAACAAACAGATTCAAGTCTTCAGGCTCTGCAGACACAGATTGAACAGTTTGCCACTATACTGAATGCCATGCAACAAGCTCAAGAATCAAACCAACTATCTGCCCAAACAGTAGTGAATCCAAAAGAGTTACCATCTGATTTAGTTGATGATATTCATCCTGAGTTGTTATCTGATTTTCCATCTTTATTAGATTATGATGATACTTACTCTTGTGATTCATGTACCGACACTAACATTTGTTCTGTTTGTGCTGAGATTAATGCTGCCGTACAGGGTGATGTTTTTCATGCAGATGAAGTTGTTTATGTAGCTAAAACTCTTAACATCACGGCTGCCCCAACCTCACCATCCATTGAACAACCTTCCCCCTTGGAGCTTAAACCACTTCATACCAATCTGAATTATGCTTATTCAAATATGGATAAAAAGCTTCCAGTTATAATTTCTTCTAACCTTGATTTTGATGAAGATAATAAACTTTTACAGGTTTTGAAGAAACATAAGAAGAGAATTGGATGGACCTCGATGGAAGTGGGAAGAAAAGCAATGAAGCAACCCCTTAACCCATTGATCTCTGATGTTGTGGAAAAGGATACCAAATTCACGTGTCCATTCGACACTTTTATTTATCGAAGATTCTTCTTTGATCCTGGAATAAAAGGCGAAGACACTAATACAAATTTCAAGGGCGATGGATGCTATCCAAAGTTACTCCCCACTTTGGAAGAGGAGACGGCAGGAAATCTCTCTTTGGGAAAGGATGCATATGTGATCACTTATCCACCTTGACTCCTCGGGTGTGTTCCTTCCTTTCTCTCACTCTTATTTTATATTTATGTTCTTTCGTTGAGGACAATGTATGCTTTAAGTGTGGGGGAGGGAACCATTTACTTTGTTTTATTTCTTTCAATTTTCTTTGTTTTGTTTTCATTTAATAAAAAAATTATTTACTCAGAAAAACACAATGCATTTTTTGAAATTTTTGGGTTGTAGATCGATTGGAGGTCAGATTGTAGAGACTTGAGAAAAATTCATAAGATCGGTATCGTTTTAACACCTTGAGTCTCCAAAATATGGAAATCGATTTAGATACTTGTTATGGCTTAGTCTTGAGTTCTCGTTCTTTAATAGCTCTTAAGTAGTTTATCTAGCAGTCAGCACCATCTAAAAATCACATGCTAAGTAATTGAGCTGATGCAAATAAGTGAATGATCCCGTGCTTAATAAGAAAAAAAAAGAGAAAAAGAAAAAGACAAAAAGTGAAAAAAAAAGAAAAGAAAAGAAAAGACAAAGAAAAATGTCTAATTATGAATTGTTGAAAAAAATATGGATCACAGTCACTAACAAGCTTAGTTACCATGCGTGTGAATAGATAAAGGGCTTAATGTGATTGCACTAGAATGAAAGAGAGCAAAAAGGAGGATGAGTAAGTTAGACTTAGGCATAACGACATGATTTGGATTGGTTTGTATAGGAGGGAGTCTTATGATCGCAAAATTGCGGATTTGTGTTCTTACGATATCCTTAGTATGCAAAAGTAGTACCGATCAATGCAATCTTGACCAAAGAGGAGTTCACAGCCTAGATTGAATAGCTGAATGTTTTTGTGTTTCATGAGTTTTGACAATACTTTGCTCGGAGTGCAAAAGTTCATGTGTGGGGGAATTTGATCAGTGCATTTTAATGTACCTTCCTCTATGTTTAGACTTAGGAATTTCTACCATTTAGTTTATTTAATTTCCAATTTTATAATGTTTTTACAATTTATTTTATTTTAAGCTTTATTTAATTTTCGTTTGTTATTTTTCAGCATTAATAGCTTTTAGTGAAAAATTCATAACTGGAGCTACAGGAATCGGATTGAGGTATTCTACCAGTCGTTGGAAAGCTAAGAAAGAGATCTACAACTTTCATGTTGCACAAAGGAGCTGATTCGGATTTCTTGAGTCTCGAATAATTCGTTGAAGTTTCTGACTTGTGACAATGTAGTTTTCCTTGCGGGCCTAGTTTAGGTTTCTGGCCCAGTTATTTTCTATTTAAAGTTGTTGTTGTGATGCAAAACAGGGAACTAGTTTATTTTTCCGAATTTTTTCCTTTGTTTTATAGTTTTCATGGAGAACTAATACCTCCGGGCAAATCCTGTTGTGTACGGTTTCAACACTTTGAGGTTATTATTATGTCAATTTACTCTGATTCCTTTCAATCCTTTTCTATGAAGTCATCTGCTTAATTTGATTACAATTGTTTGCTTAATTCAATTGTTGTTCATAGGATAGAATTGGTTAAATTCGATTGTATGCATGTTCCTAAATTTAATTGCGTATTATCGTTTGCTTAATTCGTTAATTCGTCATATTCTTAACCGTTTGCTTAATTCGGTAAACAGGAACATAATTCATTTGATGTTGATAAGCGCTTGTCTGATTAATATCATAATCGAATAGGATTGGTACCGCTTAGGGATTGATGTTATAATAACCGATGATAAGTCGGAACCCGAATCAGTAGGATTAACCGTTTTAGTTTATCTGATAATCACTTTTTTTAATCACTTTTTTTTTCTTATTTTATAAATCAAAACTTAAAACCCCCATAAACATTTTCTTTAGTTGGTTGAAATAATACAAGAATCCTTGTGAGAACGATATTTCGAGTCATTTGTCGCTGTACTGCATTTTTATAAAATTACTCGTTTTTGATCCGCGAGCGACCGCGGATCAATGCTACGGTGTGGTGGCTTAATGTGTTGAGGAATGCTATCATAGTTTGGTAAAGATGGTTTGTACCCCATCATGATTTCGGCTGTCTATTAACAAATTGAGGAACTGATCACCCTTAATCTCTTGTTAATAGTAGACGGGATTGTGTTGGATGGGATAGACGTGTCTTGCAAGCTTGTGTGGCGTGAGCAATGAATTGTCCTGAGTTAAGCTAAGTGCTTAAGGGATTATTTTGAGGAGTTGGCGTAATACGGTGTTGAGACGTTTATTTTGACGGAACCTTAGAATGAGAAGGAAAGTGAGAAAATTGAGATTTGTCAATTTGTTGAAATTGCCGGAGGTTCCCTGAGGAAGTAAGCGATTTACTATCGAAGTGTGAAGTAAAGCTTACACGTTTATTTTGTTTTTGGGACGAGTCTGATATTGATGACTCCATATTGTATGTTTACGTTGGGATTGGAGAAGTTGAAGAGTCAACTTGAAGACCCGCTGGGGGAGAGGTTCTTTTGTTTGAGTGTGTTACCGTAAGGTGCACCAATTTTTGTTGGTTAGACAGACAGAAGGTTTTGTGAAGCTTTGGGTGAACTATAGATAAGTGAACAAGGTGACTGTCAAGGATAAGTGTTCGCTTCCAAGAGTTAATGATTTGATGGATCAATTGACTGAAGGACGTGAGTTTCCGTGTTCGTGAGATCGCGAGTAGAATTATTGTGTTGTGGTGTCGAAGGTCGAAGTGGTATCGTAATAGGAGGCTCCACGATCTGCTGTTGAGATTGGAAGTAATCGGGTTTTAAAATATTTAAAGATTGAAAGTGTGTTGGACGGCCTCCTAAGTATGAAATTATGGTTATACGTTGAATTCCGAGATTGCAGCTTTTTACGGAATCAAAATCGGACACTCGGAAGTCAGGTAACGGTCGAAAATAGAATTTCGGGACTGTCATGTTCGCCGAGATTCGCCTGGCGAAGTGCCCTGAGCAGAAAAATATTGTTGTGGTATTTTTGTCGTAACGGGAGAATCGTAACTCGAAATGACGCCCGGTTCAAAGCGTTGGAAAGCTATTGAAATTATCTATGAGATGGTGAAGTATTGACATGGAATTAAGCTATTTATTGATTAAGTGTGTTTGAATGTTGCAGTAAGGGCTGGCAGTACGGTACGTGTTCCCGCCATAACTCACAACTTGTTTGTCCATTTGCCATGGGATCTTCTTTAATTATTTATATAAGGCAATGGTTGTGTTAATAAATGATATTTTAAGGTATTCGAAGAGTATAGAGGATTATGTTGAGCATAAGGAACTGGAGTTATCAGTGTTAGAAAAAGAGCGGTGATATACTTCCGTAAGGAAAGTTCTGCCGTATCCGATAGAACTAATTGTGGTGTTTGTGATGCTTGTTGATATAATTAGGGGATTTGCTAAAGACAACTTCAGCGAGTTTCAATTATGCAAAAGGCAACTTGAAGTGTATAATAGAAATCATCCGACCAGTGATTTAGAGTTGGTTACTATTGTGATTGTACCGGAGTCGGAGTCTTCAAAAGTTCAGACTGAGATCGGAGATGTTTGTTGATCTTAAGAGTTTAAGGTGTTGGTTTAATTTGAATAAGACGAATATGAGGCATAGGAAATAATTGGGACTTCGAAAAGAGTACGACTTCGAGTTGAATTACCATTCGGGTAAAGCGGACATGGTAGATGATGCAGTGAGTTAGAAATATTTGCATATACCGAAGATGATGGTGAAAAGAGTTAGAACTAATTGAGCAATTTCATAATATGAGTTTTGTGAGTAAGGAGACTTCTTATGGAGTTAAGCTTTTATTATTAAGATCTGACTAGTGATATCCTTGAGAAGAATCGAGAAAGTCAGAAATCTGGGTTGAGTAGTGAATTAGTTGAAATTGATAAATTAGAGTCGAAGAGTGGATTGTCGGGTTTGTGGAAATAATACCACGAGATGTTATGATAGAGTATGTGTACCAAATGTTGTTGAGGGGAGTAGAAGTACTCGTGAAGAAATACATTGGGGTAGATGGAGTATCCATCCCAGTGCTATGAAGAAGTAACCGAATTTGAGTAGATTGTTTTGGAGACCATGGATAAGGGGAGGAGTAGTGAGGTGGAATATGCTGGTTAGAATTGTAGGAATTCGAAGAGTGAACATCAGAGACTGTTGAGTCTGATGCAGTCGTTAAATATTCCAGAGTGGAAATCAGGTAGTATTTTCACGAAATTGGTGTTGAGATATCCAAAGAATTTGTAAAGACATAATTTTAATTTGAATTGTTAGGAGTGGATTAACTATTCCGTGTTGAGAATATATGAGATGCATATTGAGAAAGTGGTGAAGTTGGATGAGATACTGACGAATATTGTGTCAGATGGAAATTTGAGGTTTATATTGAGATTTTGGAAGGGCTTACAGGAAGCTTCGGGTACTAAGTTGAAGTTGAGTTCGACTTACCATCCGCAAACTGATGGTCAGTCAGAGAGGACTATTGAGTCTGTAGAGAATTGGTGAGAGCTTGGGTGTTGGATCGAGGTGGATTGTGGGATGATTAATTACCGTTGATTGAGTTACCTATAATAACGGTTACCATCCTAGTGTCGGAATGGCATTATATGTGGCTCGGTGGAATAGGGAGTGTAGGACTCTACTGTGTTGGAATGGGTCGAGTGAGAGTGTTGTGCTCAGACCTGAAAATTATGTTGAGAGGGCTGAAAAGATCAAGAGGATCCAAGGAAAAATGTGTTTGGAGAGTCATGCCGGTGACTGATGTTGGTCGAGCTTCGAAGTCTCAGAAGTTCGCACCGTGTTCTGTGGTTTATATCAGAGTGGCGCAGCAGAGGTATGGGAGGAGTAACATGTTAGACCGTTTTTCCCGCTGTCGCTATGAATTGGCATGATATGTTTCAGGTGTCTTAGTTGAGAAAGTACATTGAACCAGGTGGATGATGTACAAGTGAAAATAATTTGATTGTTGAGGCATTGCTATTTCGTTTGGACGAGCGAGAAACAACTCCGAAGGGAGGAGATATCTTTGGTGAAAGTAACTTGGGGAGGTGCTGCAGAAGGCAGTGTGACCTGTTAGTTGGAATGAAGGATGCGGGAAGCGTATCCGGAAGTGTTTCATCAGGTAATTTTCGAGGACGAAAATAATTAAAGTGGGGGAGAGTTGTAACACCCATTTTAATTATTTAGTCATTTTATTATTATTTTAAATATTATGTGTTGGTGTGCCCTTTGGTGGGGGTGTATTTGGTGATGTTTGTTGGGTGTCCCTAATGTGGGAGGATTATTGGTGGTGTTTTGGTGAATATAATAATATAGTGTATAATATTGATATTGGTGGGAATATTATTACTATTATTATTATTATTATTATTATTTTATTAAGTTATTAACATTATTATTATTTTGGTGAGATAATAATAGGATTATTATTACTATTATTATTATTATTATTATTATTTTATTAAGTTATTAACATTATTATTATTTTGGTGAGATAATAATAGGATTATTATTACTATTATTATTATTATTATTATTATTATTATTATTATTTTATTAAGTTATTAACATTATTATTATTTTGGTGAGATAATAATAGGATTATTATTACTATTATTATTATTATTTTATTAAGTTATTAACATTATTATTATTTTGGTGAGATAATAATAGTATTATTATTACTATTATTATTATTATTATTATTATTTTATTAAGTTATTAACATTATTATTATTTTGGTGAGATAATAATAGGATTATTATTACTATTATTATTATTATTATTTTTATTATTATTATTATTATTATTATTATTATTATTAAGTTATTATTATTATTGGGATTAGAGAATGAAAATAGAAACGTGAGGGATTAGAGTTTTACGATACATTGTGAGAAGTTAGAGAAAGTGGAAAAAGAACGATAGAAAGGAGAGAACGGAAAAGGGAACGGAAAAGGGCGCGAAGAACGAAGGAATAGGGGAAAATCAGAATTGGCCAAACCTTGGAGGATTCTTTCATCGATCAACCGATTAACAAGGTAAGGGGGAGAAACTTGATTGGGAATGGTTTATACATGTATAGGGTAGTTGGGGATTCCTTAACCCCGTAGGAAATTGATCGATATATGATAATATATATTGTTATGTTATGATTGATGATGATTGTTGTTAATTATATAGTAATCGTTAATGAATTGGTGTTTTGGGATGATTTGACATATAGGGCATATAGGGTGTTTTACAGTTTTTAGGGAAAATTCTGTATGGCTTTTGAGGTATCGATAAAGTGTGTAGGTGATGATTTTGGGAATAGGAATTAGAAGCCTATTGGTTACGGTAATGTGCAAGATTGGTACTAGAATAGACTGAGGATCTGAGTTGAGATGATAGGTACAGTTTGGCCTTGATGCACTGTAAGAATGATGAGTGTGGGAACTAACTTGTGTACTTGGTGATAGTGCACGTTTCCCGTAATAATGACTGGTGGACAATTAGTTGATGTATATGTATGTAGTGATCAGTAGGATCGCGTACCCCCGAGTGGTGGGATATGTTTATATCTGGGTGTTAAACTATGAACTTGTTTACTATCTGGTTGATTTATATGGTGTTGGTGTATGTTATATCTGTACATATATGCATTGATGTATGATGATATGATCAGGAGGATCGTGTGCACGTTGAGTACCTAAATATATTAGTTATGCATTGGTGTGTGCATATCATGGTGTTTTGGTGGGATGAATCATGTCTCAGGAGGAGCGTAAGTGATTCATCCGTACTCCTTTGTGGAGAATGGTGGGGGATAGATCATGTCTCAGGAGGAGCGTAAGTGATCTATCCAGGTTCGATTGAATGAACCAACGAGTCGGTACCGCATGCATGGTGTTGAGTTGCATTTTGCATTATAATATGTTATATTTGTAATTTGAACAGTAGGTTCGTTATATGGTGCTGTTGGGGTGAATAATTGATGTGTTGGTGTGTTTTACTGTCTTATTACATGTATTACATTACCATTATATTTTTGATCATGATTTCTCACCCCTTTATTGTTGTTGTGGTCTGTGTTTCTTCGGAAGTACAGATAATCCAGGTGCTTAGCTAGCTTGGATATTGGTGTGATTGTCGAGTCTAGGATGCTCTGATACGTAGCACGGGATATGGGTGTTGTAATTGTTTTATGTCAAACGTGTTGAAATCCTGTGACGTATCATGTTTTGATGTATTTTACTTTATGAAACAAATTCCGCTGTATTATTTTGAAAAGAATGAATAAAGTATATTTATAAAATTTGGAGATGTGATATCCCACTTTTTGGTGAAAACTCTGATTATTATTATAATATTTATATTTTATTTAATACGGGAAGTGGGGTGTTACATCATGCATGTTCCTGAACTTAGGAAAAATCTTGTTTCTGGTTTTCTTTTGAATAAGGCAGGGTTTAGTCAGTCTATTGGGGCAGATTTGTATACCATAACTAAGAATGATATTTTTGTTGGAAAAGGGTATGCCACTGATGACATGTTTAAGTTGAATGTTGATTTGAATAAAATTTCTCCTTCTGTTTACTCTTTGAGTGATTTTAATATTTGGAATGCTAAATTTTGTCACGTTAATAAGCGAGTTATCTCTAATGCAAGTAACTTAGGCCTAATCACTAAATTAAATGTCAATGATACAAGTGAATATTGTAGTCAATCTAAAATTACTAAGACTTCTCATAAATCAATTATTAAAGAATCTGATCCTTTAGATCTTATACATTCTGATATATGTGAATTAGATGGAACTTTAACTAGAAATAGTAAACGTTATTTCATCAATTTTATTGGTGATTGCTCTGATTACACTTATGTATCCTTAATGAAGAATAAAAGTGAAGCACTTGACATGTTTAAGATGTATGCAACTGAAATTGAGAATCAACTCAGTAAGAAGATTAAGAGACTTCATAGTGATAGGGGAACTGAATACGATTCTGGGTTATTTAATGATTTTTATATTAAACATGGAATTATACATGAGACAACTGCTCCATATTCTCCTGAAATGAATAGTAAAGCAGAAAGAAAGAATATAACTCTTACTGAACTTGTTGTTGCAATTATGATAATTCTGGTGCTGCACGTCACTGGTGGGGGAAAATTTTATTGACGGTTTGTTATATCCTGAATAGAGTTCCTGTTGGTGCGGTAAAACAGCAAGCCAAAAAAATATTAAGTACCCAGTTTTGTCGTCTCCACAGGGATTAGTGCGATCTGAACGCCGTTCAAAGGCCTCTACGTTTCTAAGCTTATTGTTCAAAAGGTTTGATTTAAAAGGTTCAAAGAATCATAGATAAAAACAGAAAATATAAAATAAAGACTGAAATATAAACGGAGCCTTGTTGGGATTGGATTTCATCAATTGATAACATATGCATTCTTCTGATCAAATTAAACACAACGCAATCATTCGTCTAATATCCTTACGTATCACTCACGACAAAGCTTATCTCTAACGTGACGTCGAGAGAAAAACCATGTTGTCTCATTGGTGATCTCTCACCCAACAAAACACAACACAGAGGATTAAGATCTAATACTCACACAAATGCTAAGCCTAAATCTATCTCTAGCGTTTAGGACCTAACCGGCAATCATCCTAGATCCAGATCCGAAAAGTATATCTTTATCACGATTCAAATCAAAGATTAACAGGTAAACAAGAATGAAACCCATATCAGATAAACAATTGTTTTGCATAAAATACAATGATCAGAATACGTACACACGCTTAACCCTTTTTACATGTATTCATCTAATCCTCCAAATGTCGGTGAACATCGTTCTTCTTCACTATTATCACATACCCACACAATATCATATTGATCCTACCCATGCTATCCATGCTACTTAATCAACACAACACCATAGAGGATAAAATGAATATCAACTTCAAAACCATGTCAAAAATTTGTTCATTGATAGAAGAAGATCTGAGATCAAAGATGTGAAAAGGTTTTGTCAAGACCCACAAATACATAATCAAAGATATTCAATTAATAGAGAATTCAAAATAAGTTCACAAACATATATTAGATGAAATACATAAGGTATCAAAAGATTACAATCCAAACTCCAACAAGAGATCGAAGATCTTACCTCCTCCTTCTTAGGGTTTTATGTTTCTCTCTAGAAGAAATGAAGAGAGATAAGTTATGCTATTGGAAATGTTACAAAATGAAATTATGACCTAAAAAAGAAAGAAAATCACTTAAATATACATTCAGGATTTGTCACGTTCGCCTAGCGAACAACTAACTTTTGGTACTTTCAGATCTGTCCAATTATGGGCTCGTTCGCTACCTGCTCGCCTAGCGAGCAAGCTAGCGAGTTATTTGCTACCTGTTCGCTAACTGCTCGCCTAGCGAGCATGACAACATTTTGCCACTGGAAGTGTTTGCTGGAGACTCGCTGCGCCTTCGCCTAGCGAGTGCTCGCTACTCCCTCGCTGCATCTTCGCCTAGCGAGCTTGCTGTTTGTTTGCTTGCTTTCTTGGTTCCTTTGCCCATTTCTTGTGTCTTACTTTTCACTTGTTTTGTTCCTAATTCCTGCATAATAGCATACAAATCAAAGGTACCAAGAGATTTTCACACTATATTTCAAACTAAACAAAACAAGAGTGGTTTTCAACACTTTCTTGACGAAATTGAGTGAAAGATGCCAACTTTTGATAGTTCAAATAAGTGAAATTTGGCATCTAACAGTTCCCAAGTCAAAAAGTAAGACCTCACCTTATAAAATACTAAAAAAAAGACAACTAAACTTGTCTTATTTGAGAACTTGAGGTTGTCTGGCTTATGTTAGAATTCCGGATCCAGAAAGAGTTAAACCCACTAGTAGAGCCTACGAATGTGTATTCATTGAGTATGCAACAAACAATAAGACATATAAGTTTTATGACCTAAATGCAAAAGTGATCATAGAATCAAATGATGCTGAATTCTATTCAGACAAATTTCCCTTCAAATTGAGAAATAGTGGGGGCACTTAATCGAGTCACATCCCTGTAATAAGAAATAAAAAAGCAACGACAATGTAGAAACAGAACTTCGACGAATTAAAAGAGTAAGAGTTGCTAAAGATTATAGGCCCGATTATGCGGCTTATAATGTAGAAGAAGATCCAATAAATCTTCAAGAAGCCTTGTCATCTCTGGATGCAGATTTATAGCAAGAAGCTATAAATGATGAGATAGAATCTCTAGATACTAACAAGACCTGACACTTATTAGACTTGCCTTATGGCTGCAAACCAATTGGCTGCAAATGTGTTTTGAAAAAGAAACTAAAATCTGATGAAACTATTGATAAATATAAGGCTTGCTTTGTAGCCAAGGGTTTTAGACAAAGAGAAAATATAGATTTCTTCAACACTTTTTCTCCAGTCACTAGAATTACATCCATTAGGGTACTTATTACAATAACTGCTATTTATAACTTAATAGTACACTAAAGGGATGTAATTTTTAAAAAAAATGGTGACTTAGAAGAAGAAATCTATATGAAACAACCAGAAGGGTTTGTGAGACATGGACAAGAAAACAAGGTCTGTAAGTTAGACAAGTCTCTGGATGGACTAAAACCAGCTCCTAAGTAATGGCATGAAAAGTTTGATAACTTAATGATATCAAATGGATACAAAGTGAATGAAAGTGACAAATGCGTTTATTACAAATTTGAAAATCACATTCACACTATCATATGTCTCTATGTAGACGATCTACTCATATTTGGATCAAACATTCAGACTATTAATGATGTGAAATCAATGTTGTGCAATAACTTTGATATGAAAGACCTTGGAGAAGCAAGTGTGATCCTTGGCATCAAGATCACAAGATCCAGACAAGAAATTTCTTTGAATTAATCACACTATATGGAGAAGATCTTAAAGAAATATAAATACTTTGACTGTAAACCTGCGTGCACACCATATGATTCAAGTGTGAAACCGTTTAAGAACACTGGTGAAAGTGTTAGACAAACAGAATATGCAAGCATCATTGGTAGTCTTAGGTATGCCACTGATTGTACTAGACTCGACATTGCATATTTCGTAGGATTGTTGTGCAGGTTTACGAGTAGACCGAGTAATGAGCACTAACAAGATATTGAAAGAGCCATGAGGTACCTTAAAAGGACCATGGATCTCGGCCTACATTACCAGAAATTTCCTGATGTACTAGAAGGATACAATGATGCAGATTGAAACAACTTATCAGATGATTCCAAAGCTACTAGTATATATATTTAGTATAGCTGGAGGAGTTGTATCTTGAAAATCAAAGAAACAGACTATCATGGCTCAGTCCACAATGGGGTCTAAGATGATAACACTAGCCACAACTAGTGAAGAAGCAAGTTGGTTAAGATGCTTGCTAGCAGAGATCCATCTGTGGGAAAAACTTATGCCAACTGTGTTGATCCACTGCGATAGTATTGCGATTATTGCAAAAATTGAGAATCGTTATTATAATGGTAAAAGACGTCAAATTAGAAGAAATCATAAAACTATCAGAGGTTGTATCTCTAAAGGAACTGTAAGAGTGGATCATGTACGCACTGATGAAAACTTAGCAGATCCTTTGATTAAAGGATTAGCTAGAGAGAAAGTCCATAATACATTCAAGAAGATTGAACTAATGCCTATAAAAAAATAAATTGCGCATGATGGTAACCCAACCTAGATGACTGGAGATCCCAAGAAATAGGTTTAATGGGTAACAACAAGTCGTGAGCAATATGAGATGAGCATACAAGTGAAGCATAAATCCTGTAGTAATAAGAGGATGAGATAATAGAAACTCTTAATGAGATCTATACTCTGTATGAGGGAGTACCTAGACTACATGAGTACTTTTGATAGACTCACCTATGTGATTGTGGAACCTAGGTCGGTTCCTATGAAATTTTGAGGCAGAATTCCTAGAGCCTTCACTAAATCGGGATACAAGTGCAGGACCATTAAAGTACAGACTATTAGAATACACCTTAAGAAAAGGTTGTGTGTGAGTTTGATGTCTGAGATAGAGTTCAAGACAATGGTGTCATTCTTGTTGAATCAGAATCCTACTTGCTACGCAAAAGTTCAAGTCGTAGACACCTTTGCTTATGCATAATCTTAGAAATGTTTGACATTACTTCTAAAATTACCTTTTAAATTGAAGTGGAGGATTGTTGGAAAACTTGATGTGAATTTGAAAGGGTCATCCGATTAATTAATGAAAGTTAATTTTATTTGATTACGTGAAAATTAAATTATTAATATTAATTAATTATTATAACGAGTCACTCATCAAAACCTAGTATAAACCTAATTTTGACTGAATAACCCCCTCCATCTATTTTCTCTCCATTCTTCCACTATTTTCTCTCCATCATATCAGTTCCTTTGATATAACTTGAATCTCTTGTATCAGTTGAAGGCTCTCTAAAAAAAATTCTTAACATTTTTGGAATCTCTCTTCTCATTCTCTTCATCTAAGTTTTTTCTTTTTTGATTTACGAGTTGTTTATCGCACCATTGACAGACTGAAATTACTTTTAAATACAAGTGGTTTAAACACCATTTGAAGGTGTATCTCTACGAACGATTTATCTCTACGAACGATTTGAACGATTTATCACTACGAACGATTTATCACAGTGCAAGTGATAATTGTATTTTTGAACGGACTGTTTTACTCTAGAGACATCGTCGTGACTGTATTGCATAATTTTGGCAGTACGACGAAACGTCTTAAAGAAAGCGACTTAGTACGCGACTAGTTCTGATTATTTTCTTTGTGGCAGTTTTCCCAAAACCGTCTGCATTTACTTTTTCATTCTAAAAATCCAACAATTTCTTTTTCATCAAATCTATAGAAAGACTGTTCATAATTGTCGTTACTGTGTGGTTGTATTTTTCTTCTTTTGATCTATTTTATGTTTTTAAGGTTTTTATTTTTTTGTGTATTTTGTGCATAAGTTATTTTAAAAATTCAAATCTCATTATATTTTTATTTTCACAAACAAATGTAAAAGTATAACAGTTTGGTTTTAAGAAACAAAGTTAGAAGCTTAACAATAATGTGTAAGCCAGAAATTCACAAAATAAAGAGAATATGTTAGAGGGAAGATTTGGTGTTACATGGAAATTGGAGATGCTTTATAGCTTTATGGAATTAATGTTGTTGTTATAAGAATATATTTGCTTTATTTGCTTCAAATGGAAGGACATATTTGCTTTATAGATTTGTAAGAATATATTTGTTATTGCTGATTTTATTCTGTTACCGTAAAATGAATGTGTTTTATGGCTTTATGGTTTCATGAAAATGATGGTTCTATAAGAATGGTTTCATGACTTTATGGTTTTATGGTTCATTTGTTGCTACATCAAAGCTACATCAATAATTTATTAGCACATTTGATTTTATGATGTTTTATAGAAAAGTATGGTTCTTATTTCATCAAATGAACGTTGTTTTATATAAAAGTATGAAAAGTATATTTCTTATTGGTTTTAGATTCTAATTGGATTTAGTTTCTTTTTAATGTAGAGATATCATTTAGTGGTTTTATTGATGTAGATATATTATTTAGTGATTCTTTTTTATAGAAAAGTATGAATTGGATGAAATTAAATCAACCATTTTAGCTATCGGAGAGAAGGTCTCGTCATAATTCACTCCATATTCTTGTTTGTTGCCTAAGACAACAAATCATGCTTTGAAATGATCAAGGGAGCCATCTGAATTGAATTTAACATAATACACCCATTTGGAATCAATGAGTTTAGTAGTAGGTGGACAAGGAACAATAACCAAAGAATAATTCTCTCGAAGTGCTTGCAACTCTTATTGCATTGCCTTTATCCACCGTGAGTCTTGTGAATAAAATGTACATGCATACTAGATAAAGTGGCAGTGAGAAAAATAGATTCATCATCATACCTTTTTGGTGGACGAATTATACGGTTGGACCTTTGTGGTTCCATTGATAGAGGATCAGGAAACAATCCAATGTCGAGAGGAGTCATAAAAAGCCTTTGTTTTACAAAGATATGCCCTAGCTTAAAACATTCGATAAGACGCGTGATGACAATCATCATTACTTAATTTTTACGAGAAAATTAAGATGAACTCAAAAAATTAATGAGCAAAAGCTATGTCGAAGTATGAAAAATTGAAAAATTGAGCCAAAATGCAAGACAAAGAAGAAATTAACACTTAGTGGAATTCAGACCAGTCTCTACACCATCTAATCCTTCCATAAAGCTGCCTCAGGACTCTAGCATTCCTTACCAATTACCATGTTATACCTTCATATAGAAGACTTGCAGGCAGGTTGTTGTATTTAAATGCAACAAGGTCTAACATAACTTTCTGTACACAACAACAAGCCAGTTCTTGTTAGCTCTCACAGTCACTCATTTTAATGTTGCTTGCAAAATTCTTAAATATCTCAAAACATGCCCAGCTTGAGGCATTTTTTTCTCTAGAGACTCAGCTCCGGAATTGAATGGATATTCAAATGCTGATTGGGCAGGCTGCATAGACACTCGAAGATCAATTTCATGATAATGTTTCTTTCTTGAAAGATCACTCATTTCATGGAAAACAAATACACAATTGACAGTCTCAAGATCATCATCAGAGGTTTAATATAGAGCCCTCGCAGCAACCACTTGTAAGCTCCAAAGGCTCCTATATCTCATGGATGCTCTGCACGTAAAATGTACCAGGACTCCTGTAATCTATTGTGACAATCAAAGTTTTCTCCACATTGCCTCTAATCTTGTTTTTCAAAAAAGAACAAAGCACTTGGAAATCGATTGTCATATTGTAAGGGAAAAACAAACCATAGGTGTTATGAAGCTACTTCCCATAAAATCAAAAGATCAACTTGCTGACTTGTTCAGAAAGGCTCTACATCCTCAACCTTTTAATGATTTATTGGCCAAGTCGAAGATGATAGATATCTACCAACCTTCAATTTGTAGGGAGATATTGAAGCATGAAAGTGATTAGAATGTGGCACATGATAACAAGCAATATACATCACCAACTACTTTGTAATTCAGTTAAAAAGTTAGTTGTAAAGTAGTTAGAGTTAGTTCCTCAAGCTCTAAAGTACATTATAGTGTGGTAGGGCATAATGTGCAAGTCACCTAATTTTGTATATAACTCAACCAGTATTCTCTTCACTTCCAATGAGAATTTTGATTCCATCACGTTTGTCTTGATTCCCTTAATAAGTTGCTTTGCGTTATCGTCTTTCATGTCAAGGTTGTAACTTGTTGGGACTTCAGAATCTCTAACGAGGGCCCGGGGTTTTTGAATCTTTAATACGAGGTCTTGACCTCACCTCTATTGGTCAATGTATTTCTGCACATGTTTCTCCGTAAGGCACTGTCAAAGCCACTTCTCAAGAAGGTATGCAGTGAATGGAGTTTTGCTATATCTCAGCATTCGGCTGTTCCATAAGGAGTTTTGGTGAACTATAAGTTGTACATTCTGTTTGAGGTTTTTATTGGAGATTGGTTGCAACATTATACGCCAATCAAGCAAAGAACAGCATCAATTGATGCTGACAAGCTTGGTTAAGTGACCATATCAAATGCGCGGCTTTCTGGATCTACGATATTAGCCTATATGGACTCGAAGTCATGCGAAAAGATCAGAAGGTGATATTATAATTCTTCAAAATCTACAAGAAGAAAATATAACTCTAGTCATAATAATTGCTCTCTTTTATTTTTCGTGTTAAGTTCATCACAAGTTTTGTAATGAATACATGTTAGGAAACTATCTTCATTTGTCTGATCCAACTGAGTCATTTTTTACAAAGACTTTTGTTCTCTTCTGTTTCAACATGCGAGCCAGAGGAATCGGTATAAATAGTAGGTATTGACATGCTTTGTGATCTGCTTGGATTTTCCCAGAAGTGGCTTCTTATACTCTTATGTTTTGAACTTGAACCGGCTGCCGAATACCCCGGATCCGAAAGGAGATCCTGAATGTCAGTCCAACCTTCAAGCATGCTCACAACTTGGCACATCGTTGGTCTAAGTGTAGGAGATGCATTAGTACACAAAAGAGCTACATTTAGCATTACCATGGCTTCCTCGGTTGAATAATCGGAACCAATATCTGGATCAACTAGCTCCAGAAGACTTCCTCTTTCTTGTAAAACATAGGCCTAAGAGAATTTTCAAATTTTAGACTATACTAGCATTGTTATGCACTTAGAATATAACAAAAATTGAAATCAAGTCTAGTTACCCAATCTAGAAGGTAGAAAAATTCATCGTCCGGCCTGTAATTTGTATTGCTCTTTCCGCTGATAGTCTCCAATGCAACCACGCCAAAGCTATAAACATCTGCTTTGTCAGTTAAGTAGCCACGCATTGCATATTCAGGTGCCATATAACCGCTGCAAAAAGAGAACAAAGCGTGTTATGTCATGCAAACTTTATGATTTCATTTTTCATGACAAACTAGGAGTGGAGCTTCACTCCAAACTACGAAGAACTTACATTGTTCCTGCAATCCGAGTGCTAACATGTGTTTTGTCATCGTCAATAAGTTTTGCCAAACCGAAATCTGAAATTTTGGCATTGAAATCCTTGTCCAGCAACACATTACTTGCCTTGATATCCCTATGTATGATTTTAATTCTGGATTCTTCATGGAGATAAGCCAAAGCTTTAGCTATACCAAGGCAAATTTTCTTCCTGGTAAGCCAGTCCATTTTTGTTTTCCTGTCTGATCCCTTCCCTATATGTATATGATTGTTAGAAAGACTCAAAATTTATATCTAAGTTTATTCATTTTGATTATGATTATAAAGCTAAGCTTACCGAAAAGAATGCGAGATAGACAATTATTTTCCATGTACTCGTATATCAGTATTAGTTGGTTCCCTTCGACGCAACATCCATGGAGCTTAACAAGATTCGGATGCTGAAGTCCAGATAACATTCCTATCTCATTCACGAACTCGCGGTTTCCTTGCTTAGATTTTGATGATAGCTGCTTTACTGCAATTACTGTACCATCTGATAGTAGCCCCTGCAACACGCTTAAGGTAATTTTTTGTGTTGCATTTGTAGTAAAGCAGGAATATAAACTTAAGATGCATCAAAATACCTTGTAAACGGAACCAAAGCCACCTTCGCCGAGTTTATTTTCTGCATCAAAGTTTTTGGTAGCGGTTTTTATTTGTTTTAAAGTGAACAATCCTGTTTGCAGATCTATACCTTGAAGCTCTATGAAAAAAATGGAAATTTCAAAATGAAGTATTTATTATAAACAAAAGAACCGAAGAAACTTAGCGGAACATTCCATACCTTTATAAACCGGATCCTTGCCTCCTAACATTCCCTTCCTCCTCATGATAGCCAGCATAATAAGGACAACGACTAAAACGCCACTGACTATGCCAACTGTTAGTAGTATGACATAAGTTCTGTTGTTGTTTTCGTGCTCTAATGGAGGTTTAAAATCTGCGAAAGGAAAAAGTATCTATTTATAGCTTTTGTAGAAATGAAAATCGAAAACTTAACTCTAATCAGAAGCTAAAAAATAATGACTTTGTCCAAGTTGGCTAGAAT
The DNA here is from genome assembly GCA_963859935.3 of Lathyrus sativus. Taxonomy (NCBI): domain Eukaryota; kingdom Viridiplantae; phylum Streptophyta; class Magnoliopsida; order Fabales; family Fabaceae; genus Lathyrus; species Lathyrus sativus. Next base: position 496,009,320 of record OZ012736.1, read on the forward strand.
TGAATCTAAGGTGCAGGATATGACTTACTAGGATCCACTGAAATAGCAGAAACTAAAGGTCCATAAACTCCTCTTGTTGGTATTCCGGTGGTTCCTTTTCCAGCCCAGTAGAATTGAATCCTCAAAGTATTCTGTGTGACAGTTGCATTAAATTTCTTCACAATCGCCTTTTCAGTACCACCTGCTTCTTGTTCGATATCGAAGTCTCTCAACACCAATTCGTCCTTAATTACATGACATATCAATAATTCCATCTAAATCAACGCGTGGTTCAACAAAACTCAATTATTTTTCATCTCGATCATATAAAGTAATAGTTACCTGAATGTAGACGTCGAATATCCTCCTCCCGAGACTGTTAAATGACCTATCATTGATGAAAATAATCTCTGCAAAGTGAAGTTTGACAGTGTAGTTTCCATTTATCATACATAGGCCATAGTATGTGAGAGAAAGAGGCGAAACGCGAGCTGTTGTGTAGAGTTTCGAGTTGATCATAGAGACATTAAGAAGTCTAGAAGTATTGGTCACAGTGTAGGGATCAGAATCTATATCATTGTCCATGAAGCCCCCTGTGCTGCTAAGAGCCCAACCGTTAGTGATAAATAACATTGAAGCGCCTTTTCGTTCCGTGTCCGCTTCATAAATACTACCACTAACATTTGCTTCACTACCACCGCAGTTAATGCGCATGGAGTAACGACCTGTTAACAAAATTTGAATCTCTATTATTAGCAGCACATCAGATATAAGAATATTTTGTAGTTTGTACGGTCACACACGTACGAGGGTTATCCGACGAGCACGGGAAGTTCCGTTTTAGACATGAATGAATGTTACTTCTGCAACAGAGCGAAGAATAAGGTTATGTATGCACTAAGCAAAAAGGTAGGAAAAAATTATGTTTAAAGCACACCGTCTTACTTCTTCGACGATAATAAAGAGTAGCTCTCGACAAGGTTTCTGAAGAAAAACAAAAACAAAAACGCGTTACACTGATAACCATGTTCATTCGCGATAACAAAAACTCGAAGCTTTGAATGAAACTTACATGCTCCCTCGTGGACATTCGAGTGGACTTGAGTTTTCCCATTCGAAGTTATTGTTAGAGATATCACTGTGCACCAAAATATGTATCTTATGTTAGGACTAAATGCTTTGAAATATATGTAGCATATTTGAAGGTATTCCACTTACATATTTTTGTTATTTTCAAGGACCCATCTCGGTATAGTTCCTGATAAGTTGTTCGAAGTAAGGTACCTGCATTATTCGACAGAAATTGTATTTTGTTATACGAGATGTTCCAAAAATATGTTTCGTTCGGGTTTGGTTCAATCCGTTCGCTTACATGTAGTCCACTTTGTCAAGCTCGGTAAAAGAGTCAGGTATCTTTCCACTCAAGCTATTGAAACTCAAATCTCTGCATCGATTAAGATAACTATATGAACATGTTTAGTATAAAGAAAGAGTTAATTTGAAAAGAAAAACAGATATTTTTCTATATTGCTTGTATAATCACTTACAAGATTTTCAGTTTTTCCATTACCCCAATATACTCCGGGATCTCTCCTTTAATCGCGCATCTTCTCAAAACTCTGCATTACCATGTCCGAGTAAAAATATAAGTCCTTTTAGAAATACTTAAAGAAAAAGAGTAAGTGGTTTTAAGTCATTAATTGAACTCACAGTGTCTTCATGGATTTCATATTATTTAGTGGTGGGAAAGTAGAACTTCTACTACCTCTTAAATCAGTTATCCTCCTAAGTATAAACAAAAACAGAAACAAAATATTCATTTGAAAAATTCATCTTCTATAATTAAAAAAATTCTAAATATATTAAAGTGTTAGAAGCATACAAATCACTTAATTTTGTTAATGCAGAAATGCTGGAAGGTATAGGCCCCTCAAGAGAGCAACCTTGGATGTGCCTGAAACCAAAAAATCGAAAAACATTGATACGAAATGTATAGTATACAATAATACAAAACAAAACAGTATTGTCAAATAGCGGCTATAGCATTTTAGCATAGCAGAATATGAACAAATCGCTATTATTAATTCTGCGGTTCCCTAGTGTTTTCATTGTAGCATAGTGGAATTCGAACAATTTGCTATTGTCCACGTTTTGCGATAGACAACTAGTTAGGAAACTTACAGTTTTTCGATCACTGTCCATTTACTAATGAAATCAGGTATCTTCCCGAAGAAGTTATTGTCACTTAGCCTCCTACAATAATTTTCCGAAAGATTAGTCAGTATGCAAAGAAAACCGATTTTGGTTTTTTGATTCGGTAATTGATAAGAGAGCAAATACTTACAAATCATTCAATTTTGTCAACTTGGAAAGCGCAGACGGTAACGCTCCTGTGAATGCATTTGATTGAAGAATGCTAAACAAATACGATTCGTTCATTCATGTTAAACATTACAGAAAGAATTAGAAATTACGATTCCAATAAGAAGACACAGAATTTCAAGAGAATTACAGTTTTTCTAAGTTGATCAACTTCCCAATCTCTGTCGGAATAATCCCGGAAAATAAATTTCCTTCAATACTCCTGTAACATTCATAAAAATATTAAATTAACAAGTGTGATCACAATCACAAACACAAACACAATTTGTATGAAAATAAATAAGTGATTTAACTTACACGTTTTTTAGAGTTGTAATATTGGTTAGAACTTTAGGGAAAGGTCCTGATAATCTGTTTCCCATTAAAGATCTGCATATTTTCAATAGTGAACAAAACTTTAGTGTGTCATTTTCAGTTTGTTTACTTGAGAAACAAGAAACCTATGAGGCAATAACCAAAGAAAAGTTCTTACAACTCAACCAAGTTCATTGTAGTCCATTGTCGAGGTATAGAACCGGTGATGATGTTTCGACTAAGGTCTCTGATTTAAAATACATGACATTGTTCATAAGGTGTCAGTTCAATAGTAAGAGTATAGATCGCATGAGAAAATCGTAGTTTTAAAGACAACGAGGTTTAGTAATATTACAATATTTTTAAATGGGGAAGTTTGGAAAACTCCGGCGCCAGAATACCCGAAAGATTCTGTTCTTTCAAGGACCTATTGAAATATAATGTGAAATTATAAAATAAAATAAAAAGAAAATTAGTATTTAATCATAACAAAAATGCCAAAGAAAAAAAGTTCAATTAAACACAAAATTGTGACAAGATAATAAATAAATAAATTTTAGTCTCAAAAGAATGGAAAGACACAGACAGCACATCCTTTTCTAAGTCAATGTTTTGTTATGTTTTTCAAAGTCAATGTTGAACAATATTCAAATTTTTTATTATTAATAATTGAGTTTAATAATCATTCACATTTAGACCAATGTGGCAATTTGACAAGTCACATATGTTTATGGATAGACATAAATCACTGAAATTATAAAATAAAAAAAAATAAAAAAAAATTCATTTTCATTGGTGTTCATTGAATCCAACAAAGCATGAACTTACATCCATATAAAACTTTCTTAAAAAAGAAAAAAAAAAAACTCAACTTTTTTTTTTCTATGTTAAAAAATTAACTCTTTGCATTGCACGTGAATATTTGATGGTAACATAAAAGTTTTTATAGTAAAAAAAACATAAACATTAACCAATCAAAACTTGTGTAGAAACATATCTTTTCCATATTTTAATTGCACATGATTGCATGTGATTTTCTGTCACATGTTTTAGATTTGAAGAATCCAAGAAAAATAAAAATAGAAAAGAAGAGAGGCCAGTACATGCTTACAACATGGCAAGAAGAATTGTTTTTGAAAGAACAATCACAAATCACAGAACTCTCAAAACCTTTCCAATTATCAGATTCAGAAACATTCCAATTTCCTTTTCCACTACAAGGATCTACTCCAAAATCCCAATCTTTCTTCCCAATCTTGTTTCCTATCTCCTTCAATGCCTTCACTACAATCACAAAAATAAAAAATTAACATCACATATGAATGAATCAATAGCCTTAACCGCAGTTGAAGTTGTATCAATCGCGGTTGATTGCATCTAGATGCCAGAGTTAGTTACAACTAATTATAATGAGTTAGTTGTAACTAACTTTAATACGAGTATTAGATCAAGAAGTTAATTACAATTAATACTTGTAACTAACTTCTTGCGAGAGTATAATATTGAGAGTATGTGGGTGGAAGAACTTCATAGAAGCTTAGGTTTCTATAAGAATAGCTTAAATAAGCTTATTTGAAACTTAAACAAATGGAGAAATGAGTTTTAATTACCTTCTTGAGTGTTGAGCTTTAGTGTAGCAGCTGAAGTGAAGTGTGAGATGAAAGTAGAACAAAAGAGAAGTATAAAAAAGAGTACATTAAGCTCCATGGAAGTGCTTTTTTTTAGTATGGAATTAGATGGAGAGGAAGTGAAAGACTATAGATAGATTGTGGTTGAATGAAAGACATTAATGTTGTTAGCTAGTATGGTTGGGAGCATAGGATAAAAATAAAATAAAAAAGTTTAGTAAGAAACAAAATAAGTAGATTGCAAAATTGCAAGTTGCAAGGTGAAATTAATATAAGCGCGTTGGAGATGTGAGTTTTTTTTCCACAATAACACAAATTAAAAAATTCTTATTTGAGTGTTCAAATCAAATGTCAATTATAGAACTTGAAATGGGACTCACGCGGAAATTTAAATACTTTCCAACATTCTAGGACTATTCAAGTATATATAGATATATATTAAAGAGTTATATCCTCTCCATTTTTTATCATCTCCATTTTATTTTATTTTTAAAATTTTAACTTGTTATCTCCGAATTATGGATTTGGATCTCTCTTGTTTCTTTTGTCATATTGCTCATTCTGCTTTGTTCTAATGGTTGGGAAAAATAGAGATAAAAAATCTGCATTAAAAAATTGATAAGATGAAATGGTTAGATTAAATTTAAGGGCTGAAAATTGAGCAGGAGAGAGGGCAGTAGAAGAAAGTAAAAGAAATTTTAAATAGGGTATTCTAAAATTTTGCTACCCGACATTTTTAAATTTTCAGATATTTTATTAAATTTTGAAAATTTTAAAATTTATCAATTGATATCAGAAATTTTAATCTAAGTAAAATTTTTGATAGTCCATATTTAATAAATAAAAATTACATTATTAGAAATTTTAAAATTTTTGGTACAGTATTGCAAATTTTGAAAATTTTGATACACTACTGAAAATTTTGAATCTTCTTGTAGTGTTAAAAAAATTGTTTTTTTTTTTAAATTCCAATATTCTTTAAAAGAAATTCAGAAATTTTTTATTTTTTATCAAAAATTTCAGAATTTCAAATTAAAAAAAAATAGAAAATTTGAATTTTTTTGATAGAATCAGCAAATTTCCGATAAATATAGTTTCAGAATATATCAACAAGGATACTCTAAATCAAATGGTGCATCCCTTTAAACTTATACCCATGCACCATTCCAAATAACTTCATGTTCATCAAGTCATTTCATACGACGCTCCCCTTTGAATTTTTACTCATGCGTCATATGAAATGGCACATCCTCATTGTATTTTTTTTAATAAAAAAATCATGTGTGTATACGCCATTTCAAGTGGCTACTACTACACTACCCCTTCTATAAATATTGCACCGCTTTCTCTTCATTTTTCTCTGCACCACCTTCTCTTCATTTTTCTCATTTCGTCTTCCATTTTTCTTTCAAAATGGCTTCCTCTTCTTCTTCCTCTTATCTCTATATGGTTCCACGTATTCACAAGAGAAATGCCGATTTAATTTTCTCACCAGTCAAACCTCCAATGAAGATTCACCTCTAAAATACACTAACGTTAGAACATCTTAACAGGAGTCCGGACCACTGATTAGATGGAGACATTTCAGAGGGTGAAAAGATTAGAAGAATTGAAATGCTTGTTACCACGTTTGACCAAAATGGAGAAGTTCGTTTTTGGGAGAATGTTACAACCGACAATGATGTTCATACATTGATGTACAGTTCTCAGGAAATTGTCTTGATGGTTGTAATCACTTAGTTATGTTGTTTAGTCATTATATTTGTTTGTTTTGTTTTTTTTAATTGTTTAAATTATTATTAATTGTTGTTTTTAAATTATTGCTATTGAATGTTATGATATTAATGGAATGAAAGTTGTTGTTGATATAAAGAGACAAGGTTATATTTAAAATTTTGATGTTGTGCTTGATCCAACATTGAGACATTTTGTACGATTGTGCCCGGGCTGACGACATGAACTACATAATCTTACCATTTTGTTTTCCGTATCCATCTCCGTTCGAATACGCGTGTTATTAAGGTGACCATTTTTCTTTCTTCGCATAATTTTATTGTGCCAGACTATTTCCCTTCATATGCAGGCCAATAGTCCTCTTTTGCTACTATCTGAAAGCTAGTGCTGTAGATATTGCATAGACTAATGATTTGGTAAACAACGGATTGAAAGTTGGAAGGGTCATGGCGAGCCTTTGAACATGCTGCTATTACATGGGAGCAAGGCATACGAAAGGCTTGAAACTTCTATCTACATGGGAGCTATTACATGGGAGCAGTCGCACCAACTTCTATCTAGTTCCACTCGGTTGGATCCTCTCGGCCTCCCTTCATTGTGATTCATTAACTCAGCATCACTGAGCCAACCTTTATTATGGCCAAATACTGTGACCACATGTGTGTTAGCTTTAGAAGCTTCATCCTTAATGAATTTCATCGAACTATCACTGAACAGCTGTCCAGATTGTAAGACAAAATTCCATTTTAAATGTTTGATATCAAAAAGTACCCCAAACCTAAAATGTGTTTCCCTTACCAAAGTGGTTATCAGTAGATTTCAAATGCCTTTGAATACAAAGTTCATTGATTCCATGAGATTTGTTGTCGTGTGCCCCCATCGTTGGCCATTTTCGTATGCTATGATCCATTTCTCTAATTGAATATTGTCAATTCATCTTAATGCACTGTGTTTGTCAATCAAATTTTTTTACGGTAGTGTTTGAAGGAAGGCTCTGTTAATGCATACCCTGAGTTCACAACCTTCTTCCGCAACGTCTTGTCTTTGATCTCCCGCATAAAATTTTGAGTGATGTGTCTAATGCAATAGACATGCGTTGAAGGAGGATCCTGCCAGTTGTTATCAAGATTCTTATATGCACTCTCGATTGATGGATGTTTTTCAGAAATCAAACATAAGTTAGGTGGAGAGACACGTGTAATCAAAGATTTTTTAGGAAAAAACTCCAATCCTCAACAGTTTCTCCTTAAACTAAAGCGAAGGCGATTGGAAAAATGTTGTTGTTGCCATCTTGTACCACTGTCATGAGTAGTGTTTCTTTATATTTCCCGTACATCCATGTTCCATCAATTTGTATAATAGGTTTACAGTATGCAAAACCTTTGATACATGGTTCAAACGCCCAGAAGAGTCGGTGAAAATTCCATTTCCACACAAATCCCTTCTGGGGTATATGCCAGCAAGGTCTCCAAAATGACGATAGTCCTTGGAGCATATTGCTTAAGTGTCACCAAGTATTTTGGAAGTTCTTTGTACGAATCCTCCCAATTTTTGAACATCGTTTCAAACACCTTAGTTCTAGCTATCCATGCTTTCCTGTACGACGGAGTATAATTGTATCTTTGAACAATATGCGAGATTATGGTACTCACATTCAACGAAGTATTGTTGCTAATGACAGACATAATTTCATTGCATATCAACTAAGAGCCGAGTTTCCGATGATCCTGCATCGGATTGGTGATTATACAAATGTGCTATGGACCTATATACCCTATCTTCCAAAATTGCTTCTCTTTCGGTAAGATAATGTCATCTTAAACAAGCCTTTCGTGGAAGGGGCTAGACCAAGTAATCAATATATGATTTGGTTTAGGTCGGTTACAACACAACAATTTGTGTATGAGCTGACATATTTGATAGATTCGTGCCAACATGCATGTTGTCATACACACAACAACAAACACCTGCCCAACAACTAACCTCGCACCACACCCAACAACAATACATACCCACCCAATCCCAGCACAATACATACCCATCCAATCCCAGCTACCCACCTTACACCATCAACATACCATGTACACCCAACCATCAAACTTCCAAACCCGCAACTCATTCATGTCACCCACCCAAACACAACAACAAGAGCCTGACCTTTACCGCCAACATCCACACACTGACACCACATCTGCCTTTAGCCCCGATGACTTATTCAACTCCACCCCAGCCCACCATAGCCTCTTAAAAATGAACACGCAAATATCCCACCACCAAAACCCCTAACCACTATTTGACTTCCTTACCCCACAACAACCATTACGATTCAATATACAAATTCCTAACCCAACCACTGCGACCCAACTTCAAAAACATGGGCACGAAATTAAATTACAACAGTGCCGTTGGCAGCAATCCCCCAACTATTGAGGATAAATGATTGAAAATATGTCAAATACGCCAGTACCCTCGCACCAAGTACCTTTTTTACATGTCAATACGCAAAGATCATAAACACCTCAACAAAATTGTGGTAGACCTCAGAGGCATGCTAATGCGCCGGGATGTGGAACCGATAGACGTTTTGATCAGGTCGGACATTGATTTTTTATTCAACTTTTGTAACCTTTGATGTATTTTAATAATATTTTTATTTGTTTTCTATTTGTTTTTATCTTTTTCTAAATTTTTAACCTATTTTAAATTACATTTCATAGTAAAAAAAATTTAAAAAGATTAATATAAGGAGGATGCGTCATTTGATATGGATCATGCACTTCCAATTAGAGCATGTCACAGTGTAAGCACCATTTGATTTGACTACTCATGCATGTATGAGACAAATCAAATGGCGCATGAGTTTTCTTTACTACATACACTCCCGTTCAAATGACACCTCCTTTATTCTTTTCTAAAACTACGTTATTTTCGTAAATAAATTGAAAACAATATTATTTTGGTATTTGTTATTTTAGTATTTAAATTGAATAAATATGTTACTTTTAAAAAAAATCTCATTTATTCTCTTACCATAGTTTGAAAAACATAAATACAATAGGGTGACATTACATGGATTTAATAGTTTATTATACACTTTAAAATATTTGAAAACTATAGTAATGAAGAGAGAAAATGAAAATAGAGAGGATCTCATCTCATATTGAACTAGTCAAATTCTTCGCAGTTACTATCCACTATATTAGATTCGATTAAAATTTTAATTAAAAAACTAAATTCAACCTCAATTATTTACAAATATAAATCACATGTATTTACTCACTAATAAACACACAATTCACAATTCTTTTTCTTTTGATAATAGTATTTTAATATTATATTTGAAGTTAAATATATTTTTGATTAAACTCTAATTTTATTCGAATAAATTTAGGGCATGGTAAAGATTTTCTCTTTACGTTTTTATAAATAGATTTTGTAAAATTGTTTTTTAAAATATCACAATTTTTTTAAAATCGTTTTTTTTAAAATTAAAAGACTAATTTTAAAATCTTATAACATAAACAGTTAAATATCAAAATATATTCGAAATCGCATTTGTTTTAAAAAAAATATATCTCAAAAATAATTTTTATAAAAATTTATTTAAAATAGTTTCAAAATTAAGTAGTTTTTTAAAAAAATGATGATATTGAAAAAAATTTAATAAAATAATAAAATATTTAAAATAACATGTTAATAATAACTATTAGGAAATGGGCCTATATTCATTCTGCTCCCTGGTGGATCGTTGGATTTTGAAACTAAAGATAGAAAAGATATTGTAATTACCTTTAGAGAGGAAGATATTGTAATTACCTCTAGAGAGGAAAACTTTATGGTGGAATTATTTATGCTAAGTCGATTAAATATGTAGAAGCGTCTACAATCTCTATGTAGACTATTGGTATGAGGGAGGAAATTAAGGCTATAGAGAAGAATCAAACATGGAGTCTACTATCCTTTACTATTAAAAAAGAAACCTATTGCAGGAAAATGGGTCTACAAATTAAAGAAGCTTTCAAATAGTTTCATTTGCAAACATAAGGCAAGACTGTTTGTAAATTTATTCTTACAAAATCATGGCATCAACCTCACATCAATTTTTGTATTAGTGGCAAGAAATGAGACACTAAGATTGGTGGTAGCGATGGCTAGCAACGAAATCTTGTTCAATTGATGAAAATCTTTCATTTCCCAATGGTTGTCTTGAGGATGAAGTTTATGTTTGATAAAATTATGGATTCATTATGAAGGATATGAAGATAATTCCTTGAGGCTTAATAAGACTTAATATGGCTTGAAACAAGCTCTTGGAGCATAGAACAAGAAAATTGATGAGTTTCAAAAGCATATTGGTTATTTCAATCATGCAGTTTAACATGAAATATATGTACAAGGTGTGAATCAATAAAATATCAAAATACTGTGTCTATATGTGAGTTATATACTCATCACCCGGAGAAATTTAAATATGATTGAAAATCTAAAATTTAACATAAGCACTGAATTTGATAGACCGACTAAGTTACTTCATTGACTTTGAATTTTTTGCAACCATAAAAGACATGGTAATTTACTAGAAGAAGTACACTAGTGATATCCTAAAAAATTTAATATGTTGAACTACAACTCAACAAGTACTCTTGTGAAAGAAAATTCAAATTTATGCACTGATGAAGAACTAAATGTTATTGATAATACACTACAAGAAAATGGTGAGTTTTTTTAAGGTACTTTTTCAATTCTATACCTGATTGACATATGTCATATGGAAGAAACCTAAATTGTCACATATGGAAGAAGTCAAAAGGATCCTGAGATATTTTAAGGGAAAATAGACCATGGAATCTTATTTTTCAAACCCGGTGGTCAGATGAATAGGTTGAAAATATTTTGTGACTCAAATTAATGTGGGGCAAAGTAGAAACTATTGAACAAGCGACTTCAAGCAGAAGAGAGAGGGTGAATTGTGGTATTCAAAATTTGCAATTAAACCTAATGTTTTATTACATAAAAGGCGACTTGTTAGTATTGATTAAGATCAGAGTAAAGTAAATAACAAAAGGTAAAAATGATAAAATAAACAACAAAAAGTAAGAGATAAGGGTATGGAGAGACAACACAAGTGATTTATCCAGGTTCGGTCAAACATTGGCCTACTCCTGCCCCCAAGAGATCTTCTTGATATTTTGACTATAAACTTGAGCTTTTATAGGTTATGCCTATGAACCATCGATACAAGTATATCTATATATTTTACAATAGTTTATCCCCAACCAAAAAAAACTCTTTTAGCCTAATTAAGCTAATGAACCGAATAAAGATTTTCCAAGTTGATATCAATAACCAAATATAACATTTCCAAGCTAAGTTCTAGAACCAAACTGAGATTTTAAGAATGATTAATCTCAATAAGCAAACTCGATTTCTCAAGAATATCATACTCTTAAGAATAATAATAATAATGGCAGGATAACAATACAAATTCTTCCTCAAAAGCATCTTTCACCCACAAGTCACTAAGGCAACATTGGTGGAAAAATAGTTTGAGAGAGAGAGAGAGAGAGATTTCAAAGAAATAGAGAAACTCAAAATTATGGTGTGAAATGAAGAGAAGAGACGCCTCTTTTATATATGAGAATAATTGACTTATAAAGGAAACGATCCATGGGGAAAATTAATCATCCAATCAATTGGGTTCTTATTCCAACCAATTAGATAACCTAAATAATCGATTATTTTTTCCCCATTTTGGAAATTTTGGATAAAGATCTGTTATCAAACATTAAGACACAATCATAATAAATTATATAATCAATTTTTCTTCTTCCAATCGATTTACTTTAGGCCCTTGTCAATTGGGTAGTTCAAAGAATGCTTCAAATGAAGCTGACAGTTTCATAATCAAATGACTAAGGTTTGAAAACATTTCTAGAAGTTTTTATAATTAAAAAGAGATTCAAAAGATATTTTAAGTGTGTGTGAGTTGTCTTAGTATCTTAGAATATATTCTCTTACTTTCCCAAGACTCTATTTACTCAAACAGACACGACCAGACGACCTTTCACAATTCATCTATTTCATAACTCTGAGACTTTCAAGATCCTTTTTTCCATATGCATTAATCATATAAGAATTTAAATGGAATCTCGAGTCTTCTACTTGACGAGGCTTGAGATATCTTAAAGTTAATCATCATCATCATCTAAGATTTCGAAAGCACTTCGATGGAATCACGAGTCTTCAACTTGATGAGGCTTGAGACATCTTCAATTTAATCACCATCATCAAAGGGTTGGAAATATATCATCATTGAATTTGATATTCATCAGTGTTATCGTCACCAAAACATTGAGAAGGTTGTCAGCATTAGGATCATCAACTTTATACATGCAAGCACATAGGTCCACATTCTTCCCCTTTTTGATGATGATAACACATCTTTTATGGAGGTGGTAAAGGAAAAAATAGAGAGATAAAATTTGGAGTGATTAAAATCTCATTCACATGAGTATAAAGTATAATCTAATCCCCATGAGACAATACTTTTCCCATTTAGCTTAATCAAAAAGGTGAGAGACAAATATAGTACATAAATCACATATTTACTCAAGTAAAAGGATAAAGTTACTTGATAGAAAGATGAGAAAGAATACTCCAGAGTGAGACACAGGCAAGCAAGACCTGAGATCATGCTTATCCCCATGGATGGAAGCATCGAGCTTTGATATCAACTTATGGGTAAGGTTTAGAGGTATTCCTTCACTTGATTCTTTCTTAAACAAAGCTTAGTTATTTTTTATTCTTTACAAATTAAGAGGCACTCCCTTGCTCTAAGATTTCAAAACCTAAAGATGAATTGAGAAAAACTCCTCATTTTGAGGGAACGACACACCACATCGATTTTCCTTCTCTACAAATTATTTAATATGAAATTTGGTCCAAACCTAGGAGTGATAAATCCATTACAAATTTATCACCTTAACCTTTTAAGAGGTTCCGTGATCACAACCTTGAATGATACCATCAACATCAACCCCTTGGACAAATCCGTTGAAAAACACCATCAACGTCTTTATAAAAAGACATAAGGATTGACAAGCACCATCAGGTAACCACTTCTTCTTGTACACCTTAGATAGTACAAAAATCTCTCTTATCTTTCAAGTTTACTCTGCATCATATCATAAACATCCTTGCACAAGGATTTATTAGTAGCATCAAATCGACAAAAAGGAGCATGCACAAGAAGGAAAGTCTTGGTTTGAAAATGTTAAATCATTGTTCTTTCTTAGAAACTTGTTTTCAAGTAGAAAAATTGTTCAGACTATCAATCTAACCCCTTTGAGCTTGTTTCAGATTGTAGATAGCCCTTTTCATTTTAAAAGCATGATTAGTTGGGAGAATTATAAACGTACACTTTCTTATGGATGTAACCATTTATGTATTCATTCTTTACATCCATTTGGAAGATTTTCCGAAAATATATTACATGAGAATGCTAGAAACATCCTTATGGCTTCTAGTCAAGCTACATGGGCATAAATTTTATCGAAATTTATTCTTTACCTTTGATTGTAATTTTTCCTAATGAGTCTTGTTTTATTTCTTAAAACATTTCAAAAAAAATATTAAGCTTGTTGTGAAAGATCCACTAATGTTCAAATCACTCAATTAGCTTTAGGAATGAGTTTCCAAATGTTTTTTCTTTCAAATTTATTTATCCTTTCTTGTATATCAAGAAACCAATGTTCTTTGATGATGACTTCATTAATTTCCTTTGACTCAATTTGTGAAACAAAAGCCACAAGGTTACATACCTTGCTAAGGGAGTGTCAAGATGCAATTCCCTTTGAAATATCTCTATTAACATTCTTAATGAGACGGTCCTTAATGGTCCTCTATTCTTAAGATAAATATTAAAATTCTCTAAGATGCAATTCCCTTTAAAATTCTCTAAGTTGACTTCTTCAACTTGAGTATCTCCATTTGAACTTTGGAATTCCTCTTATCTTTGATATTTTTCTTTCCCTTGATCATCTTACAAGGATGTTCTTTCAGGAATACTTGCACAATTAACAACCTCTACTTATACCTACTAGGGGTTAGTTCACCAAAGATAGTATGTATGAATTCTTCTATAGTCATGGTCTTTTTGAAAGGAGGTTTTAAAAATATTTTACATTAATTTTTTAAAGACCGTGCATATAGAGGAATTGAACATACTCTATTACCTCTGTTACACAACTTACTTAATACTAAGTAATTTGTACAATAAATCTTTAATCAATTAGAACAACTAAAGGATGGAATTAAAGATCTTACCAAAAATAAAAAAATCAAATTTTTTATTGTTTTTATCATGCAAAGAGTTTTCTTCCCTCGGAGAGTGGAACAACTGAACATATTTATTTCTTCAGTTGTGTGATTTGAAGAGCAATTGCTAGTATCATTAACTGCATCATAATTTGAATTTTCTACCTTTGGTACTAAAATATTTTTCGGTCATTAACTTGATATTAGTGGAATACATATTATGAGCAAACATCTTTATCTTTTTACGTTCACAATTTTCTTTATAAAAGTATGAAGGAGGATGTCCTTATTTGCTCTCATGGCTTTTCTTAATAAAACAAAACATAATAATATGACCTTCTTTATTACAATATCTGCATTTAAGGTCTTGCAATGATAGGTGGAGTTAACATTTCAAATATTACTAAAACTATTACCTTTTTTCTTAGGTTAAAAACCAAGATCAACCTTATTGTAAGATACTATTTAGTTTCCTAACAAAAGAGTCAAGTTGTTTCTTCTTTTAGCGAATTTACCAAGTATGTTTTGAAGATCATCAATTTTTTTTCTCATAATGTTACATTGACCACACTTGATAGATTAGTCATCTAAGAATTTGTGAGAGGAGGAAGAATTTTGAATTAGATCATTTTGTCTCTCTCTCTCTCTCTCTCTCTCTCTCTCTCTCTCTAAGACTTTCTATTTCTTCCAACAAATTTTTATTTTTCAATTCAAGGGAAAATATATTATCTTTGGAGGTAGAGATGGATTGTTCTAATTTACTTGTTTCTTTTGTTATTTTCTTACAAATTCAAAATAATTCTTGATAGCAAAAGTGAGAGGTTACCTCATCGTCTTGATGATTTTCCATGAGACAAATGTTTTCTTCTTCCTTATCTGAGGATTCCATATCATCACTATCCTAGGATATGTATGCTCTATTTTCTTTTCTCTTGGATTTCTTGAACTTTCTTTGAATTTGGTTTCTTCTCTAGTTTTGAGGGTAGTTTGATTTTATGTTCCCTTTCTCTCTGCAAAAATGACATGTAGAAATGGACAAGGAACTTTCTTCACTTTGTTTTTTGTGATTTAGGAATTGCTTGAATTTTAAAAACATGAATTCCATGAATTAATTACTTTTACTTTGTCACTATTTATCTTCTGGCTCCATATCTTGAATGCTTGTAGCTTTTAATGCAATCATTTTATTCTTTTTACTGTCATCTTCTTTGTTATTAACAAGTCTCTTCAGCATCATCTCATGTTCCAACAATTTACCAAGAAGAGTATGTGTCTCCATAGTTGCTAGGTACCTAGATTCGTAAATCGCAGTGACTCTAGGTTGTCAACTATGGTTTAAGCATCTAAGAATTTCCACAACTAGCTCATCATTTCAAAATGTTTTTCTAGAGTTCTCATATGGATCACAATATGAGTAAATCGTGTTTGAATTTGATTTATGTTCTCTTTAGGTTTCATTCTGAAAAGTTAAAAAATATGAGTTAATGTGCCTATCCCTGCCCTCATTACCTCAGTAATTACTTCATGGGTAATTTGGAGGATGTCCTACATTTATTTGCAATCTCGTAGTGAGAAACTCGCAAAAGCTCATCAAAACCGAAACCGCTAGTGATGACAACTTTCGTCTTCAAACTGCGATGCACATTTTCTTTATCATTGTTGGTCCAATCCTTTTCGGATTTTTTTTCTACAACACCAATAAATTTGTGTGTAGGAAAAAAAAGACCTTTCTTCACAGCCTTCCAAATACCACAATCCATCTCTTTTATGAAAAAATTCATTTTCTCTCTCCATAAATTATACCCTTCTTCATTAAAGATTAGGGGTTTGTTTAGTGAATAGCTTGAAGATATTTTTTCTTTTGGGACAATTAGTATTTAATAGGAGTTATACTCTGATGCCACTTGTTAGACAAGTGACTTCAAGCATAAGAGAAGGGGGGGGGGGAAGTGAATTGTGGTATTTAAAACTCGCGATAAAATTTAATATTTTATTACTTAAAAGGTGAATTGTGTTAGTATTCTTTAATATCAGAGTAAAATGAATAGAGGAAAGTAAAAACAATAAAGTAATTAACAGAAAGTAAGAGATAAGAGTTTAGAGTGATGGAACCAGTGATTTATCCAAGTTCGATCAAACAATGGTCTACTCTTTCCCCCAAGAGATTTTCTTGAGATTTTTACTATAAACTTGAGTTGTTGTAGGTTATGCCCACGAACCTTCAATACAAGTAGATCTAGATATTTTACAATGGTTTATCCCTACAAAAAGAAAGCTTTTACCCAGGATGAGCTAACAAACCGATTAGAGAACTTCCAGGCCAATCTCAATAACCAAACATAACTTTTCCATGTTATGTTCTAGAACCAAATAGAGATTTTAAGACTGATTGATCTAAAGAAACAAACTCGATTTCCCAAGAATATTGCACTATTGAGAGTAAATAACAATGGCACAACACTAGTACAAATTCTTCCTTACAAGAAGTTTTCACTCACAAGATACTAAGACAACTTTGGTGAAAAGAAAATATTTTGAGAGAGAGAGAGAGAGAGAGAGAGAGAGATTAAATAGAGATAAGTTCCAAAGAAATAGAGAAACAAATTATTAAAGTGTGAAATGAAGAGGAGAAACACCTCCTTTAATGTACGAGAAGAATTAGCTAAAAAAAAATAAATGATCCATGGACAAAATTAATTATCCAATCTATTGGGTCCTTATTCTAATTGATTGGATGACCTATATAATCGATTATTTATGATCATTCTAGAAATTTTGGATAAACACCCATTAAGAATCATTAAGACATTATCATAATCTATTTAGCTTATTCCAATTGGTTTGTTTTAGGCCCCAATATATTGGATATTAAAAAAAATACTTCAAATAAAGGTGACAACTTCCTAATCAACTGGCTAAGGCTTGAAAACATTTTTAGGAGTTTTGATAGTTAAAAAGAGGTTCAAATGAGCTTTTAAATGTGTGTGAGTTACCTCATTATCTTAAGAGTTACTCTCCTACTTTCAAAAGACTTTGGTCACTTAGACAAACACGACCAAGAGAGCTTTCACATTTCCTCTCTTTCACAAATATTAGGCTTTCAAGATCTTTTTCCAGATACGTTGATCATATAGGCACTTCAATGGAATATTGAGTCTCCTACTTGATGAGACTTGAGATATATTCATCTTAATCATCATCATCTAAGAGTTGGAAAACACTTCAATGAAATCTTGAGTCTCCTATTTGATGAGGCTTGAGACATCTTCAAGTTAATCATCATCTAAGATTTAGAAAGATATCACCACTTAACCTTTTGTTTTGATATAGAGGTAAAATAATCAAAAAGCTTGGAAAAAAGAGCATCATAATTGTTAGGTCATCAATTCAGGGGGTCAACATGAGAGATAATTTACATTTATGGAGGTTTTCTTTATGAGCAACATACCTTGTGAGAGATACATCATATATTCACTCAAAAACATAAGATAATATGAGTGTGAGTTCTCTCACTTATAAAGTGCTCAATCTATATTTTTTTAATCAATGTGGGATTTTCTCACACTTGTTTTTCAACACTTTTAACTTACAATTGTTTTTATCAACACTCTCCCTCAAATACGAATCTATCCACAATATTCTCCCTCAGGCAGAAGAGTTTTCATCCACATACACTGTATCGTCATTGACACTTTTTCAACGGAATATACCTCCTACCCACCACCATGAGAGAATGACTTTCAATATAAGGAAGTCGGTCCCTCACTTGAACCAACAACTTTTGATACCACTGTTAGATAATCAATTTAGGGTGTCAACATGAGTGAGCATTTACATTCATTATGGTCTTTCTTTATTAGCAACACACCTTGTGGGACACATCAAATATTTACCAAAAACTTTAAGGTAATAGATCTGCGAGTTCTCTCACTTACAAAGTGATCAATCTCCACTTTTTTAATCAATGTGATTCTTTCCCACGCATATTTTTCAACACATCCTACTGTAATAAAAAAAACACTTTTATAATGTTGAAAAATAATATGTACGAAAATGATATTTTGACACCCATTAGTTACACTACACCGTATTTCACTCTTCACCAATACTGTGAATAGTGAAATATTATAAAATTAAATATTTTTTTTTTATTTTTTTTTTAAATTAAATGATACTGATATGAAATTGTGTGATTAACCAACTTCATAACTCCATTAACCAACATTTTACATATTATTAACCAATTTTATTTACTGTTAAAAATTATTTTTAATTCTGAGCGTTTATTAACCAATTTCATCACTTTATTAACCAACTTTGTTTCATAATTAAAAAACTATTCACGAATATTGTTCACGAGCACTGTTCATGGTACTGTTCATACTGTTGTGACACTGTTCATGTATTGTTCACCGTATTGATGAACAGTACATACGGTCTAGTGTAAAGGTGAGTGTCAAAATAGCATTGTTGTAATATGTATTATACATTACGCTAAATTTATATAATAATCTCACAAAATTTCAACAAAATAAAATTGATCGACTTTATTATTATTTAAAAGAAAAACTTAATAAAATCAATTATACTAATTTAATTAACTAATAATCTTGCATCATTCAAAGTCTAAAATATAAAACTTAAATATGAATATAATAATTTAACTAAAATATTAATATTAGCATTAAAAAATTTAATTTTATAATTCACACTTTCATATTTCTCCGATCAAATTATTGTGTCATCGAAACTAAGGAGTAATGATAACTTTTACTTTTCAAATTTCTAAAGATATTAATTAATTTACTAAAAATATGATAAACCTTGGAATATCAGAGACAATTAATAATGCGTACGTACATGTTGCAGTGAAGAGAAATAGAGAATGCATGCATAATTGCAAAAGTATGATTTTGATTCCTATCTTACCCTACCATACTGCTATGCCAGCTAGCTTATCTTAGCAGAATGCGACGTATTATTTGGACTCTACCATGCAACTACGTGCTTCTTCTTTTGACTATATCTTAACTTTATATATATATATATATATATATATATATATATATATATATATATATATATATATATATATATATATATATATATATATATATATATATATATATATATATATATATATATATATATATATATATATATATATATATATATATATATATATATATATATATATATATATATATATATATATATGTGTGTGTGTGTGTGGGTTTATCGACCTTAAATTATTGTCTTTTAGTCTGCTATGTTTGCTGGTGTGGGACGCGTTAATTGAAAAGACCATACGATGAGGTTTTCTTGTGGGGCAAATTTATTTTAGTTCATTAAAGGACAAAAGTTGTTTAAAATGTGTGAAACGTAAGAGACCATCTATGGTAGTTCAACTTATATTTTATTATTTAGGTTAATGGTTATTTTAGTGATGAATCTTGTAAATAAATTGTTTATAATTATAAATTAAGAAAGTTAAAAATTATTTATCTCATATTTATAGAGTTTTCTACACGAATATCAATCGATTAATTTAGAAGTATCATTTTTATTATTTAATATATCTATCAAATTTTTTTGATTTTTTAATTATATATGAAAAATATGTAAAAAAAAATTATAGAAATATATGGAGAACTAATTTATCATCATTGGTATAATTGGCAATGAGTAGTTTATTAAAATGTATGAATCGGCTAACTTTGAATTTTGGTAATTTTAAATTTTTAATATATATATATATATATATATATATATATATATATATATATATATATATATATATATATATATATATATATATATATATATATATATATATATATATATATATATATATATATATATATATATATATATATATATATATATATATATATATATATCTAATATATTTTAATTATAAATTTATCAATTAGTTTAAACTTATCAACTTGTTCTATGTCGGTCAGAAGACTTAAAATGTACAGTCTAGAGAGTACAATGATCTACCACATTACTCATAGAGTAGACACACTATCCTATCCTAGACCGCATGTGATGTGAGCCAAAGATCCATCAAATGGATTCCTGCTTTTCACGTCTAAAGATTAATATCATGTTATAACCGTCCCTACTATATAAGAGTGAGACACACAATTTCTTAGGTATGATTTAAATTCAAACTTTATTCACTTATCTTACTTTCATACTAACTTAAGCGTTGGAGTGACAACCTTGTAGGTTAGTCTCTCTTCCACTGCATCAGAAGCTCAACTTCACCGTTGCAATCCACATACTTTGATCACCGATCCATTCAGGTTCTGCGCGAAACATTGGCACTGCATGTGGGAATCAACATCTGATTCCCGCATTTTTCACATTTGAACATTCATCTCTCGATTCAGTGAATCAAAATTTCTTTAACCTAGAGATTCAGATCTCCCGAATTTGAATCGTAGATCTATGATTCTTAATCCGCTCTAATCATAAATCAACTCCGATTCTCAGATCTCCATCTAGGTTTTCTAACAATGACAGGTTCAAGAGCCACTTGCTCCGCTTCGCTGTATGAGGCATTCATAACTGCTCGAGCCGCAAGAGATCTATCACCTCCTCCTCAAAATGGTGGCGATCAATTCACCACAAATACAATGCCACATCAATATCACATTGAATCTTCCTTGTTCAGAGGTTCTGCTTCACAATTTTGGCGAACCAACATTCATGCCTCCAACATCGCCAATGGTACCAAGATCAGAGACGCTTCCTAGATTCCAATTATTTCAAGCCAACATCTGCGGGTAATGCGTGAACGAACTGTTAAAAAAGGTTTACAACATGGTTCGATAGTAGAACTCGTAGGTGTTAGAGGAAAGGTTACTAAACCTCGAAGGAAGTCTGCATAACACAAAATTCGAGAGGAAATACGGTGTAGGAAATCGCCTCCTGAAGGAGTAATACTGCCATCCCTGAATTATTTGTGTCTCATCGAGATGCAACTCCAAGATCTCTAAGCCTTTTGAGAAGCCAATTGCTAGACTCTTTTTGAAAAATCCCCCCAAGGAACAAAGGGAGAAGCCTCCATTCAAAAAATGGTAGAAAAATCCTTTTTATGCTCGTATTATAGTCAATCGGATATCGAAATCGCTAGAAAAACCTCTGAATTTGAATAATCATGACAAAAAGGGAGATCTAGATGAGCATATGCAAGATCTTAATGATCTCCTGGATTACTATGACGCTGATGCGGCGGAAAAATGTAAGCTCTTTACACCGAATATGACTAGATCAACTAAGATCTGGTTCAAATCCCTTCCGAATGAAGCGTCATTCATGGGCCAACTTGTATGAGAACTTCACCACTCACTTCATGACATGGAAGAGGCAATTGGTAATGATAACCCCCTCAGTAGAATTACTCATGGCAACAAGGAAAGTTTGTGGTCATATATTGATCGTTTTACGCAAGTAGTTGTAGAAGTGGGATGCTCTGACGAGAGCCTTATATGTTGGATTATTTTTTTAAAATGTTTTATAGGAGAAAACTCTTTCAATAAGAAACTAGGGCACAATAAGGCCCACAATTTGAAAGAGCTACTGAATAGGTCAATCCTTTATTAATCTTGAATAAAAACTTATTTTTAGAGGATAAATCCAAGCATCAACTGAATTTCTCCAAAGACATCCACTAAACTTCGAGCAAACACCTCATAAGTTAAAGCAAAATCCAAAGCAATAAATTTGAGATCTAACGTGCACACCTTAATCAAGTAACAATGATACCAAAATTTTCAAAAAAAAAAAAAAAAAAAAAAAATATATATATATATATATATATATATATATATATATATATATATATATATATATATATATATATATATATATATATATATATATATATATATATATATATATATATATATATATATATATATATATATATACATGTTCTCCAATGCAAGGTGTTTTATTTACATAAGCTAACCAATAAGGAATGTAAAAAAAGGAGAAGAAAGGCATGGCTAATATCTGAGCGATACAACTTTCCATCTTTAACCTGATCATACTCGCTCCCTCAAAAGGCGCAAAAGAGAGTAAAAATGCTCTACTTGCAATACAACTTTCTCAAAAGAGTTAGAGACAGCCACAAGACTGACGTCAGCCGATTCATCTAGTTTTGGACCAAAGAGACATTCTTAAGGCGTAAATTCTCGAAATCATGCTGAGAGGTTGAGAGAGATGCCTTTGTAACATATAGCGAAGCCTAAGAATAAGCCAATCCTTTTATCTTTCGTTTCCACTTATATCGTTTGTAAAGTTACCTGGTCAACTAACGAGCCAAGGAGATTAAAAGCGGTTATGGTGTCGCCTATCTCAATAAGAGAAACAGAAGCCATTTGTACTTTTTACAAGTATGTATAATGTTGAAGCGTCAGATCACACACATTGTGCTAAAACATTTTTCTCTTCTTACAATTCCGATTTCCTAAAAAAACATCCCTAACTAGCCCCACCAATAGCCATAATGGCTGAAGCGTGTTAGGTGTAATATGCTAGGGTCGACAACTCCTCCTCGATATCTTCATCGCTTAGGCTGGTGAAGTAAGGGAAATCCTCTTATGAAGTATACACCATGTGTAACACCCCAAATTTATTGGAATATTTATTTAAATATGAATATTCATATTTTTGGTGATTTTCGATGGTTGGTGTGAATATTGAGAATTATGGATTTTGAGTTATTTATTTAAATAATAGTATATAATATGAATATATTGGTATTATTATTAATTTAAATAAATATAAGTGAATTAAGGGCAAAGTGGAATTTTGAGGAGTAGTTAGTGAAGGTGAAATTGGAAAGCCCATTTTAAAGGCCCAAAGTTAGGTTTAACAAAAAGGAATTTTGATGGAATTATGATTCATTCTTGTTAGACTGTGAAAAGAGAAGAAATAGAGGCCAGAGCTCTGAGGAAGAAGATTGAGGCAAGGCTTCGCGAGGTTTCCAAGAAATCAAAGAGAAAGGCTTAGAGTCGGTAATTAAGGTATGTGGAGTATTGCCTTCATTGTTTTCAATATGTGATTCAATGTGTTTAAAGTTGATTTAAAGGTTTATGGATTTTTGATTGAATTGTTGTTGCCTTTCTGATGGTGAGTTCAATGAGTTTGAGGGATTTGAACTGATGGTCTGATAGGTTTGAGGTTGATTTGAGAGTAAGGGAAATTAGGCCTTCGTGGCTAAATCTGTTGTTGAGGTTGTTTAACCGTATAGGGTAAGTAATTGTGAGAACTTTAATGACCGTGGGGTATTTGTAAAAAATTATGGGAATTGGAGGCGTAAATATGATACAGGATTGGCCTAATAAGTCGTAGATTTTATGCCTTTATCGCTGTAATACCTTAGGAATGATTTAGGGATGTTTTTGGGGAATTGAGGAAGGAAATCATAGAGTTTTTTGGTCTGGTTTTGGTGGTGGTGTGTAACAGTGATTTTCTATAATCGCGAGTTCACACAGCGAATGAATGCTTCGCATGGCGAACATTCGCCCAAAACTCGCATAGCGAACTTGCTAGCGAATGTAGCAGAGTTTCGCCAATTCTGATCTTGTGTAGTGATGTCTTGATGTTTTAATGTTGTGATTTATTTGATGAATTACCATGAGTATGACTATGATTCTTCTGATATTTTGTGCTGTGCGTAACAACGCTTTGTTGTAATCGCGAGTTCGCACGGTGAACATTCGCCCTAGACTCGCACGGTGAACTTGCTAGCAAACATATCATAGTTTCGCAAATTATGTTCTGGTTCAGTGATGTCTTGATGTTTTGATGGTGTGACTTTCCTGATGAATCATCATGAGTACTATAAATGTGATTCCTATGTGATTAAATGAATGTATGATGAATTACTATGAGTATAGTTGTGATTCCTATGTGATTAATACATGACCGTATGATGAGTAACCATGACTATAATTGTGATTCTTATGAGATTAATACATGATTGTATGATGATTCCTATGAGTAATGATGATGAGTTATAATGTTGACTCCATGAGTTTTTGATGATTATATGATGACATGATTATTATGATGATTTTGATGAATGATGATACACCTAATGAGTTTATTATGAGGATGATGTTGACGTGTGCATCATGCATTCATATGCATTCCGGACTTTGGCTTAGGACCTTGATTCTTGTGGCTTCAGTCCCATTATGCGGATGTGAGGTATTTTGTTGTGCTCCGGTTCTCGTGTATAATCGATCCTACTGTTGTGGATCTATGGAGGGTTGATGGCCCAATGTCCATCGAATTTTGTTGATTGGTACCACATGCATGAGTCTTTTGCACTTGCATTTATGTGACAATTTGGTGTAATTTATAATGTTGTGGCCTTTGATGTTCCTTGATGATTATGATGATGTTGAATATGAAAATAATGTTTTTTTATATATTGATTCCTATATTGATTATTATGAATCGTTTTACTCACTCTGCCTGTTTGAATGTTGCCTCCATGTGGGTAACATGTAAATGACCAGGTTTAGCCGTGGATGCCGTCGAGGACTTTTTGAAGTTTTGGGTAGTTGACCATTGTGGTTGACTTAGAGGGTCTTGCTCTGATAGTGTAACATCGAGTTGGGGTCTTTGAGTTAAACCATATTTTATTGAGTTTTTGTTATGTTGATTTCCTTGCGGTGAAAAAAAACTTTAGATTTTGCCTTTTTGAGTTCTGCTGCCTTTTGAGTAATTTTGGGAAAACCCGTTGTTTACGGAGCATTGACTATATTTGAATTATTGAGAAATGTGCGCCCTTTTGAGATGATTTTATTGCATTCAATATTTTACTCTGATAAATATGATTGATTTGCCATTATATTTGTGGGGTAGAAAAGGGTGTTACATTAGTGGTATCAGAGTAGGTCTGTCCGTCCGACCAAGTTGTCTAATGTTATGTGTTCTCTAGTATGCTACATGTGTGTGAAAACACTGTCGGTACACGTTTGTTTTCTAACCTTTGTCTGCAGAAGTGGGAATGAAACAAGTGGGGGGAGAAGCTTGTGCTTCTCCAGGATGCTTCAAGTGTGGAGTGGTGGCTCAGTTTGTCGATGAACGCTCTTATAGTTTGGTAAAGATGGTTTATGCCTCATCATGATTTTCAGCTTTCTATTGACAAATTGAGGAACTGATCACCCTTAATCTCTTGTTGATAATAGATGAAGTCATGTTGGATGGGATAGACGTGTCTTGCAAGCTTAGATGGCGTGTGCAGTTAATTATTTTGAGTTAAGCTAAGTGCTTACAGATTGTTTGGTGAGTCGGTGCAGGATGGTGCCGAGGTGTCTATTTTGATGGAAACTTTGAGTGTTAATAAAGTGGGGAAGTTGGTGGTGTGCCAATTATTTGTGATTACCCGGAAGTTTTTCCTGATGAGATAAGTGATTTACCTTCGAAATATGAAGTGGAGTTTACGATCGACCTAGTTCCTGGAACTAGTTTGGTAGCGATGGCTCCATATCGTATATTCACACCGGAATCAAAGAAGTTGAAGAATCAACTTGAAGATTTGCTTGAGGAGGGGTTATTTTGTCCGAATGTGTCGCCGTGGGGTGCACCAATTTTGTTAGTTAAGAAGAAAGAAGGTTCTGTGAGGTTTTGTGTGGATTATAGACAACTGAACGAGGTGAATATCAAAGATAAGTGTCTACTCCATGGATTGATGATTTGATGGATCAGTTGGTTGTTGCAAGTGTGTTCAGTAAGATAGATTTGAGATCTAGGTATCATCAAATTCGTGTGAAGGCTGAAGATATTCAGAAGACTGTTTTTAAAACAAGGTATGGATATTATGAGTATTTTGTGATGCCATTTGGTGTGACTAATGCACCATGTGTATTTATGGAGTATATGGACAGGATTTTCCATCCTTATTTGGACAAGTTTGTGGTTGTGTTCATTGATGATATTTTGATATATTTGAAGAGTAACGATGATCATGCGGAGCATCTGAAAATTGTGTTATCAGCGTTGAAAGATAAGCAGTTGTATGCAAAACTGTCAAAGTGTGAGTTTTGGTTGAAGGAAGTGAGTTTCCTTGGTCATGTGATCTAGATTAGAGTTATTTTAGTTGATATGTCAAAGGTTGAAGCTGTATCGCAATGGGAAGCTCCAAAACCTGTTTTTGAGATTAAAAGTTTTCTTGGGTTGGCAGATTATTATCGAAAATTCATTGAAGGATTTTTCCAAGTTATCTTTGCCATTGAAGCAGTAGGCTAGGAAGGTTTAAGCTTTTGTTTTAGATGCAAAGTGTGAAGAAAGTTCAGAGAGCTTTTAGGAAGGCTGACAGCAGCTCATGTTTTAATTTTGCCAAATTCGGCAGAACTATTGATGTATATTATGATGCTCCGTTGATGGGATAGGGAGGTGTGTTAATGCAACATCAACAAGTTTTAACTTGTGCTTCAAGGCAACTTAAAGTGCATGAGAGGAATTATCTAATGTAGGATTTAGAGTTGGTTGTTGTTGTGTTTGTGTCGAAGCTTTGAAGGCATTATTTGTTTGGTTCGAGATTTGAGATGTTTAGTGATCATAAGAGTTTGAAGTATTTCTTTGATCAGAAATAATTGAATGCGGGGCAAAGGAGATGATTGGGACTTCTGAAGGATTATGGTTTTGATTTGAATTACCATTCGATAAAGCAAGCATGGTAGCTGATGCATTGAGTAGGAAATCTTCGCATATACAGATGATGGTAAAAGAGTTAGAGCTGATTGAGCAATTTCATGATATGATTTTGGTTTGTGAAGAGACTTCTTATGGAGTTAAGCTTGGTATGTTGAAGCTTACTAGTGGTATTCTTGATGAGATTCGAGAAGGTCAGAAATCTGATTTGAGTTGGTAGATCGGTTGAATTTGATGAATCTAAGTCAAAGAGATGATTTTTGAATTAATGAAAATAATATCATGAGATGTCGTGATAAAGTTTACGTTCCAGATATTGTTGAGTTGGAAAAGAGTATTCTTGAGAAAGGACATCGAAGTAGATTGAGTATCCATCCCGGTGCTACAAAGAGGTACCAGGATTTAAGGAAATTATGTTGGTGGCCAACGATGAAGAAAGAAGTGGCTGAGTTTGTGTATGCTGGTTAGACTTGTCAGAAGTCGCAGATTGAACATCAAAGTCCGTTGGGTCTGATGTAACCATTGAATATTTCGTAGTGGAAATGGGATAGTATTACCATAGACTGTGTCGAGTTTGCCGAAGACTGTGAGAGGGAATGATTCTAATTGGGTGATTATGAATAGATTAACTAAATCAACTCATTTCTTACCAATGAGGATTAATCGTTTTATGCTGAAGCTAGCTAACATATATATTGAGGAAATTGTGAATTTGCATGGGATACCATCGAGTATTGTGTCGGGTGGAGATCCGATATTTACATCGAGATTCTGGAAGAGTTTGCAAGACGCTTTGGGTACCATGTTGAGATTAAGTTTTGCATATCATCCGCAGACGGATGGACAGACAGAAAGAATTATCCAGTCTTTAGAGGATTTGCTGAGAGCTTGTGTGTTGGATCAAGGTGGATCGTGGGATAGTCATTTGCTGTTGATTGAGTTTACCTACAACAATAGTTATCATTCTAGTATTGGAATGGCTCCGTATAAGGCTCTGTATGAAAGGAAGTATAGGACTCCATTGTGTTGGTATGAATCAGGCGAGAGTGTTGTACTCGGACTTGAGTTATTGGTCTGTATCAGAGTAGCGCATCAGAAGCGTGGGAGAAATAGTATATCATATTGCTTTACTGCCGTCGCTTGCGAATTTGCATGACGTGTTTCATGTGTCTCAGTTGAGGAAGTGCATTCCAGATCTGTCACGTGTGGTTCAGATGGATGATGTGCAAGTGAGAGATAATCTGACTGTTGAGGCACTGCCAATACAGATTGATAACGAGAAGTGAAGCAACTGTGAGGTAAAGAGATTTCCTTGGTAAAGGTAGTTTTGGAAGGACCAGCTGGAGAAAGTTGGACTTGGGAGCGTGAGGATCAGATGAGGGAGTCGTATCCGACTCTGTTTCCTTGAGATAATTTTCAAGGGCGAAATTTTTTTAAAGTGGAGGAGAGTTGTAACACCCCAAATTTATTGGAATATTTATTTAAATATGAATATTCGTATTTTTGGTGATTTTCGGTGGTTGGTGTGAATATTGAGAATTATGGATTTTGAGGTATTTATTTAAATAATAGTATATAATATGAATATATTGGTATTTTATTAATTTAAATAAATATAAGTGAATTAAGGGAAAAATGGACTTTTGAGGAGGAGTTAGTGAGAGTGAAATTGGAAAGCCCATTTTAAAGGTCCAAAGTTAGGTTTAACAAAAAGGAATTTTGATGGAATTAGGATTCATTCTTGTTAGACCGTGAAAAGAGAAGAAATAAAGGCCAGAGCTCTGAGGAAGAGGATTGAGGCAAGACTTCGTGAGGTTTCCAAGAAATCAAGGAGAAAGGCTTAGAGTCGGCAATTAAGGTATGTGGAGTATTGCCTTCATTAGTTTCAATATGTGATTCAATGTGTTTAAAGCTGATTTAAGGGTTTATGGATTTTTGATTGAATTGTTGCCTTTCTGATGGTGAGTTCAAATGTTTGAGGGATTTGAACTGATGGTCTGATAGGTTTGAGACTGATTTGGGAGTAAGAGAAATTAGGCCTTCATGGCCAAATCTGTTGTTGAGGTTGTTTAACCGTATAGGGTAAGTGATTGTGAGAAATTTAATGACTACGGGGTATTTGTAAGATATTATGGGAATTTGAGGCGTAAATATGATATGAGATTGGCCTAATAAGTCGTATATTTTGTGCCTTTATCGCCGTAATACCTTAGGAATGATTTGGAGATGTTTTTGGAGCATTGGGGAAGGAAATCGTAGAGGTTTTTGGTCTGATTTTGGTGCTGGTGTGTAACAGTGATTTGCTGTAATCGCGAGTTCGCACAACGAATGAATGCTTCGCACGATGAACATTTTCCCCAAACTTGCACCAAAAACTTGCTAGCGAATGTAACCGAGTTTTGCGAATTCTGATCTTGTGCAGTGATGTCATGATATTTTGATGTTGTGATTTCTTTGATGAATTACCATGAGTATAACTATGATTCTTCTGAGATTTGGTACTGGTGCGTAACAACAATTCGCTGTAATCGCGAGTTCACACAGCGAATGAATGCTTCGCACGACGAACTTGCTAGCGAACGTAGCAGAGTTTCGCGAATTATGTTCTAGTTCAGTGATATCTTGATGTTTTGATGCTGTGATTTTCTTGATGAATTATCATGAGTATAATTGTGATTCCTATGTGATTAAGTGAATATATGATGAATTACTATGAGTATAGTTGTGATTCCTATGTGATTAATACATGACCGTATGATGAGTACCCATGAGTATAATTGTGATTCTTATGAGATTAATACATGATTGTATGATGATTCTTATGAGTAATGATGATGAGTTATGATGTTGACTCCATGAGTTTTTGATGATTATATGATGACATGATTATTATGATGATTTTTATGAATGATGTTGCACCTAATGAGTTTATTATGAGGATGATGTTGACGTGTGCATCATGCATTCGTATGCATTATGGACTTCGGTCTAGGACCTTGATTCTTGTGGCTTCAGTCCCATTGTGCGGATGTGAGGTATTTTGTTGTACTCCGGTTCTCGTGTAGAATCGATCCTACTATTGTGGATCTATGGAGGGTTGATGGCCCAATGTCCATCGAATTTTGTTGATTGGTACCACATGCATGAGTCTTGTTGCATTGACATTTATGTGACAATTTGGTGTAATTTATAATTTTGTGGCCTTTGATGTTCCTTGATGATTATGATGATGTTGAACATGAAAATGACGTTGTTTTATATATTGATTCCTATATTAATTATTATGAATCATTTTACTCACCCTGCCTGTTTGAATGTTGCCTCCACGTGGGTAACGTGCAGATGACCATGTTTACTCGTAGATGTCGTCGATGACTTTTTGAAGTTTTGGGTCGTTGGGCATTGTGGCTGACTTAAAGGGTCTTACTCTGGTAGTGTAACATAAGGTTGGGGTCTTTGAGTTAAACCATATTTTATTGAGTTTTTGTTATGTTGATTTCCTTGCGGTGAAAAGAAAACTTTCGATTTTGCCTTTTTGAGTTCCGCCGCCTTTCGAGTAATTTTTGAAAAACCCGTTGTTTACGGAGTGTCATACCCTAAATTTGTCCTATCCCTTTCGTAAAATATTTTCGCATTTTATTGTTTCATGCCGTTTAGACACGTGCCTACCCGAAATTGGGCGTTTTTCAAAAAAAATTCTTTTTAACCAATTAAAGCGTGACACGTGGCCTAAAAGTAAGCGTTTTTGTGAATATTAATTCTTTTCTTAATTTCCTAAATTTTTTCTTTTTTTTTAAATATTATTAATAATAATATTTTGTGCACATATATTGCTCTTTTATTTGTTAATATTAAATTTTGTTTTTTTTAGTTTGTTTTATATATATATTCATTAATATCTATTAATTTTATAATATTTATGTATTTAGATAGTTGTTTTTATTTTACTTTAGTTATTTTATTTTGTCAATATTTAGTAAATTTGTTAATGAAGTAAGTAAAAAAGGGGGAATTTGAGTAAGTTAGATTGGAAGGCCCGCTGGATTGGCCCATTAGGTTTGAACCCAGCTCACTATAAGAGAAGAGGGGAATTTGATTGAAGAGAACCCTAGGGTTACTGTTCACGGCCGCCCCAAATTCCCTAAAAAAACCCTAAAACACTGTTCACTCATTCAAAAAAAAACCAAAATCGAGTTACTGTTCATTCCCCCCTCTTCAACCCTGGATCGGCGTCCCCTAACCCCCTAACGTGAAACCCTAACCCTAGAAAGCAAATTTCGGCGCCGCCCTCCCTAATCCTACCTCTCTTCTCCACCAAATCACGACCTTATCCTTCACTAATCTTCATCACCACCACTCTTTCCCTCCGATTTCGTCTTCACCTTCGGAGATATCACGCACCATCACCTTAAACCTTCATCATCTTCCTTGCTTCAAACCATCATCATTTCCTTCACCTTCTCAAATCGTTACCATCATCCATCCACCGTCATTCATTCCCAGCTTTATGAGTGTTTATCTTCACTGCAAAGAAGTTATGGGGTTTCGTTTCAGTTTTGGATAAGAGTTGAAGAATATCAATCGACGACGTGTGTGTTTGAATCCTAGATTCAGATTCAAGTTTGGTGATTGTTGCGGCTTTCTTTTTCGTATCGAAGAGAGGGGCGCCAATCTCCTACCTTCTAAATACTGACATTGATAACACTGAACCCAAGCACGCAACCATGTTACGACATTCTTTTGACCGGGTTATGATGTCGGTAATACTCCAGATTGGTTCAAAATACGTTGTTATCTTGATGTTAGATTTAAGTCATGTAGTAAAGCTGTGAACATTTCATTTAGAGCCTTTTACGTTTGCATTGCATATTTTCAAATCATAGTTGAACTGATGGATGAATATATGAACAATGTTGTTTTGCGTTTCTAAAACAGTTGATGTATGTCTCTAAATTTTTGTTAATGCTGTGTTAAACCCAGATTTGTACTGAAGGTACACGGTTATTTCAGAAACCTCTATTTGCTTTGGTTTTGCTTTTTGTATTTCACAGGGGTTGATTGTGTTCCTGCCACAAGAAATCTACTGATTGCAGCAGTTGAAATCAACAATACTCAACAGCTAGGATTTGGTAAAGCGATTCAAAATATCAACAACACTTCATCAGTTCCACTAGAAACTCAAGCCGTTTTCGAGAATACAAGGTTTCAAGGATTTTATGGTTGCAACAGGGTTCGAAGACGACAACCCAGTTGGATTCTAGTTTAAACATCAGCATTGTGATGTTGATAAACTTGGAGCAACAACTCAGTTTATCTTGAAACAACACCTTCTCTCCATAAACACTATTATTAGCTTTTCAGCCCGCAGCGGTGACTCGGCGACGACAATGAGATTTTGTGATAATAGCAGAAACAGAAACAAACCGTGAAATATCAGCAACCTTGCAATAAGAGTTTCATTCAACACAAGTCCAACCACGCCAACAACAAAACTTGCATTCAATTATGTTTCCATAAAGATTGTTTTATGGTCCCTTGTTAATTTCATGTGCAGGTTTCAAATCAGGGGTGGCTCGGCAGTTGCTCTTATCAACCGCAACTTGAAGCCAGTACCAAAGAAGGATAATTGATGTTGAAGCTCTTGCAAAGCTGACCTTAGTTCTTCAGTTCGCAGCACCAAGATCTCTGAACGATTGCACATTGAAGTTCGAGAATGACAGTAAGCAGTTTCGTGACAGCAATAACAGGTTGAGTTCAACATTTGATAGTCACAAAAATGATGAATGGTTTGAGCTGCTGCTGGCCTTAGGAAGAAGCATGGAATAACTCGCAGCAACACAAGAAAGTTTTCAGCTTCAGCAGTAGCTCGATTGAAACCCTCAGCCTTGAGAGTTTAGCTGCAATTTCAAGAAACAACGAAGTTTTAGGTCTAAGTTCACAACAACTTCAATGACCTTAACTCGGCAAGAAAACGGTTTCTCCAACAACTCTTGTAGCTACCACCTACCATTGTATTCAAATCAAGTGTGCTATGTTATACTGATGAACATCAGTGTGCATTGTGTTGTGGATTCATCTTTAGAGAGTGAATGGGTTATGTATACACTTAATTTTTTCTTTTTCGTTTTTAATTTCTGTACCGGTTTCCTGTTCTGTTGGTTGTTTTATATTCATCGCAGGTTTGAGTATGGTGGAAGCGATTGCAAAGTCGAGCCAGTTCTGCCCACGTTGCCATTTCGTAGGATGCTCGTATGTTTGCAGTTGGAAGCACAGCTGGGTTTGGCAACAATCACACAACAACTATGCCATGGTTTCAAAGCAGCACTGACGACAATACCGATAATACCGCAAATTCTAGTCAGCAGCTCAGATTTGAAGGAGAACTTGGCATTCCAAGTGGTCACAACCTACTGTCGTGTTTGCTGGATTGTCGCCGAGCTATTATATACAATGCTGAGGAAGAAGTTGTTCCATTTTGTTCTTAAAGTTCTCCCACATCACAGTCACGTTAACAGTTTTGGATAGCTACTGACAACGTTGATAGCATGCTAGCGGCACCGGGAAAGAAGGGGCAGAGCATTGATTGTGGTCGAGTGTCTCAGATTTCATCTTCAATTTAATGCTCAGATTGAAACTCGATATCGTCAGGGGTAATGGTTAAATAAAATCTTTTGGAGCTATTTCATGTTTTAACTTTGGTATTTAACGATCAGGTGTCAATTCTGTTTCTAACATTTTGCTGTGTTTTTGAGATTTAGTGGTTATCTGGCTGGATTAATTGATTACGTGTGTATTGTCCACAAGTTATTTTAATTTGATTCATGTTTGTGCCGATATTGTATTTTCAATTCATTTGTTTTGATGATCGAGCTTTGTGATGGCCGATTCTGGTTCCTGAGTGTTTTGCTGATTAGATTCAGCCCTTGGCCATTGCCGTCGTGGTTACGGTGTTCAAATTCCAGGAGCATTTTTGTCTCAATTCTGTTGTATGGATTTCGTTTTCATTATTTGTGTTTTCTATTTCTACTTTGGGCTGGCTTTTGATTTTGTGCAGGTGGCGGCATCGCCGAATTATTGGTTATATGAAAAGATCTTGAAGTGTCGTAATGTTGATAACCTCACAGCAAGCTAACTCAAACATTAGCAGCATTCTCAACTCGTGTTTAGCAGCAACGATATTTGTCACTCAGTTTCGTAACACGTCAGCTATGTGTCATATTAGTAGCAACTCGCAGCAATCATACTCGATCAGAAATACGCACATCTTGTTGTTTCTCCAGCTTTGCGCATTAACAAGTGACAACTTGAGTGTTCTGACATGAGAAACAGGTCAATGAACAGCGGCGTGCGTATTCAATGGCGGTGGTGACCAATTGCAGTGCAGCCACGAAACAGGTTAAATGAATTAACATCGGAACCGCAAACGGTGGTGGTAGCATTCTGAGATTTATAGTTACTGCTTTTGTTTTTTTTGTAAAGTTTTTTTGGTTAATTAAATTCAGTTTAAGAATTAGTTAGTTATTAATCAATTTTATTATTTGGATATTTTAACTTAGTTTAATAATCTTAGTGTTTGATTTTAACATGCTTAATTGATAGATTTATTTGATTTCTAAGCAATTGATTTCATTAAATTAAAATTGATTAATTTATGTTAACATGAATTTCCAAATTATTTTCTTAATTAAGTTATTTTCAAAATTAATTATTTTTCTAATTTTTATTCAACTTATTTTTTATTACTAAAATTATTTTTCAATCAAGTCCCGAAAGATTAAATCTTTGAAGTCTAGCACTTCTTGGATTTTTGGGATAATCAGTATTGGGGTGTACACCTTAAATAGTGTATTATTCGACTTCTCATTTTATTTTCCTTTTAAATAAAAGAAATATCATAGGACTCTAGCATTCTTTATGATATTTTTTCTATTTATCCAAACATTTTCCGAATGAAAAAGGTGTTGTTAGGATCCAGCATCCGAATGATACTCCGATTAATTGATTGTGAGGCCGACGCCTCATCTATTAAATAATCGTCATTTCTCCTATACTTTTCGAACTCAATCTCGTATTCTCACCTCTCGTGCCGTAAACTCTTTTTCGTACTCCTAATTTCATTTCAAATTACTTTCAGCGCTATTTTATTGATTAAAACTCCGAAAGAGGGAGATTCTTGGAATCTAGCATTCCTTGAATTTTCGAGTGAACAATTCTCGAGGCACGCCCTTTGAGTTGTTATTCACTCAATCTTTCGATTCTCTCAAATTCAATCATTTTCAAACATTCTCCTAAGTCGAATGCTCGTCCGCATTCGCAATCCATTTCATTCACAACTCCTCGTGGTTTCGATATTGGGGGCACCCTCAGGGACTAATATCGTTTCTCACAATCCTAACCCTTGACACGTCGTCAAGTCGGTTTCATTTTCAAACAAATCCTCGACACGTCGTCGAACTACTTCAAAACAACTTCCTTTAGCCTCGCGTGCCATTTTTCGATTCGATCCTTTCACAAACATTTCCAAAACTTACAAAAGAGATGTATTCTTAGAATCTAGCATTCTTTGAATATTCGAATGAGTAGCTCTCGAGGCATGCCCTTGAGTTGTTATTAGTTCATTCTTTCAATTTCAAAACACCCAACTCTTATCTTCAATCTATCCAACCCAATTCCCGAAAGAACTGAGTTCTTGGAATCTCGCATTCCTTGAATTCTTGAGTGACAAGCTCTTGAGGCGCGCCCTTGGGTTGCTTGTCAGTCACTCCTTCGTCTCTTTCTCAAACTCCCAACCTATTCAACCTCATCTTTTCGTGGTCGTTACCACGAACTACGACTGCTCTGATTCTTCATTCTCGTCCGAATGTAAGATACGTAGGCACAAGATTGCGATGATCTTGGCGAGCTACCTTCTATTTATCTCCCGTTTCCCCCCATCCTTTCCCGTAGTCGAACTACGACGCTCTGATTTCTCATTCTCGTCCGAATGAGCATACGTAGGCACAAGGGCCCCAATCCTTGGCGAGCACCCTATCCTCTAACCACCCATCTCTCCTTAGCGTCTTTAACCTTTTACACTACTGATGCGTGGTTTTTCGCAAGTGTACGAATCACGTCAAAGTAATATAAAAGATTATCGAATCCACAGAGACCAAGTGTCAATCTATCGTACCTGTTGTTATGGTGTTTATCTAAGGCAACTATTTTTAAGGGTTTTAGTAAGGGTGCAATGGTAAATAAAATTATAATTTTAAATAATAAATAAAAGACAGGCTCGAATGTAATTCACGTAATCAATGATAATCCAGTACTTGTTAATGGAACTACTTATGGGCAATGTTTTCTCTTTTGAAAGGAACTAATTTAACAGGAACTGTCGCTTTCGCGTATTCAGAACCGAGTTGTACTCTCTAATCAACCCCTCCTATTGTCACGGATAAAAAGGTGCGTACTGCGTTAGAGTAGTAAACCTATTTTTAAGAAATATAGTTTCTTAACAAAGTTGAAAAGTATTTTAACCTGGACTTCTTAGCAAAAAGAGGTTCTTATGAACCAGACTCTAAATCTCATAACGCGTCCGAAAATCGTTTTAAAATCTCTTTTCTTTTTAATCTAAAAACTCCTAATGAACTATACAAAGCGCTTTTGGCTGTTTTTGAAATAGTTAAAAACAATTACTTGAATTGAAAGATAAAATAGCCCTTAGGTGTTTCCACGAACAATTATACTGATTACTGGTTTAATTACGATCCTTACATTCTAACCTTTATGGGATTAGTTAGACATGATAAAGTAAATATTCTTTTTATAGTTTTTCATATAAGTAATTTAAAGCGAGTGCGGGAAGTAAGCAAAGTAAATGTGCGAGTGCGGGAAATAAACAAAGTAAATGTGCGAGTGCGGGAAATAAACAAAGTAAATGTGCGAGTGCGGGAAATAAACAAAGTAAATGTGCGAGTGCGGGAAATAAACAAAGTAAAGTGCGAGAAAATAAATAAAAGTAAAGCAATGCGGAAAAATAAAATACTAACTGGAATTAAAATGGCGGCAGGATTAACTTCCTCCAGAGTGCTCCAAAACTCGAACCACAGACAGATTACAGACTCGATCACTCGATTGCAGAGGCACCCCGATGTGGAATGGCAACTGCTTTAAAACTGATATATGCCTAGAGAATTCTAATTCTGGATGAAGAAAAACGAAAATCTAAGGTCCTATTTATAGGAGAAACTGAAAGCATGAAATGACCGGGACGCCCCTCCACTAAAAAGTGGAGGTTATGAAATTTTGCCTTGTGGCGCCCGCCACAAGGTCATGGCGCCCGCCATGGTCCCTACAGGGGATGATGGAGTGGGGATCGTGGGTCTTGGAGGTTGAGGAGTGGTCTTGAGACGTGGCCACGTCATGGCTAACCCCATGGCGCCCGCCACGGTGGGTGCCGCAAGTGCAAAATGCTGAATTTCTAGGTTTTCGTCCGTTTTTACTCCTTTTTCGCTCCTTTTCCCGATTCAAGCTCCGATTTTTATAAAAACCTGAAAACATAAGAAAACAAAGCAATAACAAAGCAAAACAACAATAAAAGCTAAGAATGCATGCGAAATCGGAGTCAGAAATACGGTGAATTTTAGTGTGATCAAATTCTCCCACACTTAAACCTTTGTTTGTCCTCAAGCAAACATTAAAGCTTAAGAAAATATGGTGTCAACACTCGTCTTTGGGCTAAAGGGATTCTAAGTTCAAGTCAGGATGCAGTGACAGATACTAACTAAGTGAACCAAGGGTACCATAGTAACACAAACACAAACTTCAATCCTATATCAACCACTCCATGTCATCCCACGATACCTAGGCCTATCTTCTCATCTTTTTGTGTCCTTTTCATTCAGGCGCAATCACATTAAGCCCGTTATCCGTACATGCCTCATAGTAGAGTGACCGGTTAGTGATTCTGATCCATAACATAAGGTTTCTGGCACATAAGCATGTGTAAACCTGTTTTTATTTCGCCTAAATGTAGTTGCGGGGGATCGGATCGTAATCCGCCCTACCAAGTTCAGTGCCAGATACCTCTGAACCAACTAACAATAGGTGACTTGCAATTTTTTTTTTTTTGTGGCAAAAATTTTTTTTTTCTCTTTTTTTGGTTTAAATGACTTTGTGAGGGTCACCTATACCAGAGTTTGCCTTTTTTTCTCTTTTTTTTTTTTATTTTTTTTTATTTTTTTTTTTTATTTTTTTTTATTATTTTTTTTTTATTTTTTTATTTTTATTAGCACTGGATCATTCACTTATATTCATCGGCCCCCTACGTAGAGTATGCTTAGGCCGGAGCTGACTGCTAAAATAAACTACTTAGGACAATTTTTTGAATGATAGTAAAGGCCATGGTGGTGGGGTTTAGGAGTGATTCCTATATTCAAGAGGTCTATGGTGCTAAAATGGTTCTGATGTTTCAAAAAGTTGACCTAAGTCACCACATCCTAATCTAAACCTGTCTCAAAGCCCAAAAAACATGTGAAACAACATTGTTTTCTTTTTAAAAATTTTCTGGTAAGGCTAAGGAAATGGGAAAAAATGAAGATGAACTAAAAAGACACTATACTGGTGACTCGTCAGACTCATGCATTATCTAAGAAAAATAAATTACTGAAAAGGGAAATAACTGAAAGGAAATTAACTAAAAAGGGAAATAACGGAAAGCAATAAAATCCCCTCCCACACTTAAATCGAACATTGTCCCCAATGTTTCGAAATAAGATAAGGGGGGTAACCTGGAAAAAGACTACTGAGGAGGGGCACTGGTGCCTTCGCCGTCCTGATGTGATGGTCTGGAACGACGGGATCTACTACGATGCTGGTCCCTCCGGTCGAGTCGTGCTGATAAAGCAGCCTGAGCACTCCGGACCTCTCGAAGGTTACCCAAGATGGAACCCTGAGTAGCCTCTACAAGCTGGTAGTGTCGGCTGTTGAACTCTCTCTGACGGTTCTGCTCTAATGAAATATCGTTCAAGGTACGACAAACGTTGCTATAAGCACGATCCGAAACCAATCGCGATTGTTGCATGAAGCTCATATTGTCCGTCAGCTGCTGTGAAATAGTAGAGAGAAGGCCATCACGCCTTTCTTCTCTAGCTGTCATATCACGCCACATCTCCTCGGTGACAAAGAATCCAGGAGCAGTACCTGCAACAGGGTTAGAGGAAGATGGTGCAGTGTGTGACTGTGAAGGACGATGGGGGGACATGTGAGGGATGGGAGACTGCTCTCTCCGATCATACTCATCATCAGTGTCATGTGCCTCCCCATCGGGAATATTAGGAGGAAGTGGACCCAAAACACGTGGAGCATTAAGATCATAGGTCCAGTTCCTTTCATCACGTACATCAGTACGTCTACTGCATGGTAAAGCAACAGATGGGATAGCTACCCCATGAACCATCAACTCATAACCACCTTCTCTCCTTGTTCGGCACAATTTCATGTCTTTCAGAAATTTTAAATTAATTGTGCGAGGAGGTAGTGGTTCAAGTGTAGCTATCTCATCATTCAGGCCAAGAGCCCGAGCAATAGACGTAACAAGCCCTCCAAAAACAATCGGTCCTGTTTTATTAGTAAATAAAGTCATGTGGGCAAGCATAAACGGGACCGGATTGATGTGGGTTCTAGTGAGGCATCCTTGCAAAAATAGGAGTTCACGAGCATTAACCTTGTTTGGACTTTCCCGGCCAAAAATAGTACATGCCAAAAGAAGTCTAAAAACTCTTATGGCCGGGTTGTGAATGGTCGACGCAAGTATCCCTTCAAAAGAATTAATTGAAGTACTTGAAAGCCTTAGCCAGAAGGTAAATACCTCGGCCGACCATTCAGCATCCAAAGGTGCCTCACAAATCGAACCTTCCCTATGAGGGATTCCTAACAAATCTGCTAGCTCATTGGTACTGAATTCATATTCAATTCCAAACAGTCTAAAAATAACAGTACCGACAGTGCTAGCAGTGTTAGGACTGACAGTGTATATCAAAGAACTCAAAAACTCAGTTGTCAGCCTCTCATAGGTAGGTTCCTGATTAATGAAAATATTATGCAAGCCTAGAAATTCTAATAAATTAAAAACATTATGATAAATACCCAAAGCATACAGACAGTTATCGTCGACGTACCTAGTCGAGAGGATTTCTCGACTTTGAAGCCTCTGAATAATTTTCCGTTGCCTTTCGCCCGGTCTTCCATCACGAAGAATAAATCCGTTGAACTCCATTGTTGAAAAGCTCCTTAGGTAGTGAAAATAGTAGAAAAGTGGTTTATGAGGGGAATGATAAAGTTTTGATTTTTTTGGTTTTTGATGGATGAAAATGGAAATGGATGTTGGATATGTTTTATGGATGGAGGGTATTTTGGAAATGGGGGAGCTTTAATGGGGTTCAAGGAGGATTTGGAAGGTTGAAAAAATGGGTTTTTGGTGAAGAAAGGGATGAAAATGGTGGAAATGGGGTTTGAATCCCGTATTTGTTGATGGTACGGTGTGGCGCCCGCCACAGGGCCTATGGCGCCCGCCACAAGGCCAATTCCTGGGCCTTGTGGTTTTGGATCCTCCTTTGGGCCTTCCTTGCACCTTTGTCTTCCGGGGGGTCTGAATAGCGTTTTCTTCTTCTTTTCAAGGCATTGGCTTGCATATTTTTGTCTTATATATTTTTTTTTCTTTGCACGACAAAAATAAAATAATTAAAAATCAAAAAAGAAAAAGAAAAATAAAAATTAGTGCATAATATGTATATATATAAGGAATTCAAAGTGCATGAAAATATAAAAGCTGCAATAAAGTAAAATATGTCTGGAAATGTGATAAATAAAAGGAAGTTAAATACTAGGGTAGTGCTGTCAGGGTGGAATGAGTCATGTGGTAGGTTTCTTATCCTGGCTTGATCCACGAATCTCAGATATCTCCCTCCGAAGCTCGTCGATCGCCTGATGTAGAGCATCGGTCTCTGAGGCATGAGTGAGATCAGAAACCTGCATCTGTAACTCTAAGTCTGCCACTTCCTGCTTGAGCAGGGCAGTCTCCTTGCGGAGCTCATAAATCTGTGTTTGTAGGTCAGGTGGCTGCAGAGACATATTGTTAGACATAACAGTGATTCGGGGAGTAAGAGGTGTAGGAGTGTACTCAGCGGCGGGAGGCGATTTCGGCTCTTCGACAGTCTCTCCATAACCCTCTAGAGCATAACTCCAATTGGCAGGATCATGGACACTGGTCATCAGCGGATCTGGTAATGTAAAGTAGTGTATCGCTTCACCGTCGATCAGCAATCTAAACCTGTTGGGCTCAAAAGAAGCCCTCCTCATCAGTCCTCTATCAAGACAAAAATCAATATCCAGGGTGGTGTAGCAGTAGAAGGTCCTGAGGTGCAATAGCTTGCGAGACAAACCCAATGCAGTAGCAATCTGTGTAACAATCCCACCGACATGGATGATTCCTACTGATGATCTGGCAACACTAGCAAGGCCCTTCAGTAGAAAGTTGCCACAAGCAACAGGGCGAGACTGAGTCGCACAAAACAGTAGGAAAATCTCCTCTTCACTTAGCAGTGTCTCTGTATCTGGAAAACCTAGGAAAGAATGTGCTAGAATCATCTGGAAGTACCTCAATGCAGGGTTGTGGATTACCTGAGAAAACTGGGTAGAAGGATCTTGGCTCCCTCCGCCTGATATTTTAGTCCAAAACTTTTCCACTTCTCTGCTCATAAAATACCCCATCAGAGTCTCTGGAATAGCATCAGGAGTAGTCTGGAAACCTAGCAAGTCACCAAACTCTTTGTGAGAGAATGAGTAGTCAATCCCGAACAACCTGAAAACAGCGAGTCCATCGGGTCCAGCCCAAGGGTCATGATGAAACGAGCTGAGGAACTCAAGAGTC
Source organism: Lathyrus sativus (assembly GCA_963859935.3). Classification (NCBI taxonomy): domain Eukaryota; kingdom Viridiplantae; phylum Streptophyta; class Magnoliopsida; order Fabales; family Fabaceae; genus Lathyrus; species Lathyrus sativus. The sequence continues at coordinate 496,051,248 of OZ012736.1, forward strand.
AAGTTCCTATAAGTGTTGTTCCTGTCGTCAAACTGGTCCCACTGGAGTTGATGGCATAAAAATCTGACGCTTGGCTCTATCCCCAAGGCATCCATGCAGTCATGGTCAGGGTACCTGGTAGGAGCCATAGGGCGTCTCATGTGAACATAGTAACGCTCTCTCTGTGCATCATCTCTAAAGGCCACGTGCATGTCATCAGGGTTCTGCATTCTGTACAAGGTTAGCAAACAAGTCCTGAAAGCACATAAAACATTCAATCGTGAGTCCTGACATAATAATAAAATAAACAAATTAAAATAAAGTAAAAATAAAAAGTACAAAAATAAGAAAAACCATGGGTTGCCTCCCATGCAGCGCTTGTTTAACGTCATTAGCTCGACGACCGATATTTAAACATCATTGGAAGGATATGGTGGATCACTCAGAGTATGACAGGTGTATGTTGTTGGAATGTCACCTCCTTCGTAGGGCTTCAACCTCTGTCCATTGACTATGAACGGTTTACATGTTTGGTTCTTGATTTCAATAGCACCAGATCTCAGGATCTTAGATACTTCGAAAGGGCCAGTCCATCTCGAACGGAGTTTACCTGGAAATAGTCGTAGCCTAGAATCGAACAGGAGAACAGGATCGCCTATTTTGAAGTCTCTTCTTATGATTCTTTTGTCATGCCAAGCTTTTGTTCTTTCTTTGTATATGATGGCATTTTCGTAGGCAGATTGTCTGAGCTCTTCTAATTTGTGGATATCAAGGATACGTTTTTCACCAGCTGTCAAGTAATCCAAATTCAAAGTTTTGATGGCCCAATAGGCCTTATGCTCCAACTCAAATGGTAAGTGACATGATTTTCCATAGACCAGTTGATAAGGGGTTGTTCCTATAAGAGTTTTGAAAGCGGTTCTATAGGCCCATAATGCTTCTTGAAGTTTCTGCGACCAATCTTTTCTAGATATAGAGACAGTCTTCTCGAGGATTTGTTTTATCTCCCTATTAGATACTTCCACTTGTCCATTGGTCTGTGGGTGGTATGGTGTTGCTACTCTATGCTTAACTACATACTTGCTTAAAAGTTTATCAAATATTCTCGATATGAAGTGTGATCCTCCATCACTTATGACTAAACGGGGTGTTCCAAACCTGGGAAATATATAATTCTTGAATAATTTGATGACTACTCTGGTGTCGTTTGTGGGTGCGGCGATAGCTTCAATCCATTTAGACACGTAGTCAACAGCTACTAATATGTACTGATTTCCAAAAGATGGTGGGAACGGTCCCATAAAGTCCATACCCCATACGTCGAAGAGTTCTATTTCTTGGATATTTCTTAACGGCATTTCATTACGTCTTGAAATATTTCCTGTGCGTTGGCATCTGTCACACTTGACAATGAAAGCATGGACATCACGCCACATAGTAGGCCAGAATAGGCCAGCTTGAAGAATCTTGGCGTAGGTCTTAGATGTGCTTGCATGTCCACCATAGGGTGCAGAGTGACAATGCTCAATTATATTATTTACCTCTTCTTCTGGAACACAACGGCGGAAAATGCCATCTTTACCTCTCTTGAAAAGAAATGGATCGTCCCAATAGAAGTTCCTCACATCACTATAGAATTTCTTCTTCTGGTGGTAGTTTAGATCAGGGGGTATGATGTCAGCGGCTAGGTAATTAACAAAATCTGCATACCAAGGTACATTGCTTATAGCTAAGGATTTATGAAATTGCTCATGAGGGTCTGGGTTATCATCTTCAATGGTTTCTAGTTGGGCTATCAGTCTATCATAGGCAAAATCGTCATTTATGGGTACTGGATCAGGTTTCAGGTATTCTAGCCTAGATAGGTGATCAGCTACCACATTATCAGTGCCTTTCTTGTCACGGATATCCAAATCAAACTCTTGTAATAATAGAATCCATCGAAGTAACCTAGGCTTGGCATCCTTTTTGCTTAGTAAGTAACGAATGGCAGCATGGTCGGTGTAAACTATAATCTTGGCTCCTACTAGATAAGATCTAAATTTGTCTATTGCAAAAACTACAGCTAGGAGCTCTTTTTCGGTTGTTGCGTAGTTGAGCTGTGCAGCGTCTAGGGTTCTACTGGCATAATAAATCACATGTAACTTCTTATCTTTTCTCTGACCTAGAACGGCTCCAACAGCATAATCACTGGCGTCACACATTATCTCAAACGGTTCCGACCAATCAGGGGGTTTCATTATAGGTGCTGAAATCAGAGCTTGCTTCAGAAGATTAAATGCTTCAGTACATTTTTCATCGAAGATGAACTCAGCATCTTTCATTAAAAGACCAGTTAAGGGCTTTGTTATTTTGGAGAACTACGATTATTGACACGGTGGGAGAACTGACTTTAAACAATGTTGCGGATAGCAAGAGTCGCCACCGACTTTTATTTTATCCATAAGGAAAGGTTATAAAAGAACAGGAAAGACCTTAGAGAATATTTTGGGTCCGGGGGGTAGGTTATGAAAAGGGAAGGTGTTAGCACCCTTTTCATCCATGGTTATCCATGGGCTCTTAGGTACTTAAGCTCACTTTTGAATTGTTTTGAAAGTGTAGTGTGTGAATAGAAAATTTTCAGAATAGTTAATAAATAATCCATGTAAGGATGTGTTAAGAACTTGTTTGAAAACTTGTTGAAAATTTGTTTAAGTGTGAAACAGTTTTGAAGTGAGCAAGTATCTAGGAGTAGCCTACCCTAATGTTTTAAGGTCTTTCTTATTCTTTATTCTTTCCTTTAGTAAGACTATCCCTACTATAATGGAGTAGGTAGTCCTTACTTTGGATGTTAAGGGACATGTGAGGGACAATTGGATTTTTGAAGGCCATTGTGGGGTGTAATAAGCAAACTGGAGGGACTATCATCATTTTTCAAAAGGGACTCGATTCGTAAAGGCAACCATAAGGGACTTTGATGATTTTCTTTTTGAGGGACTTGCTTTATACACCCCACTTAACCAATATTCGTAGGCAACTGGAGGGATATCCTTAGGAAGTGAGACGGCGATTAAAATCGACTTACGTGTGTGACGTGTTTATTTTAATTATCCTTATTTAAAAGTGATCTAAATTTATTTTAATATTACATACATGTTGTTACACTCCCTAATTACTAACCATAATAATAATTAAATAATTAAACAACTTTACATCCAAGAAACAATTACAAAATAATAAGCAAAATAATTAAATAGCAAAGATAAATAAAATATAAATAAGCAATAATAAATAATAAAGGGGGTTAATTCTAAGTTTACTCGGCAAGACATCGCATCTTGTGCCTACGTATCCTTACGGGAGTGGAATCAGAGTAATCGTAGTTCCCCTCAATAGGGAGGTTAGAAACTTCTTGACTGTGGTCAAGGTCTCAAGGGGAATAAACGCATCTTAAGGACACGCTTACGTGGAGTGTAGAAACTCCAAATCTCTACGTTGAAATGTTAAGTTGTAATTAGGGTTAAATTAGGGATTCCACGGCGGGAAACCCTAAAATGAGCGCGGCGGCTCTTTGACCTAATGCTAAGGGTAAAATTGTAATTTTGCCTGCGGAGAGGCATTTGTGAAAATTAGGGTTTGTAGTTTGTAGTTTTGAGGATTTGAAATTGAATGTGTGAAGTTTTACGGACTATTGGCGCGGCGGCCAAACAGTTAGACCTAACCTTCGGATGTGTGCAATGTGACAGAAATAATAGTAAACGCGTGAGATAATTGAATCATGCAAACAGAGAGATAATGTCATAATTTAAACCATGCAAGCAGAAATTTAAAGGCAGAATTTAAAGAGCGATTGTTAAGTTCGCGAGGTTACATGAGAGGAGCAGATACAATATGATAATGAAATTTGAATTGAACAATAATAAAATAAAATAAATAACGGTTCTAGTTATTATTTTAAAAAAAGATTTTAGTTATTATTTTAAATTTATCTAAAAAAAAGTTTTTCTTAAAAATAATAGGTTTTCATATTAATTTGGAAAAGATGTTAATGTTATTTATTTTAAAAAAACAGATTTTTATATTATAACAAATTTTAATAAATTAATGATAACAATAATAATAATAATGGTAATAATAATGATAATAATGATAATAATAATAAATAATGATAATAATAATAATAATAATAATAATAATAATAATAATAATAATAAAGCAATAATGAATTTTAAATGTGCCAAATAACCCAACAATGTTGCTAACGCCGAAATGCGCTCATCGCAACCAGATCTAAATCGGACGAAACAAAATTTATCGCAAAGAAAAAGAAATTAAGCAAAAAAATAGTATTATTGCTCACACAAAAATGCGATCATCGCAACCAGATCGAACTAACACAAATGTCACGCGTCATGCACACAAATGTGCAAACATCGTATCGACATAATTCGATCAAAAATCTTATATATATAAACTCTAACAATTTAAAAATTATATATATATAAACGTAACAGTAATAGATAAAGAAAAAGAAATAACGGTAATAGATGAAGAAAAAGAAATAACGGTAAAAGATGAAGAAAAAGAAACAACAGTAATAGATGAAGGAAAAGAAATAACGGTAAACGATGAAGAAAAAGAAACAATAGTAATGGATGAAGAAGAAAACTAAATAACGGCAAACGACACTCACTCCTCTTAGGTTTTTTTCATCCTCTCCCCTTTTTTTCAACAAGGCAACACATGTATATATAGGGAACAAATTAGGGTTAACACCAAATTGTCAATAATGTCCCTAAAGCCCATTTTAAAGCCCAAACTAAATAATTAGTTAAGAAAAAATAAAATTTAAATAATTTAAAATAATTAAAATAAACTTAAAATAAAAACTAATAATCCTATTGATTCCTAAAATAAAAAATATTATAAAAAGAACAAAATTTTTTTCAATATTTTTTATTTTATGATTTTTTGGATATTTTTATGAATAATTTAGAAAAAAGTGAAAAAAATAATATTTTAAAAAATGATTTAATTAAAATACGAAAATAATAATTAAATAATAATAAAAAACTATTTTTATTATTTTTTTAATGAAAGATAGAAAAATTTAGAGTAAAAATAATAAAAAACAAAAAAAAGTGACAAAGGTGAGATTCGAACTCTCAACCTCTCACACTCATAACTCCTTACACATGTCCTCCTGCCAATTGTGCCATTTTTACTTTTTAGAAAAAAAATGCATGCCATATGATATTTACCTGCAAAAAGTCAAACGACTACACAAATTTGTTAGTAATTGATTAAATGCAATGAAATGCGACGACAAATCTTAGGGCAAAATTTGGGGTATTACAGTTATTATGATAATATTTCTCACCCAACCTCTCTTTGATGTTGGCAAAAAAAATCATGAAGTTTGACTTTGGTTTGACCACAGTTGATCTCAGTTTGACCTTTTAACTGCATTGACTGCTTTTGACTTATCTGATCATCTGACTGAGCAAACTTTTGAGAAAAGTCTTGAAACTTGACATGGGGGTTCTTATACACATATAAGATGTTATGAAGCTCACTTGAAGTCTTGGAAGTCCATTTAGCCTGATTAAAGTCAAAACCCTAGTTTTGGATGCACTGCTTAGGAGGTGCATTGTCTGAGGGAATTGTCAACTCTTCTGACCAATTGTGAATTTTGTGAACCTTGTGAACCTTCTTGGAACACAAAGTCTTGTATTGTGAGGGCAAATTTTGGGGTGCAACTGCTGCCCCTGATTGAAGTCATGAGAGGCTATCAGGAGGATAAAATAACCCTGAGGTTACAATAAAGCAGTCCCAAAGTAATAAGAAGCTCATCAGGAGGATAAAGTAACCCTGAGGTTACAATAAAGCAGTCCCAAAGATCATAAGATTGTTTGTTGGATAATTAACCTGAAAACAAGGTAGCATTCTGTATAACAACATTAGTTTATGCTTTATGTATGCATGTATGACATGATGCACTTAGGTAATGTACTATAGACATATATGTTATGGTATGATGTAAATGATGTATGTATGCTATGACACTGCTGGAAGTGTCTGGATATCCTTGTATAACAACTGCTGGCCAAGGAAAATAAATCCCGATTCGTTGTTGAAGAATATATAACCCCCCGTCTGCTGGGGATAACAAGGTATAGATAACCTCCCGTTGTTGGGGATAACAAGGTATAGATAACCTCCCGTTGTTGGGGATAGTAAGGTATAGATAACCTTCGTTTTCGTTTGATAGTAGGATAAGTATAACATCCCGTCTTCGTTCATCGTGCCCTTATTGGAAAGTAATTTCCCGTATATCCGTATGAGGATAAAAGAGATGGATATAAATTCCAGGGGAGATTAGACTTTGTGAAAATGGATTAGTCCTACTGATGGTTTGTAACTGTCTTGTAAAGATGAACCGGCGAAGCTTCGTTGAAATCCTTCCCTCGTTCGTCCTTAGTAAATACTATTACTGCATTTTCATGCATTTCTGGTAAACATCAATCATATTAAAAGCATACATGCATTTCTGGTAAACATCAATCATATTCAAAGGCATACATACATTCAAACACAACCAATGGACGTTTCGCTTATGTAAATAGGGTAAAAGTAAATCTGGATTCAAAAGATGGAATTTATTTATATCAAAAGTGACCCATACACGGGTAAGTTTGTACAAGGAGACATAAACCCTAGTAAGAGAATTTTGTCATGAAGTTTTACAAAAAGAATCAGCTATGTGGGAAATAATCCTATTGAGTTTCAATTCTACTATTGCCACTCAAGTATCTCATCTTCTTGCTGTTGAGACGGAAACGATTGGATTGAGCTTTATCTGTTTGAGCTTGAGTAAGTAGTACAACTGGTTGCAGTTTCATGAGTGATCCAAACGAGACATAGTCATACGCTTTAATCCCTAACTTTTGCCTGGATTGCCCTTTCAGGTTTTCAATCCACCGGGATACCCTTTTTTGCCCAAGCCGCCTTTTCAGGTTTTCGACTTGCCGGGTGTACATCTTTTTATATATATATCCCTAATTTTTGCCCAAACCCTTTTGGTTTGCCGGGATGCCCTTATTTTTGCCTAGGCCTATCAACCTAGCGGGTCTCTTTTTATGCGTAGTATTTTTTAACTATGTCTGCGTTTACAGGTTGTGGGAAGTCTTCACCATCCATTGTAGTCAGTATCATGGCACCTCCTGAGAACACTGTCTTGACTACAAATGGTCCCTCATATGTTGGAGTCCACTTGCCCCTAGGATCACCCTGTGGTAATATGATACGCTTGATTACCAAGTCACCAGCCTGATATACCTTTGGCTTAACCTTCTTGTTAAAAGCTTTGATCATCCGTTTCTGGTACATCTGGCCATGACAAACTGCTGCTAACAATAGCAACTTGCATACCCATGATACATGCCTCATACTCAGCCATGTTATTGGTACAATAGAAACAAAGTCTGGCAGTAATCGGGGTATGACAACCTTCAGGGGAACTAATCACAACACCAACACCATTACCATGTGCATTGGAGGCACCATCAAAAACCATAGTCCATCGGGATCCTTGTTCAGGTCCGTCATATTGTCCAGGTTCTTTGGTAACAGACATAATGTCTTCATCAGGGAACTCAAAATTCATTGACTGGTAATCATCTACTGCTTGATGAGCCAAATGATCAGCAACAACACTCCCCTTAATGGCCTTCTGAGTAGTATACTGTATATCATATTCCGTCAAGATCATTTGCCATCTTGCAATTCTTCCGGAGAGAGCAGGTTTCTCAAATATGTACTTGATTGGATCCATCTTCGAAATCAACAAGGTAGTATGGGTCAACATATACTGTCTTAGTCGGCGAGCAGCCCATGCCAAAGCGCAGCAAGTTTTCTCGAGCAGTGAGTATCTTGTTTCACAGTCGGTAAACTTTTTGCTAAGGTAGTATATTGCCTGCTCTTTTCGACCAGACTCGTCATGTTGCCCCAATACACACCCCATTGAGTTGTCTAATACTGTTAAATACATAATCAAGGGTCTTCCATCAACTGGTGGCATTAAAATTGGAGGTTCTAGCAAATATCTCTTGATTTCATCAAAGGCAGTCTGGCACTCATCATTCCATTCCATCACCTGATCTTTCTTCAACAACTTGAAGATTGGCTCACAGATGGTAGTTAATTGGGAAATAAATCTTGCAATGTAGTTCAATCGTCCCAAGAAACCTCTAACCTCCTTCTCAGTACGGGGAGCTGGCATCTCTCGTATAGCTTTCACTTTTGTTGTAACAACCTAGCAAGCTCTACAGGTATTTCACAATCGTCCTCGTTTCCGTCTTCAGTTTGATAGATCGGATTCTCGAAATTGTAATTGGCAATAGTAGAACTGTTATCAACTGGATCCAGAGTGGATGAGGATCTGCATTTTAGTGACGTGGGTGTGTGTAAGAACACATAGCTGATAAAGCAAAAATAAAAGAAAAAGAAAGACAAGGAACACAATATTTACGAAAACGAAACGTCCCCTGGTTTTATTGAATGAAGTATGCAAATGAAATGACAACCCGTAACAAGCACACCATTGTGCCCCGGGTAAGGCACATGGCTTGAAAGTTTTAATTGTTCCAGAAATTACAAATTTAAAAACATAACACAGTAATAGTATTTACTCCTGACTAAAGGAGATATGGATAACATTTTCAGCTTTCCAATTATTGAGTCCAGCACCCACAGTAGGAAAAATCCATGCCTCCAAGTTGTGGTCTTCATCTTGATCTCCCACAGCATTGATAACCCCTTGATTGGTGATACGAACAGCACGAGCACGACGAACAGCCTTCTGGGACTCTGCAGTGAAACCCAAACCAAACTTGTCAGACTTGTATGGAATATCAGGAAGCTGACCCCAAATAGTACAACCACCTTCTTCCACCACAGCTTTTGCATCATTGAGGGAGGCCATTGCCATTGTTGGAGGGTTTCTGATGACCACAGGAACCTTCTTCACAGCAGGAGGAGTCACACAATCCTTAACAGCCCAGGGAACCACTTCAAATGACTGACATGGAGTTTCAATGTATTCACCTTCTACTTCCAGATACTTGAAAGTGTTTACATGGCTGACAAAGTATTCTTCCTCTCCAAAGACAGTAACAACTTTTCCATTCACCGGATATCTCAACTTTTGATGTAATGTGGAGGTCACAGCACCTGCCCCATGGATCCAGAGACGACCAAGCAGACATGAGTACGAAGGACGAATATCCATCACATAGAATGTAGCGGTAAACACCTGAGAGCCAATCTTGATTGGAAGATCAATTTCCCCATGCACTACTCTTCTAGAACCATCAAAAGCCTTTACCACAATATTACTGGGCTTCAATACCGTATCTTCAGGACTCAGCTTGTTCAGGACTTCCTTAGGCAACACATTCAGAGAGGAACCATTGTCTATCAGCACATGAGACAGGGTAGTGCCCCTGCATTCAATTGAAATATGCAAGGCCCTGTTATGATCCCTCTTGGCAGGGGTCAAGTCAGCATCAGAAAATCCTAACCCGTTGTCATAGGTCAGGTGAGCAACACAATTCTCAAACTGGTCCACAGAAATTGCACTGGGTACATGAGCCATCTTTAGAAACTTGATCAATGACTTGGCATGAGCCTCAGAACATAATAACAGGGAGAGCATAGAAATCTTTGAGGGAGTATGCCCCAGCTGATCAACAATATCATAATCACTCTTGCGAATGATTTTCAATACTTCTTCCATCTGCTTAGAGAGGTCATCAGCAGCTGGCACATCAGTAGATACAGGCTCAATAACAGGACCCTTGCCCCGAGCATCAGTGGTGGAAGTAACAGCAGGAGTAACTGCACTCTTAGAAGCAACTGGAGGAGGGAAGACTCTTCCACTACGAGTGATCTTGCTAGATCCAGCAATATTATCAATGTCAACAGGCATATCAGGTAAAGGCTCCTGCTTGACACCATGGATGTAAACATCAGACCCGTAGTGCCAAGGCACAGCTTTGTCAGACGTATAAGGAATAGGACCAGGAGTGGTAATGATCAGAGGAGCTACTCTGGCTTCAGCAACAACCTTCACAGGACCTTCAGCAGTAATCTTGATTGGGCCCTGATGAGTGATTTTAATGGGACCCTTTGAAGTGATTTTTAGTGGTACTTTGTCAACCATGTCAACCTCTTCAATCTTCTTACCCTGAGTCAGATGATCCACCATACTTTCTACAGATGCTGGTCTTCTTTCAAACACTATAGTATATTTATCCATGAGACGTTGAATCCCCTCTCTCAAAATGAAGCAACTATCCGGCTTATAGGTACAATATAGACAATCTTCATGACAACCTGGAAAGATCCCAGCTTGTACTAACCTCTTTTTGATAACAGACAATGGTGTGCTCAACTCCATAACTGAATAGACATGCAGATCTTCATCAATATCTTCATCAATGGCGTTGACAGTCTTCTCGTGATTTGGCATTGGAGCTGTAATCACATTTGGAGCACCTGGTGGATCAAACTCAATTTCTCCAGCATCAATCATATCCTGAATTTTGTTCTTCAAGACCCAGCAGTTATTAGTATCATGTCCTGGACAGTTTGAATGATATGCACATCGTGCATTGGGATTGTACTTGGGAGAGGTAACATTGGGATTCTGAGGAGCCTCCCTCAGGGTAATAAGTTCAGCCTTCAACAAGTGTTGCAATGCCTGAGCCATTGACATGTTGATCTTCGTGAACTGTCTTCTAGCCCTCTGTTGGTTGCCTTGAGGCTGCTCTGTTGTTGCAGGAGTTGGATTTGAAATATGAACTGCACTAACAGACTGATGCCTTCTGTTACGATCAGGCTGACCATACACAGCATTAGATTCTTTCTTCCCAGTGGGAGGCTTCTTTGCAGCACCTGATGAAGAAGTGCCCACTTGGATCTTACCACTCTTGATACCATTCTCTACTCGCTCTCCTGTCATGATCAACTCAGTGAAGTCAGATGATGAGCTTCCAATGAGATGACTGTAAAACGGACCATTCAGCGTACACATGAACATATCAACCAACTCCCTATCAGTCAAAGGGGGTTGAACTCTTCCAGCTAAGTCTCTCCACTTCTGAGCATACTCCTTAAAGCTTTCTTTGGCACCCATAGACATGCTTTGAAGCTGCATGCGAGTGGGGGCTAAGTCAGCATTGTATTGATACTGCTTGTAGAAAGCTTCAGCAAGGTCATTCCAATCTCTGATGTTGACACTCTCCAACTGATAATACCACTCTAGCTGAGCTCCAGATAAACTCTCTTGAAAGAAATGGATCCACAACTTCTTATCAGCAGTGTGGGGTTGCATTCTTCTGACATAAGACCTCAGATGCAATTTGGGACAAGAGACCCCATCATAGACAACAAACGTAGGAACTTTGAACCCAATGGGTATGACCACCCCAGATATCAAGCTCAAATCCTCAAAATCCAGCCCAGATGATTTCTGTAATTCCATAGCATCCATTCTATCCACCAGCATCTTGAATTTGTCTTTGTTAGGCTCATGGTAGTAGTTAGCCTCAGAATCAGAGTCCCCCATAGTGTTGTGGAGACTGCCTCTCTCCTGCTCAGATTCTTCAGATTCATAGTCTTCAACATATTCCTTGGTCTTGACAGGACCTTTGAACCTTCTTCCCATGTTGAGCAACCCAGCAGACCTTCTAGCCTTCTTAGTCTTCTTGGCCAGCAGTGTCTTCAATTCATCCTGCCCCTTGGATAGGTTCAGGATTAGCTCTTGGAACTGTGCATTCTGTGCCTGGAGATCCTTAACTGATTGTTCAAGAGCCATTGCTGAAATAAACAGCGAGAAGATGAGAAACCTGTGCACAATTATAAACCTGTGATGCAATGATATGGGAATGCATATGCAATGTTTTCAAGGACCGCAGGATTTAAATTTGCTTAAACAAACAAGAAAGTAACTTTTTATTAGTAATAACTTGTTTTGCCTTTTAGGCTTACAAAAAATGAAAACGAAATAAGTACAAAAGATGGGGTTTTAAGTCTCCCATGGACGTTTCCTCTTTGTGTTGAGGTATGAGTTGAGGTTTCGTTCCTCATGAAGTAGCTTTGTTAGCTCTAGGATCCTTGCTTGGCTTGCTTTGTAATGAGCCTCGAAAGTATCCCTTTGCTCTTTCAGTTGGATCCATGATCTCTGCAAGTCTTCCATATCAGTAGGCATGTCTGGGTGAAGGATGGTATAAGCTATGTCTCCTTCAGCAACAGGTTCCATGGTAACTGGTAGGATGGCAGGATATGGCATCATGAGTGTCTGAGCATGAAATCGTACCCATTTGAGATAAGCCTCCATAGGAATGGTGTACTTAGGCTCCAGTGTCTTGCTGTCAATCCTGTTTACCTTTCCCCAAGCTCGTATGAATCTCTGGCGGTAACCCTGAAGATCGTTGTCGTAGTCAAACACAATGCCCTGAATCAACATGTCATGTGGACCATCGCTCCGGGCGTAACCAAACTGTCGTAAAGCTAGAGATGGGTTGTAGGTGATGCCTCCTCTTATGCCTAGAAGTGGCACATTAGGAAACTCCCCACAACGGTCAATGATGGTGACATTCTCCATAGATCTGGAGCACCAATGGATGTCTGAGTGAGAAAGTGACATGATCCTCTTGGACCATCTGAACCCTTGCTCATTCTTCATTACTGAGCGAGGAAGGTGAGAAATAAACCACCTAGAAAGTAAAGGTATGCAGCACATCAAAGTTCCTCTTGCCCTTGTAGTACGGGTGTGAAGAGAATGTAGGATGTCTCCAAGTAAGGTAGGCACTGGATTGTGACTCAGGAATATGTTGATGGCATGAACGTCTATGAACTGATCAGGATTGGGGAACAACACTAAGCCATAAATCAATAAGGCTAAGATCTCCTCAAAAGCATCGTAGCTCATAGCCTTCAAGAACATTTGAGCTTTATCCACTAATACCTTGGCAAGAATACCTTTAACTCCACTTCTCGTCTCTAGAACAATGTCAGACTTCTTCAGATGTAGAGCTGCAGCAATAACTTCTGGTTTAAGCTCCTTCTCTAAGCCTGTGAATGGCTTCTGATCAAGAACAGGTATACCCAGAAGTTTAGAGAACTCCTCCATGGTTGGAACCAGCTGATAATCAGGAAATGTAAAGCAATGGTGCTTAGGGTCAAAGAACTGAAACAGCACACTCATCATGTCTTCACTGAACCCTGAAGTAACTAGATCCAATAAGTGACCATGTCTCTTGTTGAACTGGGAATGATCAGGCACTAGGGAAACCAACTCCTTGAGCTTAGCAGGTATCCCTACAAAGTTGATCCTGATGGTGTTTCTACGAGCAGAAGCCATGACCTGCAACAAAGAACAAAGATAAATCCTTTGGTCCTTGAAATGGTTAGGGAAAATGATATGCTTATGATGCATGATGATGTCATGATGTCATGCTCAATCACAAACATGTGGCACACACAAACAAGTCACACCATAGCCCTAGGTTTAAAGGCTTGCATGAGGTTCAAAGGCAAGTACCCTCCCCTGAAGTTAGATGGTTCATCCTGTCCTACAAAAGTAACCAGGTTCTAAGGGATCTCAATATCATTGATCCTTCACAAGGGTGGTTGTTCAGAAGGCAACTTACTTGCCAACCAAAACCCTCCAAGTTTAAGATCTCAATGAGCGTAGTATCGAGTGTCAACCAACTTCAGTCTGCACCAAAGCCGGTTACCTCACTACTTTCTAAAGGCCAAGATGAGTTAACTAGGGTTCTAAAAGTCAGTTAGTGCATTGACAACATATGGCAGCCTCAATATTATCCTCAACTTGACTTAAGGAATATAAGCACCAACCAAGAAGTCGCACTAACTATGGCCACCAGATCAACCGTATCGATATACGTCGTACAGTTTCCTTGGTCTATTGCCATTTACCTAAGGTACACTAGATCCGGGTTAGGACCTTTCACACATAAGAGCACCCCAACAATATAATAATAAAGCAAACAAGGCAAACAATTTAAAGTGATCTTAATTCCTAAGGGTACCCCTCTTAAATAGGTCCCCAGCAGAGTCGCCAGTTCTGTAACACGGTGGGAGAACTGACTTTAAACAATGTTGCGGATAGCAAGAGTCGCCACCGACTTTTATTTTATCCATAAGGAAAGGTTATAAAAGAACAGGAAAGACCTTAGAGAATATTTTGGGTCCGGGGGGTAGGTTATGAAAAGGGAAGGTGTTAGCACCCTTTTCATCCATGGTTATCCATGGGCTCTTAGGTACTTAAGCTCACTTTTGAATTGTTTTGAAAGTGTAGTGTGTGAATAGAAAATTTTCAGAATAGTTAATAAATAATCCATGTAAGGATGTGTTAAGAACTTGTTTGAAAACTTGTTGAAAATTTGTTTAAGTGTGAAACAGTTTTGAAGTGAGCAAGTATCTAGGAGTAGCCTACCCTAATGTTTTAAGGTCTTTCTTATTCTTTATTCTTTCCTTTAGTAAGACTATCCCTACTATAATGGAGTAGGTAGTCCTTACTTTGGATGTTAAGGGACATGTGAGGGACAATTGGATTTTTGAAGGCCATTGTGGGGTGTAATAAGCAAACTGGAGGGACTATCATCATTTTTCGAAAGGGACTCGATTCGTAAAGGCAACCATAAGGGACTTTGATGATTTTCTTTCTGAGGGACTTGCTTTATACACCCCACTTAACCAATATTCGTAGGCAACTGGAGGGATATCCTTAGGAAGTGAGACGGCGATTAAAATCGACTTACGTGTGTGACGTATTTATTTTAATTATCCTTATTTAAAAGTGATCTAAATTTATTTTAATATTACATACATGTTGTTACACTCCCTAATTACTAACCATAATAATAATTAAATAATTAAACAACTTTACATCCAAGAAACAATTACAAAATAATAAGCAAAATAATTAAATAGCAAAGATAAATAAAATATAAATAAGCAATAATAAATAATAAAGGGGGTTAATTCTAAGTTTACTCGGCAAGACATCGCATCTTGTGCCTACGTATCCTTACGGGAGTGGAATCAGAGTAATCGTAGTTCCCCTCAATAGGGAGGTTAGAAACTTCTTGACTGTGGTCAAGGTCTCAAGGGGAATAAACGCATCTTAAGGACACGCTTACGTGGAGTGTAGAAACTCCAAATCTCTACGTTGAAATGTTAAGTTGTAATTAGGGTTAAATTAGGGATTCCACGGCGGGAAACCCTAAAATGAGCGCGGCGACTCTTTGACCTAATGCTAAGGGTAAAATTGTAATTTTGCCTGCGGCGAGGCATTTGTGAAAATTAGGGTTTGTAGTTTGTAGTTTTGAGGATTTGAAATTGAATGTGTGAAGTTTTACGGACTATTGGCGCGGCGGCCAAACAGTTAGACCTAACCTTCGGATGTGTGCAATGTGACAGAAATAATAGTAAACGCGTGAGATAATTGAATCATGCAAACAGAGAGATAATGTCATAATTTAAACCATGCAAGCAGAAATTTAAAGGCAGAATTTAAAGAGCGATTGTTAAGTTCGCGAGGTTACATGAGAGGAGCAGATACAATATGATAATGAAATTTGAATTGAACAATAATAAAATAAAATAAATAACGGTTCTAGTTATTATTTTAAAAAAAGATTTTAGTTATTATTTTAAATTTATCTAAAAAAAAGTTTTTCTTAAAAATAATAGGTTTTCATATTAATTTGGAAAAGATGTTAATGTTATTTATTTTAAAAAAACAGATTTTTATATTATAACAAATTTTAATAAATTAATGATAACAATAATAATAATAATGGTAATAATAATGATAATAATGATAATAATAATAAATAATGATAATAATAATAATAATAATAATAATAATAATAATAATAATAATAATAATAATAATAATAATAATAATAATAATAATAATAAAGCAATAATGAATTTTAAATGTGCCAAATAACCCAACAATGTTGCTAACGCCGAAATGCGCTCATCGCAACCAGATCTAAATCGGACGAAACAAAATTTATCGCAAAGAAAAAGAAATTAAGCAAAAAAATAGTATTATTGCTCACACAAAAATGCGATCATCGCAACCAGATCGAACTAACACAAATGTCACGCGTCATGCACACAAATGTGCAAACATCGTATCGACATAATTCGATCAAAAATCTTATATATATAAACTCTAACAATTTAAAAATTATATATATATAAACGTAACAGTAATAGATAAAGAAAAAGAAATAACGGTAATAGATGAAGAAAAAGAAATAACGGTAAAAGATGAAGAAAAAGAAACAACAGTAATAGATGAAGGAAAAGAAATAACGGTAAACGATGAAGAAAAAGAAACAATAGTAATGGATGAAGAAGAAAACTAAATAACGGCAAACGGCACTCACTCCTCTTAGGTTTTTTTCATCCTCTCCCCTTTTTTTCAACAAGGCAACACATGTATATATAGGGAACAAATTAGGGTTAACACCAAATTGTCAATAATGTCCCTAAAGCCCATTTTAAAGCCCAAACTAAATAATTAGTTAAGAAAAAATAAAATTTAAATAATTTAAAATAATTAAAATAAACTTAAAATAAAAACTAATAATCCTATTGATTCCTAAAATAAAAAATATTATAAAAAGAACAAAAATTTTTTCAATATTTTTTATTTTATGATTTTTTGGATATTTTTATGAATAATTTAGAAAAAAGTGAAAAAAATAATATTTTAAAAAATGATTTAATTAAAATACGAAAATAATAATTAAATAATAATAAAAAACTATTTTTATTATTTTTTTAATGAAAGATAGAAAAATTTAGAGTAAAAATAATAAAAAACAAAAAAAAGTGACAAAGGTGAGATTCGAACTCTCAACCTCTCACACTCATAACTCCTTACACATGTCCTCCTGCCAATTGTGCCATTTTTACTTTTTAGAAAAAAAATGCATGCCATATGATATTTACCTGCAAAAAGTCAAACGACTACACAAATTTGTTAGTAATTGATTAAATGCAATGAAATGCGACGACAAATCTTAGGGCAAAATTTGGGGTATTACAGTTATTATGATAATATTTCTCACCCAACCTCTCTTTGATGTTGGCAAAAAAAATCATGAAGTTTGACTTTGGTTTGACCACAGTTGACCTCAGTTTGACCTTTTAACTACATTGACTGCTTTTGACTTATCTGATCATCTGACTGAGCAAACTTTTGAGAAAATTCTTGAAACTTGACATGGGGGTTCTTATACACATATAAGATGTTATGAAGCTC
Organism: Lathyrus sativus; assembly: GCA_963859935.3. Lineage (NCBI taxonomy): Eukaryota > Viridiplantae > Streptophyta > Magnoliopsida > Fabales > Fabaceae > Lathyrus > Lathyrus sativus. The sequence continues at coordinate 496,068,580 of OZ012736.1, forward strand.
ACTTGAAGTCTTGGAAGTCCATTTAGCCTGATTAAAGTCAAAACCCTAGTTTTGGATGCACTGCTTAGGAGGTGCATTGTCTGAGGGAATTGTCAACTCTTCTGACCAATTGTGAATTTTGTGAACCTTGTGAACCTTCTTGGAACACAAAGTCTTGTATTGTGAGGGCAAATTTTGGGGTGCAACAGCAGCGTCTAGGGTTCTACTGGCATAATAAATCACATGTAACTTCTTATCTTTTCTCTGACCTAGAACGGCTCCAACAGCATAATCACTGGCGTCACACATTATCTCAAACGGTTCCGACCAATCAGGGGGTTTCATTATAGGTGCTGAAATCAGAGCTTGCTTCAGAAGATTAAATGCTTCAGTACATTTTTCATCGAAGATGAACTCAGCATCTTTCATTAAAAGACCAGTTAAGGGCTTTGTTATTTTGGAGAAATCCTTGATAAAACGTCGGCAAAATCCGGCATGTCCAAGAAAACTTCTTATCTCCCTGATAGTCTTCGGCGGTTTTAGATTCTCTATGACTTCTATTTTTGCTTTATCTACCTCTATACCTTTTTCGGAAACTATATGTCCTAAAACAATCCCTTCGGTGACCATGAAATGACATTTTTCCCAATTTAGCACAAGGTTTACCTCCACACATCTCTCCAGGATTTTCTCAAGGTTGACAAGACAATTTTTGAAATCTGACCCACAAACTGAGAAATCGTCCATAAATACTTCCATGATTCCATCCAAATAATCAGCAAAGATAGACATCATGCAGCGTTGGAAAGTTGCAGGAGCATTACAAAGTCCAAAAGGCATTCTTCTATAGGCAAAGGTTCCAACTGGGCATGTAAAGGTAGTTTTTTCTTGATCTTCGGGGTGAATAGGTATTTGGAAGAATCCTGAATATCCATCTAAATAACAAAAGTAAGAGTGTCTGGCTAGGCGCTCCAACATTTGGTCTATGAATGGTAATGGGAAATGGTCCTTCCTAGTTGCTTTATTTAATTTTCTATAATCTATGCACATACGCCAACCTCCATCAGTTCTTTTTGCTACAGGTTCGCCCTTCTCGTTTTGCACGACTGTGATGCCTCCCTTTTTAGGTACTACATGCACAGGACTCACCCATTTACTGTCCGAGATCTGATATATTATACCTGCCTCTAGTAACTTAAGAACTTCAGTCTTAACTACAGTACTCATTATAGGATTTATTCTACGTTGGTGTTCTCTGGAAGGTTTTGAATCTTCTTCAAGCAAAATCCGATGCATGCATACGGATGGGCTTATTCCTTTTAGATCAGAGATCTTATATCCTAAGGCTGAGGGGTACCTACGTAAAACTTCTAATAATTGATCGGTTTCTTCTTGGTTTAAGGTAGCACTGACTATAACTGGACGGTTCATATCTTCATCAAGAAATTCATATCTCAGGTTTTTAGGCAGTTCCTTAAGTTTTACGGTCGGTTTTATAGGGCAAGGCATAGGATCTGGGGTAAGAGATAAACATTCGTGAAGGTTATCATCAATGTAGGGTGTTTTATAATTGTCATCTTCCAAAATAAGGGTTGATGGCAATTTTATAGATTCAGTTTCTTCTTCTTGTTCTAATTCCCTAATACATTCTTCGATGATATCTAAGGCATAACAAGAATTTCCTATCACAGGTGCCATAAGAAATTTTGACAATATAAATTCTATCTTCTGGCCACCTACCTCAAAAGTTAGTTTTCCCTTTTTAACATCTATTACGGCTCCAGCAGTCGATAAGAACGGTCTACCTAGGAGGATTGGTATGTCGTCATCTTCTTTAATGTCCATGACAACAAAATCAGTAGGTATAAACAGCTGACCTATCCTAACAGGGACGTCTTCAAGTATGCCTATAGGGTATTTAACGGATCTATCGGCTAATTGAAGTGACATCTTAGTAGGTTGTAATTCTCCTAAGTTTAATCTCTCACAAACTGCTAAAGGCATTAAGCTCACACTAGCTCCTAAGTCTAGAAAAGCTTTTTCGATGACATGATTCCCCAAAACACAAGGAATGGAAAAATTTCCGGGATCTTTATCTTTCTTTGCTAACCTATTTTCGGAAATAGAATTACATTCCACGGGTTTCGGATCTTCGAGTCTACGTTTATTTGTAAGTATGTCTTTGAGAAACTTAGCATAAGAAGGTATTTGGGTGATGGCTTCTGTAAAGGGGATTTCTACGTGAAGTTTTTCTATAACCTTAACGAATTTTTGATATTGATTATCGATTTGGGTTTTCTTTAATCTTTGAGGGTAAGGTATTGGTGGTTTGTATGGCGGTGGCGGTACATAGGTTTTATTTTTAGGTTCTTCTCCTTTTTCTTGACTTTCCGGGGTTTCAGGCTTCTCTGGTTCCTTTTCCTCATTCCTCTCAGAAGTTTCGGGCTCACTTAATCTAGGGTTTAAAGGTTCCTTATAAGCGGTTCCACTTCGTAGAGTAATGGCATTAGCTTGCCCTTTCGGGTTTTGTTGAGGTTGTCCAGGGAACTGTCCTCCAGGTGTAGTCTGTGGGGCTTGGTTTAACGCTACCTGAGAGATCTGGGTTTCAAGCATCTTATTATGAGTAATAATTTGATCAACCTTGGTTCCTAACTTGGTAATTAGTTCGTTAACATGGACGTTATGGTTCATGAACTCTTTGTTTTGTTGTTTTTGAGCAACGATAAAATCTTTTACAACTTCCTCAAAGCTCGGGCTAGGTGGTACAGGTTGCATAGGTTGATTTGTTCTAGGGGCTTGGTAACCTTGTTGTCTCGGAGGTGCGGTATTTTGGATAGGGTTATTATTTTTGTAGGAGAAGTTTGGGTGATTCCTCCATCCAGGGTTATATGTGTTTGAAAATGGGTTCCCTTGGGTATAGTTCACTTGCTCAGTGTTGGTTTCATTCAACAGATTGCATTCGGCGGATTGGTGTCCTTGCGTTCCACATATCTCACAATTCGGCGAAACTGCGGCTACAGTATTCGGAGTTGTGCACATATGTTCGACTCTAAGGGCCAATGCGTCCATTTTAGCCTGCATTATGTCTATAGAGCTTAGCTCATGTATTCCTCCTTGGGCTTCCTTCTTTTCCACTGTCGCTCGTTCTACTCCCCATGATTGATGGTTTTGGGCCATATCCTCGATAAGGGCACTAGCTTCAGGGTAAGGTTTGTTCATCAGTGCGCCACCAGCGGCAGCGTCGATGGTCATTTTAGTGTTATAAAGAAGTCCATTATAGAAGGTTTGGATGATTAGCCAATTCTCTAAGCCATGGTGTGGGCATGCTCTTAATAGTTCTTTATATCTCTCCCAGGCTTCGAACAACGACTCTCCTTGGTGTTGGGTAAATCTAGTTATTAGGTTTCGAAGAAGAGCGGTCTTACTTGGGGGAAAATATCTAGCAAGGAAAACTTTTCTAAGGTCATCCCAAGTTGTTATTGAATTGGGTGGAAGGGAATCTAACCATGATAGAGCTTTACCTCTGAGGGAAAAGGGAAATAATCTTAAGCGTATTGCCTCAGGAGAAGCTCCATTGGTTTTAAAGGTGTCTGCTAATTGAAGAAAGTTTTTTAAATGTTGGTTTGGGTTATCAGTAGCGAGACCTGCGAATTGTCTCTGTTGCACTAATTGCAGCAGGGATGGTTTAAGTTCAAAATTATTGGCTGGGATAGCGGGGTTTACTATACTGGAACTAGGTTCCTCGTTTGATGGTTGGGCGAAGTCCTTAAGAGGTCTTCGGTTTTGATCTTCGGCCATAGCTCTCCTATTCCTATGGAAAAACAAACGTGCGCGAGCGTAACGTTCAGGTTCAGCTAGAGGGTCTACTAAACTTCCGGCACTGCGAGTCTTTCGCATTGACCGGTGGGTAACAACCTTAGTCTAAACGGTATAACTACAGGGTAATGAAATTTGACGATATTGGTCCCCGGCAACGGCGCCAAAAACTTGATGCGTGGTTTTTCGCAAGTGTACGAATCACGTCAAAGTAATATAAAAGATTATCGAATCCACAGAGACCAAGTGTCAATCTATCGTACCTGTTGTTATGGTGTTTATCTAAGGCAACTATTTTTAAGGGTTTTAGTAAGGGTGCAATGGTAAATAAAATTATAATTTTAAATAATAAATAAAAGACAGGCTCGAATGTAATTCACGTAATCAATGATAATCCAGTACTTGTTAATGGAACTACTTATGGGCAATGTTTTCTCTTTTGAAAGGAACTAATTTAACAGGAACTGTCGCTTTCGCGTATTCAGAACCGAGTTGTACTCTCTAATCAACCCCTCCTATTGTCACGGATAAAAAGGTGCGTACTGCGTTAGAGTAGTAAACCTATTTTTAAGAAATATAGTTTCTTAACAAAGTTGAAAAGTATTTTAACCTGGACTTCTTAGCAAAAAGAGGTTCTTATGAACCAGACTCTAAATCTCATAACGCGTCCGAAAATCGTTTTAAAATCTCTTTTCTTTTTAATCTAAAAACTCCTAATGAACTATACAAAGCGCTTTTGGCTGTTTTTGAAATAGTTAAAAACAATTACTTGAATTGAAAGATAAAATAGCCCTTAGGTGTTTCCACGAACAATTATACTGATTACTGGTTTAATTACGATCCTTACATTCTAACCTTTATGGGATTAGTTAGACATGATAAAGTAAATATTCTTTTTATAGTTTTTCATATAAGTAATTTAAAGCGAGTGCGGGAAGTAAGCAAAGTAAATGTGCGAGTGCGGGAAATAAACAAAGTAAATGTGCGAGTGCGGGAAATAAACAAAGTAAATGTGCGAGTGCGGGAAATAAACAAAGTAAATGTGCGAGTGCGGGAAATAAACAAAGTAAAGTGCGAGAAAATAAATAAAAGTAAAGCAATGCGGAAAAATAAAATACTAACTGGAATTAAAATGGCGGCAGGATTAACTTCCTCCAGAGTGCTCCAAAACTCGAACCACAGACAGATTACAGACTCGATCACTCGATTGCAGAGGCACCCCGATGTGGAATGGCAACTGCTTTAAAACTGATATATGCCTAGAGAATTCTAATTCTGGATGAAGAAAAACGAAAATCTAAGGTCCTATTTATAGGAGAAACTGAAAGCATGAAATGACCGGGACGCCCCTCCACTAAAAAGTGGAGGTTATGAAATTTTGCCTTGTGGCGCCCGCCACAAGGTCATGGCGCCCGCCATGGTCCCTACAGGGGATGATGGAGTGGGGATCGTGGGTCTTAGAGGTTGAGGAGTGGTCTTGAGACGTGGCCACGTCATGGCTAACCCCATGGCGCCCGCCACGGTGGGTGCCGCAAGTGCAAAATGCTGAATTTCTAGGTTTTCGTCCGTTTTTACTCCTTTTTCGCTCCTTTTCCCGATTCAAGCTCCGATTTTTATAAAAACCTGAAAACATAAGAAAACAAAGCAATAACAAAGCAAAACAACAATAAAAGCTAAGAATGCATGCGAAATCGGAGTCAGAAATACGGTGAATTTTAGTGTGATCAACTACCAATTCGCCTTTAACAACGAGAAGAAAAACAAGTAAACCTAAACAACACTCCCCACAATTACCTTAAGAGGTTTCCGTCGAGTACGACGGACGTGAGGGGTGCTAATACCTTCCCCTCACGTAACCGACTCCCGAACCCGGAACTTGGTTGCGACAGCCCTGTTCCTATCCTTTCGTTTTTAAGAGGTTTTCTCGATATTTTCCTCTCCCGTTTATTCGGGAAGAATAAAGTTCGGTGGCGACTCTGTCGAACCGCATTTCCGCGCCTTTCGCGCGAGGGTCGTTTCTCCGAAATGTCTCCGTGATTTTTCGAGGTGCGATAGCTGGCGACTCTGCTGGGGACATTTTGCTCCACGCAAAGAGAGAGTCAAGCCTATCTTTTGGTTTGTGAGGAGTGTTTGTTTTTTATTTGTTTTCTTTTTGTATTTGTTCTCTTGTAGATTTTATTTGTGCTTTGTCGCCTGTTGGTTCTTGGGATGACATCATGAGTAAAGCTCTACACCCATGCTTTGGTAAAAGCAGAGAGAACACATAGTTTAGAATTGGTAGTCGAGTAGTGTTAGTCTCTGAGGACTTGCTCCTTGTGGGCCTAGCATGAAATCTCCTCCAGAGGAGACCTATTCGTAGATCTCGTTGTAACGCAGCTAGCCTGTTGCACGACTTGATTAATGAAGGGTCCGTGATTCTGGGAACCTTTTGTTAGCACCAGTTTCGATATTGGTGGTCGTGTAATGTTAGTCTCCAAGGACTCGCTCCTTGTGCGCCTAGCACGAGGACCCCGCTCAGGAGAGACCTTATCGTCATTATCGTCGTAATACAGCCAGCCTGTTGCGTGACGCTAATACGACTAGTGTCCGTGATCCTGGGAACCAAACATAGAAACCATCCCGTGAGTGGGTTTATGGGTAGAGTGTCTAGATCTTCCCATATAGGGTTTACCTGTTAATTTTCTTTGAGCAGGAATTATGGTTACTTATCTATTACAGTTACTAGCTTCAGGAGCTGTTCGAACTATGATCTTGTGATCCTGGATCTTGTATCTTGCATTGCATCTTGCATATCATTCGCATTGCATTTCATATGTTGTGCATTTTGCATTTCCAGTCCTCCAACAGAATCTTATGTCTTCGTTCCTTCCTCTCCAGTAAATCAAGCTGATTCCCCGACACCAGTACGCAACTAGAGCCAATACCAGACGTATGATGGAGCAGATTCAACAAGAGCAAGTCGCCTTCAGGGAAGAATTGGATTCTATGAAAGGAAATATCGACCAGATCCTCGAAGCCATCCTCGCAGCCAGGAGAGAGGAAGAACAGCATGAAGCCGCCGCTGTCGTCAACAACAATGGTCAAGGACAAGGGTCTACTGCCATCCCTTTGGTCCAAATTCCGAATTCTCATGGGATGCCGTTGAACTTCAACAATGCAGTCGAAGGAAACACTTCTCAGCCAATCCCAGCGCCTGGAGTTACTGTTGGAGTTATCCCGCAGGCCCAGCCTACTACTGTGCAAATCCCGGCTCCTCATATCGAAGATACTCTGATGGATCAGTATGACGACGTTCAGAACTATCATGCTGCTATCCCCATTGCCAGTCCTGTTGCCGCTCAGGATTCTGAAGCCATGAAGATGTGCCGAGATCTAGCCGAGAAACTCCGAGCCATGGAGGGGCATAACTCAAATTCTTTCAGTGCTCTGGAATTGTGCTTGGTGCCTGATGTTGTCATTCCTCCCAAGTTCAAGGTGCCCGAATTTTCGAAGTACAAAGGTCTCAGTTGCCCGAATATTCATCTGAAGATGTACTGTCGCAAGATGGATGCCTATGCCAGAGATGAAAAGCTCATGATCCATTGCTTCCAGGACAGCTTGTCTGGGGCATCACTCGAATGGTATATGCAGCTGGAGCGTAACAGTGTGCGCACTTGGGCCGAGCTAGCCGATGCATTCGTCAAGCAGTATAAGTACAACACAGATCTTGCTCCAAATCGTACTCAGCTTCAGAGTATGACTCAAAAGGACAACGAATCCTTCAAGGAGTACGCACAACGATGGAGAGAGCTAGCCGCAAGGGTGCATCCACCTCTTGTTGACCGTGAACTTATTGACATCTTCATGGGTACTTTGCAAGGCCAGTATTACGAAAAGTTGATCGGTAGTGTCTCCGCTGGATTCTCTGACTTGGTGATCGTCGGTGAGAGAATTGAAGAAGGGCTGAAGAGTGGGAAGATCCCAGGAGGTTCTAACAGCCAGGCTAATGCCAAGAAGCCTTTCAACGGATACAAGAAGAAGGAGGGCGAGACAAATGCCATCTTTTTGCAGAAAGGGCAAGCTTCTCAACAAGCTCCGGCTCCTATGCCTTATCAAGTTCCCTACTATTAGTATCCATATGTTGCTGCTGCGCAATATGCTTAAATGCCTTATCAGCCAGCTGTTCAAGCAGTGCAAGCTCAGATGCCACGACAACAGGCTCCTCAGCAACAGGCCTACAACCAGCAAGGATATCAGTATCCTCCTCAGCAACAGCAGATGCAAGCTACTCAGCAACGACAAGGTACTCGCCCGCAGCGTCCGCAGAGAACATGGAGACCAGATAGAGTCTTTGATCGTCTGCCAATGAAATATGCTAGTATCTTTGCTCAGTTGATGGAGAAAAAGGCTATTGTTCCGAGAGATTTGGCTCCTCCAACTGTTATTCCTGCCGATTACGATGCAAATGCTCATTGTGAGTTTCATAAGGGCGCTCCAGGTCACACCATTGAGGACTGCAGGGCTTTCAAGCATATAATTCAAGACATGATTGACAGGGATGCTATCAACTTCAATGGGAAGTCTCCAAATATCATCAACAATCCGATGCCACCAGTCAACTAGTACCAACGTCAGATTGATTCCAGTCAAGTTCATTCCTCGAAGAAGGCAGTCATGTCGCCATTTCATTATTCGCAGTTCTTATATTTTGTCTTTGTTTGTTTAAGTACTGTATGCTTTGAACAATTGCCATTCGTATTTGGTTTTCATTAATGTATCGTTTATGCGTGTTTTGAATTAGTTATGTCGCATTCACTCATTTTCACTTATCACCGACACATTTATTCATTCCACTATATTCACTATTGTTTAGCATGATTTGAGGGAGGATGATGAAAACGAGATACCCATAATTGCAAATCGTATGCTTTCAGACCAAATCTCGTCAATGATGTACAGACATTTCTTCAATCCCCCAAACACCGGAGATATAAGGAGTTAATCCCTAGTAAACCACTTCGAGCCTAGAGTTAGCAGTTTCCTTCGGATATTCAAACCTTTTACACTCAACCTGGGGCAGGGTAGTATTCAGTTAATCCAACCCCGCACTCGAATCAATAAAGAAAAATCCTAAAGACGGTCGTTCATCAAAGACCCATGCTATGGCAGTCACAACAAAGTAAAAAAAAAATCAATCAAAAGCCTGCTAAGTCAAACACCTCAGAGGGGACTTAGGCAAGATCAAGGCAATCCCGATGGATCTGACAAGCAAAGCCAATCCATGCAAAAGTTAGGGATAAAAAACAAAAGCAAAAGAGGACCCCGAAACCCTCAACAAAAAAAACAAAAAAAGATTCAGTGGCCACCCAAATCAAAAGGGGCACTGGCATCCATCAAAATAAGGTGACTGCCACGTCGAGCAAATCTTGAACCATCAAGTTTATACCGTCAAGACAAGTGTAGAATTAACTGAACATAGGACTGGAGATCATTAAGAAGAAGGGGTGGGTACAAATCATACTTTGAGCCTAATAACCTTTTGTTTCATAACCGTGAACCAGACCACGTTACAACCCTCGAAAGACCTAATTGAGACGAGGTTTATTCTGAAAGCATACTATCGCAAGGTTGCGTAACCTGACTCCTCACATGATTTCTAATCGTCAGCATTGGTGTCATTTCTCTTGATATATCTTTCACACCAATCAAATTAGCACAACATTTGGATTAACGGTCCATTCATTTCACTACCACGACACCTCAATAAAAAAAACAATTTTTCAAATCTTGCATCGAACTTTGCATTAATATTACCATTTATGAATGTACAATTTTATTTGCAAATCAGTGCTAGGTATTCAAAGACACTTCAGCAAGGGGCAATCGAGGAGGAACTTGACTTTTAGTGGCGTACACGAGGCAAGACTACCTCAAAACCCACAGGCTGGAGCAAATCATTCAACAGCTCGAGCAGGGGCAGGCCATTACCACGTTCAGACTGGGGCAAGACCAGGTCGTCCTGACCAACAAGCAGAGTTGCAATCTTCTCTGAAGGAAATTGACAACAAATCACCAAGTACCCAGACTTGGGGCATCCAGAGCATCATCTTCTGCTTCAATCGTGACGTCTTCAACAAACTGCGTGTCGAGGAAGTCAATCCCTCCCACCACCCGAAGTCCAATCTACATTGGCAACTACCAGAGGCCACCACGCTGGCGTCTCCACCTGCATTTCCAATTACCCGTCTGCAATCATATGCATCATACACATCACATTCGACCTCATAAATATCTTGCATCATATGCATACCCAATCATATCATACTTCCCCGGCTCTTGCATTTCCGTGTGTCAGCACTTGCATTTGCACTTCCACTCGTATGGAATGTCATTTATCATCAAGCATTCACATGTGCAAGTCAAGGTCCAGGATCAACCTCGACGAAACTTCAAGACAATCATCAGCCCAATCAGGGGCATTTTTGCAAGATTGTGGGTTTGTCCCACGGTTTTCAAGAGCTTCAAAGCAGTCATCAGACCAGTCAGGGGCAATCTTCTGCAATTGTGGGTTTCTCCCACAAAATTTGAAGTTATTCAAAGCAAGATTCAGCCCAGTCAGGGGCATCTTTTTCAAGACCATGGGTGTTTCCCATGACGTATTTCAACCTCGTGGTTGATCAAATCTTCAAATCAACATTCATCCCAGCCAGGGGCATACCATTCAAGACCGTGGGCGTTCTCCACGAAGTTGTTCAACCTTTTGTTGGGCAAATCCAAGAATTTTAATGCAAGATCCAACCCGAGCAGGGGCATCTTCAGCGAAACCGTGAGCGTTCCTCATGAAGTTGTTCAACCTTTTGTTGAGCAAACCAAGACATCAAGACAAACTCAGCCCAGTCAGGGGCATCCTCTTCAAAATTCATGGGCGTAACCATGAAATCATTTCAACAATTACGAACTCCAAGTAAGTCAGTGGTCGTCCCCATTGATTCATTTCAACCCAATCTTCCTCTTGGGTGTTCCCTAATGAGTTGTACCCAGTAAGCGTGACCGTTGTCAATTGCCTTACTATCATCCTTTTGGTGATAGTCGAACTTCATCAAGTTCAACCTAGCCTGCCTCCTTTTGGTGTTGGTAAACCTCAAATTTGTGTTGTCCTATCATCCTTTTGGTGATAGCGACTTGTTTTGTTTGTGTTTTCGCTCCATCATCCTTTTGGTGGTGGGTCTGACATTTCGTCGATGTCAGATTACGTGATGTTTTGTTTGTGTTTTCGCTCCGTCATCCTTTTAGTGGTGGGTCTGGTATTTCGTCGATGTCAGATTACGCGATGTTTTGTTTATGTTTTCGCTCCATCATCCTTTTGGTGGTGGGTCTGGCATTTCGTCGATGTCAGATTGCGCGATGTTTTGTTTGTGTTTTTGCTCCATCATCCTTTTGGTGGTGGGTCTGGCATTTCGTCGATGTCAGATTGCGCGATGTTTTGTTTGTGTTTTCGCTCCATCATCCTTTTGGTGGTGGGTTTGGCATTTCGTCGATGTCAGATTGTGCGATATTTTGTTTGTATTTCGCTCCATCATTCTTTTGGTGGTGGGTCTGGCATTTCGTCGATGTCAGATTGTGCGATATTTTGTTTGTGTTTCGCTCTGTCACCCTTTTGGTGGTGGGTCTGACATTTCATCGATGTTAGATGGTGCGATTGTGTTTACCCTATCATCCTTTTGATGGTAGTGGTTGGTGCGTGCCGTATCATCCTTTTGGTGGTAGTGGCCGTGTGTGTTTTATTCCATCATCCTTTTGGTGATGACGGCCTTTTTGGCCTATTATTCACAGTGTACTCAAGTTGGTTTACATTTTCCAGCATTTTTAATTCTCTAGCGTCTCTTTTTTCTTTCGGACAAATTCAGGGTCTTCTTCATATCTAATTGACTTCTAGCTCAGGAATATGAACGCTAATGCAGTTCATTTTCCTAAGTTTAAGCCGATTAGATAGGGGCATCTGTCATACCCTAAATTTGTCCTATCCCTTTCGTAAAATATTTTCGCATTTTATTGTTTCATGCCGTTTAGACACGTGCCCACCTGAAATTGGGCGTTTTTCAAAAAAAATTCTTTTTAACCAATTAAAGCGTGACACGTGGCCTAAAAGTAAGCGTTTTTGTGAATATTAATTCTTTTCTTAATTTCCTAAATTTTTTCTTTTTTTTAAATATTATTAATAATAATATTTTGTGCACATATATTGCTCTTTTATTTGTTAATATTAAATTTTGTTTTTTTTAGTTTGTTTTATATATATATATTCATTAATATCTATTAATTTTATAATATTTATGTATTTAGATAGTTGTTTTTATTTTACTTTAGTTATTTTATTTTGTCAATATTTAGTAAATTTGTTAATGAAGTAAGTAAAAAAGGGGGAATTTGAGTAAGTCAGATTGGAAGGCCCGCTGGATTGGCCCATTAGGTTTGAACCCAGCTCACTATAAGAGAAGAGGGGAATTTGATTGAAGAGAACCCTAGGGTTACTGTTCACGGCCGCCCCAAATTCCCTAAAAAAACCCTAAAACACTGTTCACTCATTCAAAAAAAAAAACCAAAATCGAGTTACTGTTCATTCCCCCCTCTTCAACCCTGGATCGGCGTCCCCTAACCCCCTAACGTGAAACCCTAACCCTAGAAAGCAAATTTCGGCGTCGCCCTCCCTAATCCTACCTCTCTTCTCCACCAAATCACGACCTTATCCTTCACTAATCTTCATCACCACCACTCTTTCCCTCCGATTTCGTCTTCACCTTCGGAGATATCACGCACCATCACCTTAAACCTTCATCATCTTCCTTGCTTCAAACCATCATCATTTCCTTCACCTTCTCAAATCGTTACCATCATCCATCCACCGTCATTCATTCCCAGCTTTATGAGTGTTTATCTTCACTGCAAAGAAGTTATGGGGTTTCGTTTCAGTTTTGGATAAGAGTTGAAGAATATCAATCGACGACGTGTGTGTTTGAATCCTAGATTCAGATTCAAGTTTGGTGACTGTTGCGGCTTTCTTTTTCGTATCGAAGAGAGGGGCGCCAATCTCCTACCTTCTAAAGACTGACATTGATAACACTGAACCCAAGCACGTAACCATGTTACGACATTCTTTTGACCGGGTTATGATGTAGGTAATACTCCAGATTGGTTCAAAATACGTTGTTATCTTGATGTTAGATTTAAGTCATGTAGTAAAGCTGTGAACATTTCATTTAGAGCCTTTTACGTTTGCATTGCATATTTTCAAATCATAGTTGAACTGATGGATGAATATATGAACAATGTTGTTTTGCGTTTCTAAAACAGTTGATGTATGTCTCTAAATTTTTGTTAATGCTGTGTTAAACCCAGATTTGTACTGAAGGTACATGGTTATTTCAGAAACCTCTATTTGCTTTGGTTTTGCTTTTTGTATTTCACAGGGGTTGATTGTGTTCCTGCCACAAGAAATCTACTGATTGCAGCAGTTGAAATCAACAATACTCAACAGCTAGGATTTGGTAAAGCGATTCAAAATATCAACAACACTTCATCAGTTCCACTAGTAACTCAAGCCGTTTTCGAGAATACAAGGTTTCAAGGATTTTGTGGTTGAAACAGGGTTCAAAGACGACAACCCAATTGGATTCTAGTTTAAACATCAGCATTGTGATGTTGATAAACTTGGAGCAACAACTCAGTTTATCTTGAAACAACACCTTCTCTCCATAAACACTGTTATTAGCTTTTCAGCCCGCAGCGGTGACTCGGCGATGACAATGAGATTTTGTGATAATAGCAGAAACATAAACAAACCGTGAAATATCAGTAACCTTGCAATAAGAGTTTCATTCAACACAAGTCCAACCACGCCAACAACAGAACTTGCATTCAATTCTGTTTCCATAAAGATTGTTTTGTGGTCCCTTGTTAATTTCATGTGCAGGTTTCAAATCAGGGGTGGCTCGACAGTTGCTCTTATCAACCGCGACTTGAAGCCGGTACCAAAGAAGGATAATTAATGTTGAAGCTCTTGCAAAGCTGGCCTTAGTTCTTCAGTTCGCAGCACCAAGATCTCTGAACGATTGCACATTGAAGTTCGAGAATGACAGTACGCAGTTTCGTGACAGCAATAACAGGTTGAGTTCAGCATTTGATAGTCAAAAATGATGAATGGTTTGAGCTGCTGCTTGTCATACCCTAAATTTGTCCTACCCATTTTTTCAAATATTTTCACTTTTTGACTTTATTTTCTATTTTTACGTTGTCTGCTTGTTTCTTGTTATTTAGACACGTGTCCATTCGAAATTGGGCGTTTTTCAAAAAAAAATTTTTCTGACCAATTGAGGCATGACATGTGGCCTAAAAAAAACATTTTGTGAATATTACTTTCTTAAACTTTGTTTTCTTTTAAGTGTTATTAATAACATTTTAGTAATTACTTTTTGTTTTATAAACTTTAGTTTGTTTTATATATTTAAATATTTGTTTAATGGTTATTATTAATATTTAGTAAATAGTTGTATGTATTAATTTATGTTTAATTATCATATGTTGTTAATATTTATTAATCTGTTAATATTTACATTTCAAATACTTGTTAATAAATTAATGAAATTGAAATACTGGTTTTTTTAAGGAGAAGGTTGGGGAAAGGCCCATTGTTGGAGGCCCATGCGGAGGACATAAGAAGGGAAATAGAGGGATGACCGAAGGAGACCAAAAACTACTGTTCATCACGCGGATTCAAACCCTAAAATTCGAATCCTCTCTGAAAACGGCCGCCGCCCCAATCCATCCCGGAAACCCTAAATCGATCTACTGTTCACTCATCTTCCCCCCCTTTCAAAAACCCTAGAATTTCACTGTTCACGATCCCTCTGAACTAAACCCTAACGGCGCAGTGAAGCATTCATCATCCCTTAAACCCACCTTCACAAATTCATCACCATCATCAAAATCACCATTCTCTTCTCCATTTTCCGGCGTAACTTAATCTTAGCCGCCGGAACTCTGTCGCCGTTCAACTGGACCAATACTCACCTGTTGTAGCATTTGGAGCTCCTCATCTTCGGCCTCCGAGGAAGTTGTGCAGTTTCTTTACTCGAAAGCTCCGTCTTCGGTGAATAATCCTTTCGCAAAGACATTATTTGAGTCCTCCGATTCAGGGTTGAGAGAGAGTCGTCTGTTGTTACGTCAAGGAAGAGAGCTATGGTTGTTATCGTAGGTAATGTTAGACCTACGCGTGGTTACTGGTACTCTGCTGTTGAGCACGCCGTGATTCCGCCGCCGTAGCGAACATCTGGACCAAACCAGGTCCAACTGCAAAGAACACCGTTTCACCTCTTTCAAACATCACTCGGTCTCAGTACAACGCATTCAACAAGCAAGTTTCGACAACATCGATTCCAGAAACTTAGTTCAAGCTATGGACTTTGCACCGAGTTCATTTTGTGAAGATTGCCCTGTTATCTGTTTTTGTGTAGTGTCTGTTATCTTTTTTGCACAGGTTTTCAGCGTAGTTTCACAAGCTGTTCCGATATCTTCAGTGGCTCACTGAGATTCAAGAGTAACGTAAATCCCTCGAAATAGGGATTGATTGGGTTCCTGTCATAAGAAACCTACTATAGTTGGAACCAATCACATGTAGACTCTGCAATGGAAAGTCAAGTAACAGCAAGAAGATATCATTCGTGTCTTTGATTCAGCTTTGTTTACATGTGTTATTATTTCTCTAAGAAATTATGTTGTTGTCTGTGGCTTGTTCTGTATGCAGGTGTGAGTTTTAAAACATGTTTCGATTCAAGTTGGCTTCTATTGTGGCACTTTCATGTTGAAGATGTGCCCCTCTGTTCCATCAACAATGACGACAACATTTCTGCTTTCTCAGTGCAAACACCCCCGTTTCAGTTGATAACAACATCAATCCATTCATTCCCTCAATTTGATTCTGTTTAATGGATTCTATTTTCACTAATTTCGTTCTGTTTATGTATTCAGTAGTGGTTACATTAAAAGTTTGTTTTGGACATTGGTTCATATGACTGGTTAGCAGTGCGAAGTCACCGCGAGGTTGTTATCATTTGTGTAGGTGATGCAGATTTGTTTCTCGGTGCCGATGCTCGATACCGTTGCAGTCACGTGGTACTTTGAATCATATCAGAAATCCAAGAGGAAGACACTCCTCGCAACCACCACGACGCGGCGACAACAACGATTATGCATTCACATCTCAGTTGATAGCAATCTAGTTGCATCTTCCATTCAACCCTGAATTTCATTGTCCCTGACTCTGTTTTCTTTTTTGTTCTGTTTTGGCTAGCTGGTAATGCTGTGCAGGATGCGACCACTGAGCAAGGATCAAAGCTGCATCTTAGATGTGACGACATCATATCCAAAGCATTTCGCACAACCGTCAGTGAAGTAGCACCTATGATGGCGACGAAGACGAAAAGCTCCGTCACTACCGCGCCATCTAGTTCTTCCTCAGAAAATGTGACTCAGTTTGCAGCGTCAATAATGCTGAACGAGTAGCAGCTGCGGTAACATTCAGTTTGTCGCCGTTTATTCTGACTAACATCGATTCATCAAGTGTTTGCTATGGTGTTCTGATTTATTCTTTGTAGGTTTTTGTTCAGATTGAAATCCATTTCTTTATGAATAGAGTTAGAGTGTGTTGTATTGATATACTATTTTCTTTCATCTGTGCAATTTCCATTCTTGTTAGATTGCTCTGATTGGTTGCCTTAAACTTGTTACTGACTTCGTTCCTACTGATGCATACATGGTTCACCCACTTATGTGAACTTGTTGCTGTTGTTGTTTGGACCAAAATGATAAAACATTATTTTCATGTTTAATTGAGGTATCGTGTATAATATGTTATGTATATATTATTCTTGTCCACCGTACAAGAGAATATCTTTCCATTTCTAACCTCCATGCTTCACTATCAGCTTCACTTGCCTTACAGAATGAGATAGCACAGAATAAAGCTGCAAATTCAGGAGATACCGTAAAGACTAAAGCAATTTGTTGGAGATTTGATTTATTTGGATGTGCCCAATTAATTAATTATTTAACTTTATTAATCATTTTTAATTAATTTAATTATTTGATTCATTCGAATAATTTTAGTAATTAATTTGGATTAATATAATTAAATGATTTAGTAAACTTTGATTCATTTTGATTTTGGATTAGAGCCAAAAGATTCTAAATTTTGATTCGCTCTATTTCATTTCCACTCGATAGCAAGGTACCTCTCTCCCTCAAATGTAATAATTATTTTCTCACTTATGTTTCAAAATCATTTTTAAATAATAAACTCTCGATTCATCGAGTCATTTTTCACCCATGTAAGTCGAGTGTTTTCAAAGCCTCGCCATCGACCCTCGATCACCATACACAACATTTCAAAGCTTAATCCTGGGCTTCCTTACAGTGATACCTATTTGATCAACTACTTCTAGTTGGTCACTTAGAAGACTAGCCCACTTTGCTAGTACACACGCTTAAAATTCAATTTCAAACTTTGACTCAGTTCGAATACTTTTTCAAAGCGAATTAAATCTTTGAAATCTAGCATTTTTTGGATTTTTGGATGATCATTAGCGAGGTGTACACCTTAAATAATGTATTATTCAACCTTTCGTATTTATTACACTCTTTTTGGACAAAGGAATATTATAGGAATCAAGCATTCTGCGTAATATTTCTATCGTTCATTCAAACATTTTCCAAATGAAAAAGGTGTCGTCGAGATCCAACATTTCGATAATACCCCAATTAATTGGTTGTGAGGCCTACGTCTCATTTATCAAATAATTGTCATTTCTCTCATTTTCAAATCCAATCTCAGGTCCTCACATCTCGTACCTTAAACTATTTTCATACCTCATTTCACTTCAAATCTTTTTCAAACATTTTCTCGATCAAACTTCGAAAGAAGAAGGTTCTTGGAGTCTAGCATTCCTTGAATTTTCGAGTGAATAATTCTCGAGGCACGCCCTTTGAGTTATTATTCATTCAATCTTTCGACCTTTTTAAATATCTTTTTTTCGATTCAAACTTCGAAAGAAGGAGATTCTTGGAGTCTAGCATTCCTTGAATTTTCGAGTGAATAGCTCTCGAGGCACGCCCTTTGGGTTGTTATTCACTCAACCTTTCGACTTTTTCAAACTCAAACATCTTCCAACGTTCTCCTAAGTCGAGTGCTCGTACGCATTCGCAACCCACATTTCGCACACATTCACAACCTCTCGTGGTTTCGATATTGGAGGCACCCTTAGGGACCAATATCGTTTCTCATAATCTAACCCTTGACACGTCGTCAAGTCGGTTCTATTTTCAAACAAATCCTCGACACGTCGTCGAGCTACTTCAAACCAACTTCCTTTGGCCTCGCATTCCATTTTCGATTCAATCTTTTCACAAACGTTTTTTTAAACTTACGAAAGAGGGATATTCTTAGAGTCCAGCATTCTTTGAATATTCGAACGAGTAACTCTTGGGCTCGCCCCCGAGTTGTTATTAGTTCATTCTTTCGATTTCAAAATATCCAACTCTTTATCTTCAACCTATTCAACCCAATTTCCAAAAGAACTGAGTTCTTGGGATCTCGCATTCCTTGAATTCTTGAGTGACAAGCTCTTGAGGCACGCCCTTGGGTTGCTTGTCAATCACTCTTTCGTCTCTTTCTCAAACTTCCAACCCATTCAACCTCATCTTTTCGTGGTTGTTACCACGAACTACGGACGCTCTGATTCTTTTATTCATTCTCGAATATAAGATACGTAGGCACAAGATTGCGATGATCTTGGCGAGCACACTTCTATCCATCTTCCGTTTCCCCCCATCCTTTCCCGTAGTCGAACTACGACGCTCTGATTTCTCATTCTCGTCCGAATGAGCATACGTAGGCACAAGGGCCCCAATCCTTGGCGAGCACCCTATCCTCTAATCACCCATCTCTCCTTAGCGTCTTAACCTACCAATTCTACCTTTAGCAACGAGAAGAAAACCAGTAAACCTAAACAACACTCCCCACAATTACCTTAAGAGGTTCCCGTCGAGTACGACGGACGTGAGGGGTGCTAATACCTTCCCCTCACGTAACCGACTCCCGAACCCGGAACTTGGTTGCGACAGCCCTGTTCCTATCCTTTTCGTTTTTAAGAGGTTTTCTCGATATTTTCCTCTCCCGTTTATTCGGGAAAAATAAAGTTCGGTGGCGACTCTGTCGAACCGCATTTCCGCGCCTTTCGCGCGAGGGTCGTATTTTCGAATGTGATTTTTCGAGGTGCGACAGGTGGCGACTCTGCTGGGGACGCATTGCTCCATGCAAAGAGAGAGTCGAGCCTATCTTTTGGTTTGTGAGGAGTGTGTTTTTTTATTTGTTTTCTTTTTGTTTTTGTTCTCTTATAGATTTTATTTGTGCTTTGTCGCCTGTTGGTTACTGGGATGACATCATGAGTAAAGCTCTACACCCGAGCTTTGGTAAAAGCAGAGAGAACACATAGTTTAGAATTGGTAGTCGAGTAGTGTTAGTCTCCGAGGACTTGCTCCTTGTGGGCCTAGCATGAAAGCTCCTCCAGAGGAGACCTATTCGTAGATCTCGTTGTAACACAGCTAGCCTGTCGCACGACTTGATTAATGAAGGGTCCGTGATTCTGGGAACCTTTTGTTAGCACCAGTTCCGATATTGGTGGTCGTGTAGTGTTAGTCTCCAAGGACTCGCTCCTTGTGTGCCTAGCACGAGGACTCCGCTCAGGAGAGACCTTATCGTTATTATCGTCGTAATGCAGCCAGCCTGTTGCGTGACGTTAATACGACTAGTGTCCGTGATCCTGGGAACCAAACATAGAAACCATCCCGTGAGAGGGTTTATGGGTAAAATGTTTAGACCTTCCCGTACAGGTTGTACCTGTCAGTTTCTCCGATCGGAAGTTATGGTTATGTATCTATTACAGTTACCAGCTTCAGGAGTTGTAGGAGTTGTGATCCTGTGATCCTGGATCTTGTATCTTGCATTGCATCTTGCATATCATTCACATTGCATTTCATATGTTGTGCATTTTGCATTTCCAGTCCTCCAACAGAATCTTATGTCTCCGTTCCTTCTTCTCCAGTAAATCAAGCTGATCCCTCGACACCAGTACGCCACTAGAGCCAATACCAGACGAGTGATGGAGCAGATTCAACAGGAGCAAGTCGCCTTCAGGGAAGAGTTGGATTCCATGAAAGGAAAGATCGACCAGATCCTCGAAGCCATCCTCACAGCCAGGAGAGAAGAAGAACAGCGTGAAGCCGCCGCTGTCGTCAATGGACAAGGGTCTACTGCTATCCCTTTGGTTCCAATTCCAAATTCTCAGGGGATGCCGTTGAACTTCAACAACGCAATCGAAGGAAACACTTCTCAGCCAATCCCAGCGCCTGGAGTTACCGTTGGAGTTATCCCGCACGCCCAGCCTGCTGCTGTGCAAATCCCGGTTCCTCATGTCGAAGATACTCTGATGGATCAGTATGACGATGTTCAGAACTATCATGCTGCTATCCCCATTGCCAGTCCTGTTGCTGCTCAGGATTCAGAAGCCATGAAGATGTGCCGAGATCTAGCCGAGAAACTCCGCGCCATGGAGGGGCATAATTCAAATTCTTTCAGTGCTCTGGAATTGTGCTTGGTGCCTGATGTTGTCATTCCTCCTAAGTTCAAGGTGCCCGAATTTTCAAAGTACAAGGGTCTCAGCTGCCCAAATATTCATCTGAAGATGTACTGTCGCAAGATGGCTGCCTATGCCAGAGACGAGAAGCTCATGATCCATTGCTTCCAGGACAGCCTGTCTGGGGCATCACTTGAATGGTATATGCAGCTGGAACGTAATAGCGTGCGCACCTGGGCCGAGCTAGCCGATGCATTTGTCAAACAGTACAAGTACAACACCGACCTTGCTCCTAACCGTACTCAGCTTCAGAGTATGACTCAGAAGGACAATGAATCCTTCAAGGAGTACGCGCAACGATGGAGAGAGCTAGCCGCAAGGGTGCATCCACCTCTTGTTGACCGTGAGTTGATTGACATCTTCATGGGTACCTTGCAAGGCCAGTACTACGAAAAATTGATCGGTAGTGTTTCCGCTGGATTCTCTGACTTGGTGATCGTCGGTGAGAGAATTGAAGAAGGGCTGAAAAGTGGGAAGATCCCAGGAGGTTCTAACAGCCAGGCTAATGCCAAGAGGCCTTTTAATGGATACAAGAAGAAAGAGGGCGAAACAAATGCCATCTTTGTGCAGAAAGGGCAAGCTTCTCAACAAGCTCCTCCTATGCCTTATCAAGTTCCCTACTATCAGTATCCATATGTTGCTGCTGCGCAATATGCTCCAATGCCTTATCAGCCAGCTGTCCATGCAGCGCAAGCTCAGATGCCACGGCAACAGGTTCCTCAACAACAAGCCTACAACCAGCAAGGATACCAGTATCCTCCTCAGCAACAGCAGATGCAAGCAACTCAGCAACGACAAGGTGCTCGCCCACAGCGTCCGCAGAGAACATGGAGACCAGATAGAGTCTTTGATCGTCTACCAATGCCATATGCCAAAATCTTTGCTCAGCTGATGGAGAAGAAAGCTATCGTTCCGAGAGATTTAGCTCCTCCAACCATCCTCCCTGCCGATTACAATGCAAATGCTCATTGTGAGTTTCATAAGGGCGCTCCAGGTCACATCATTGAGGACTGTAGGGCTTTCAAGCACATAATTCAAGACATGATCGACAGGGATGCTATCAACTTCAATGGGAAGTCTCCAAACATCATCAACAATCCGATGCCACCAGTCAACTAGCGCCAACGTCAGATTGATTCCAGTCAAGTTCATTCCCCGAAGAAGGCAGTCATGTTGCCATTTCATTATTCACAGTTTCTTATGTTTTGTCTTTGCTTATTTAAGTATTGTATGCTTTGAACAATTGCCATTCTTATTTGGTTTTCATTAATGTATCGTTTATGCATGTTTTGAATTAGTTATGTCGTATTCACTCATTTTCACTTATCACCGACATGTTTATTCACTCCACTCCATTCACTGTTGTTTAGCATGATTTGAGGGAGGATGATGAAAACAAGATACCCATAATTGCAAATTGTATGCTTTCAGATAGAATCTCGTCAATGATGTACAGGCATTGCTTCAATTCCCCAAACACCGGAGATATAAGGAGTAAATCCCTAGTAAACCACTTCGAGCCTAGAAGTAGCAGTTTCCTTCGGATATTCAAACCCTTACACTCAACCTGGGGCAGGGTAGTGTTCGGTTAATCCAATTCCACACTCGAATCAACAAGCAACATCCAGAAGACGGTTGTTCATCAATGACCCATGCTATGGCAGTCACAACAAAATCCAGAAAAAAATCAAAAGCCTGCTAAGTCAGACACCTTAGAGGGGACTTAGGCAAAATCAAGGCGATCCCGATGGATTTGACAAACGAAGTCAATCCATGCAAAAGTTAGGGATCAAAACAAAATCAAAAGAGGACCCCGAAACCCTCAACAAAAACAAAATAGGATTCAGTGGCCACCTAGATCAAAGGGGCACTAACATCCATCAAAAACCAAAATAAGGTGACTGCCATTTCGAGCATACCTTGAACCGTTTAGACAAGTGTAGAATTAACTGAGCGTAGGACTGGAGATCATTACGAAGAAGGGGTGGGTACAAATCATATTTTGAGCCTAATAACCTTTTGTTTCATAACCGTGAACCAGACCACGTTACAGCCCTCGAAAGTCCTAATTGAGGCGAGGCTTATTCTGAAAGCATATTATCGCAAGGTTGCGTAACCTGACTCCTCACATGATTGTTAATCATTGACATTGGTGTCATTATCCTTGCTATACTTTCTACACCAATCAAAATTAGCACAACGTCTGGGCTAGCAGTCCATTCGTCTCGCGCTATCACGACACCTCAATAAATGACACACTTTTTCAAAACATACATTGAACTTTGCATTAAGTATTGCCATTTGTGAATGTACAATTTCAATTGCAAATTAGTGCTAGGTATTCAAAGACACTCCAGCAAGGGGCAATTGAGGAGAAACTTGACTTTCAGTGGCGCACACGAAGCAAGACTACCGCGGAACCCACAGGCTGGGGCAAATCACTCAACAGCTCGAGCAAGGGCAGGTTATCCGAGTTCAGCTTCCATATGTCAGAACTGGTTAATCTGGGACAGACCATTACCATGTTCAGACTGGGGCAAGACCAGGTCGTCCTGACCATCATTCAGAGTTGCAACCTTCTCTGAAGCAAATTCACAGTCATCCAAATATCCCAGACTCGGGGCATCTAGAGCATCATCTTCTGCTTCAATCGTGACGTCCCCAACAAGCTGCGTGTCAAGGAAGTCAATCCCTCCCACCACCCAAAGTCCAATTCGCATTGGAAACTACCCAAAGTCCACCACGCTGGCATTCCCACCTGCATTTCCAATCACCTGTCTGCAATCATTGCGCATCATACGCATTGCATTCGCTACCATAAGCATCTTGCATCATATGCATACCCAATCATACCATACTTCCCCAAGCTCTTGCATCTCCGCTCGTCAGCATTTGCATTTGCACTTCCATTCGTTATGGAATATCATTTATCATCCAGCATTCATATATGCAAGTCAAGGTCCAGGATCAATCTCGAAGATTTCCAAGACCGTCGACCGCCTAGTCAGGGGCGTCTTCCGCAAGATGGTGGGTTTACCCCACGATTTTCAAGAGCTTCAAAGCAGTCATCGACCCAGTCAGGGGCAATCTTCTGCAATTGTGGGTTTCTCCCACAAAATTTGAAGTTATTCAAAGCAAGGTTCAGCCCAGTCAGGGGCATCTTTTTTCAAGACCATGGACGTCTCCCGTGACGAATTTCAACCTCGTGGTTGATCAAATATGCAAATCAACATTCAGCCCAGTCAGGGGCATACCATTCAAGACCGTGGGCTTTCCCCACAAAGTTGTTCAACCTTTTACTGGGCAAATCCAAGAAGTTCAGTGCAAGATCCGACCCGAACAAGGGCATCTTCAGCAAGACCGTGAGCGTCCCTCATGAAGTTGTTCAACCTTTTGTTGAGCAAGACAAGACATCAAGACAAATTCAGCCCAGTCAGGGGCATCCTCTTCAGAATTCATGGGCGTAACCATGAAATCATTTCAGCAAATTATGATTTCCAAGCAAAGACGGTGGGCGTACCCCGTTGACTCATTTCAAATTCAATTTTCCTCTTGGGGGTTCCCCAGTGAGTTGTACCCAGCAAGCGTGACCGTTGTCAATTGCCTTATTATCATCCTTTTGGTGATAGTCGAACTTCGTCAGTTCAACCTAGCCTGCATCCTTTTGGTGTTGGTAAACTTCAAATCTGTGTTGTCCTATCATCCTTTTAGTGATAGCGACTTGTGCGTTGCGTTCTCGCTCTACCATCCTTTTGGTGGTAGGTCTGGTATTTCATCGATATCAGATTGTGCGATATTTCTTTTATGTTTTCGCTCTACCATCCTTTTGGTGGTAGGTCTGGTATTTCGTCGATATCAGATTGTGCGATATTTTGTTTGTGGTTTCGCTCTACCATCCTTTTGGTGGTAGGTCTGGCATTTCGTCGATGTCAGATTGTGCGATATTATTTGGCGTGTGTTTCGCTCCGTCATCCTTTTGGTGAGGGGTCTATCATGGTCATTAATGATAGATTGTGCGATAGTTTATTTGTGTTTCGCTCCGTCATCCTTTTGGTGGGGGGTCTATCATGGTCATTAATGATAGATTGTGCGATTTGTTTCGTGTTTCGCTCTGTCATCCTTTTGGTGGGGGGTCTATCATGGTCATTAGTGATAGATTGTGCGAATTTTGTTTATCTCGCTCCGTCATCCTTTTGGTGAGGGTCTATCATGGTCATTAATGATAGATTGTGCGATTTGCTTTGTGTCTCGCTCCGTCATCCTTTTGGTGGGGGGTTTATCATGGTCATTAGTGATAGATTGTGCGAATTTTGTTTATCTCGCTCCGTCATCCTTTTGGTGAGGGTCTATCATGGTCATTAATGATAGATTGTGCGATTTGCTTTGTGTCTCGCTCCGTCATCCTTTTGGTGGGGGGTCTATCATGGTCATTAGTGATAGATTGTGCGAATTTTGTTTATCTCGCTCCGTCATCCTTTTGGTGAGGGTCTATCATGGTCATTAATGATAGATTGTGCGATTTGCTTTGTGTCTCGCTCCGTCATCCTTTTGGTGGGGGGTCTATCATGGTCATTAGTGATAGATTGTGCGAATTTTGTTTATCTCGCTCCGTCATCCTTTTGGTGAGGGTCTATCATGGTCATTAATGATAGATTGTGCGATTTGCTTTGTGTCTCGCTCCGTCATCCTTTTGGTGGGGGGTCTATCATGGTCATTAGTGATAGATTGTGCGAATTTTGTTTATCTCGCTCCGTCATCCTTTTGGTGGGGGGTCTATCATGGTCATTAGTAATAGATTGTGCGATAGTGTTTGAGCTTCGCTCCGTCATCCTTTTGATGAGGGGTCTGTCATAGTCATTAATGTCAGATTTCGCGGATATGTTTTGCTCTGTCACCCTTTTGATGGCAGTAGCCGTGTGTGTTGTGTCCCATTATCCTTTTGGTGATGTGAACCTTTTTGCCAGTTATTTACCGTTGGTTCAGAGGTTTACCTCATCCGACATTCCAACCCCTGAGCATCTTTTTTTCTTTTCGGACAAATTCAAGGTTTACTTTATATCTAATTGTCTCGTACTTCGAAAGAATGAACTCCATAGTATTTCATCTTACAAGTATCAAGCCAATTAGATAGGGGCATCTGTCATACCCTAAATTTGTCCTACCCATTTTTTCAAATATTTTCACTTTTTGACTTTATTTTCTATTTTTACGTTGTCTGCTTGTTTCTTGTTATTTAGACACGTGTCCATCCGAAATTGGGCGTTTTTCAAAAAAAAAATTTTCTGACCAATTGAGGCATGACATGTGGCCTAAAAAAAACATTTTGTGAATATTACTTTCTTAAACTTTGTTTTCTTTTAAGTGTTATTAATAACATTTTAGTAATTACTTTTTGTTTTATAAACTTTAGTTTGTTTTATATATTTAAATATTTGTTTAATGGTTATTATTAATATTTAGTAAATAGTTGTATGTATTAATTTATGTTTAATTATCATATGTTGTTAATATTTATTAATCTGTTAATATTTACATTTCAAATACTTGTTAATAAATTAATGAAATTGAAATACTGGTTTTTTTAAGGAGAAGGTTGGGGAAAGGCCCATTGTTGGAGGCCCATGCGGAGGACATAAGAAGGGAAATAGAGGGATGACCGAAGGAGACCAAAAACTACTGTTCATCACGCGGATTCAAACCCTAAAATTCGAATCCTCTCTGAAAACGGCCGCCGCCCCAATCCATCCCGGAAACCCTAAATCGATCTACTGTTCACTCATCTTCCCCCCCTTTCAAAAACCCTAGAATTTCACTGTTCACGATCCCTCTGAACTAAACCCTAACGGCGCAGTGAAGCATTCATCATCCCTTAAACCCACCTTCACAAATTCATCACCATCATCAAAATCACCATTCTCTTCTCCATTTTCCGGCGTAACTTAATCTTAGCCGCCGGAACTCTGTCGCCGTTCAACTGGACCAATACTCACCTGTTGTAGCATTTGGAGCTCCTCATCTTCGGCCTCCGAGGAAGTTGTGCAGTTTCTTTACTCGACAGCTCCGTCTTCGGTGAATAATCCTTTCGCAAAGACATTATTTGAGTCCTCCGATTCAGGGTTGAGAGAGAGTCGTCTGTTGTTACGTCAAGGAAGAGAGCTATGGTTGTTATCGTAGGTAATGTTAGACCTACGCGTGGTTACTGGTACTCTGCTGTTGAGCACGCCGTGATTCCGCCGCCGTAGCGAACATCTGGACCAAACCAGGTCCAACTGCAAAGAACACCGTTTCACCTCTTTCAAACATCACTCGGTCTCAGTACAACGCATTCAACAAGCAAGTTTCGACAACATCGATTCCAGAAACTTAGTTCAAGCTATGGACTTTGCACCGAGTTCATTTTGTGAAGATTGCCCTGTTATCTGTTTTTGTGTAGTGTCTGTTATCTTTTTTGCACAGGTTTTCAGCGTAGTTTCACAAGCTGTTCCGATATCTTCAGTGGCTCACTGAGATTCAAGAGTAACGTAAATCCCTCGAAATAGGGATTGATTGGGTTCCTGTCATAAGAAACCTACTATAGTTGGAACCAATCACATGTAGACTCTGCAATGGAAAGTCAAGTAACAGCAAGAAGATATCATTCGTGTCTTTGATTCAGCTTTGTTTACATGTGTTATTATTTCTCTAAGAAATTATGTTGTTGTCTGTGGCTTGTTCTGTATGCAGGTGTGAGTTTTAAAACATGTTTCGATTCAAGTTGGCTTCTATTGTGGCACTTTCATGTTGAAGATGTGCCCCTCTGTTCCATCAACAATGACGACAACATTTCTGCTTTCTCAGTGCAAACACCCCCGTTTCAGTTGATAACAACATCAATCCATTCATTCCCTCAATTTGATTCTGTTTAATGGATTCTATTTTCACTAATTTCGTTCTGTTTATGTATTCAGTAGTGGTTACATTAAAAGTTTGTTTTGGACATTGGTTCATATGACTGGTTAGCAGTGCGAAGTCACCGCGAGGTTGTTATCATTTGTGTAGGTGATGCAGATTTGTTTCTCGGTGCCGATGCTCGATACCGTTGCAGTCACGTGGTACTTTGAATCATATCAGAAATCCAAGAGGAAGACACTCCTCGCAACCACCACGACGCGGCGACAACAACGATTATGCATTCACATCTCAGTTGATAGCAATCTAGTTGCATCTTCCATTCAACCCTGAATTTCATTGTCCCTGACTCTGTTTTCTTTTTTGTTCTGTTTTGGCTAGCTGGTAATGCTGTGCAGGATGCGACCACTGAGCAAGGATCAAAGCTGCATCTTAGATGTGACGACATCATATCCAAAGCATTTCGCACAACCGTCAGTAGCACCTATGATGGCGACGAAGACGAAAAGCTCCGTCACTACCGCGCCATCTAGTTCTTCCTCAGAAAATGTGACTCAGTTTGCAGCGTCAATAATGCTGAACGAGTAGCAGCTGCGGTAACATTCAGTTTGTCGCCGTTTATTCTGACTAACATCGATTCATCAAGTGTTTGCTATGGTGTTCTGATTTATTCTTTGTAGGTTTTTGTTCAGATTGAAATCCATTTCTTTATGAATAGAGTTAGAGTGTGTTGTATTGATATACTATTTTCTTTCATCTGTGCAATTTCCATTCTTGTTAGATTGCTCTGATTGGTTGCCTTAAACTTGTTACTGACTTCGTTCCTACTGATGCATACATGGTTCACCCACTTATGTGAACTTGTTGCTGTTGTTGTTTGGACCAAAATGATAAAACATTATTTTCATGTTTAATTGAGGTATCGTGTATAATATGTTATGTATATATTATTCTTGTCCACCGTACAAGAGAATATCTTTCCATTTCTAACCTCCATGCTTCACTATCAGCTTCACTTGCCTTACAGAATGAGATAGCACAGAATAAAGCTGCAAATTCAGGAGATACCGTAAAGACTAAAGCAATTTGTTGGAGATTTGATTTATTTGGATGTGCCCAATTAATTAATTATTTAACTTTATTAATCATTTTTAATTAATTTAATTATTTGATTCATTCGAATAATTTTAGTAATTAATTTGGATTAATATAATTAAATGATTTAGTAAACTTTGATTCATTTTGATTTTGGATTAGAGCCAAAAGATTCTAAATTTTGATTCGCTCTATTTCATTTCCACTCGATAGCAAGGTACCTCTCTCCCTCAAATGTAATAATTATTTTCTCACTTATGTTTCAAAATCATTTTTAAATAATAAACTCTCGATTCATCGAGTCATTTTTCACCCATGTAAGTCGAGTGTTTTCAAAGCCTCGCCATCGACCCTCGATCACCATACACAACATTTCAAAGCTTAATCCTGGGCTTCCTTACAGTGATACCTATTTGATCAACTACTTCTAGTTGGTCACTTAGAAGACTAGCCCACTTTGCTAGTACACACGCTTAAAATTCAATTTCAAACTTTGACTCAGTTCGAATACTTTTTCAAAGCGAATTAAATCTTTGAAATCTAGCATTTTTTGGATTTTTGGATGATCATTAGCGAGGTGTACACCTTAAATAATGTATTATTCAACCTTTCGTATTTATTACACTCTTTTTGGACAAAGGAATATTATAGGAATCAAGCATTCTGCGTAATATTTCTATCGTTCATTCAAACATTTTCCAAATGAAAAAGGTGTCGTCGAGATCCAACATTTCGATAATACCCCAATTAATTGGTTGTGAGGCCTACGTCTCATTTATCAAATAATTGTCATTTCTCTCATTTTCAAATCCAATCTCAGGTCCTCACATCTCGTACCTTAAACTATTTTCATACCTCATTTCACTTCAAATCTTTTTCAAACATTTTCTCGATCAAACTTCGAAAGAAGAAGGTTCTTGGAGTCTAGCATTCCTTGAATTTTCGAGTGAATAATTCTCGAGGCACGCCCTTTGAGTTATTATTCATTCAATCTTTCGACCTTTTTAAATATCTTTTTTTCGATTCAAACTTCGAAAGAAGGAGATTCTTGGAGTCTAGCATTCCTTGAATTTTCGAGTGAATAGCTCTCGAGGCACGCCCTTTGGGTTGTTATTCACTCAACCTTTCGACTTTTTCAAACTCAAACATCTTCCAACGTTCTCCTAAGTCGAGTGCTCGTACGCATTCGCAACCCACATTTCACACACATTCACAACCTCTCATGGTTTCGATATTGGAGGCACCCTTAGGGACCAATATCGTTTCTCATAATCTAACCCTTGACACGTCGTCAAGTCGGTTCTATTTTCAAACAAATCCTCGACACGTCGTCGAGCTACTTCAAACCAACTTCCTTTGGCCTCGCATTCCATTTTCGATTCAATCTTTTCACAAACGTTTTTTTTAAACTTACGAAAGAGGGATATTCTTAGAGTCCAGCATTCTTTGAATATTCGAACGAGTAACTCTTGGGCTCGCCCCCGAGTTGTTATTAGTTCATTCTTTCGATTTCAAAATATCCAACTCTTTATCTTCAACCTATTCAACCCAATTTCCGAAAGAACTGAGTTCTTGGGATCTCGCATTCCTTGAATTCTTGAGTGACAAGCTCTTGAGGCACGCCCTTGGGTTGCTTGTCAGTCACTCTTTCGTCTCTTTCTCAAACTTCCAACCCATTCAACCTCATCTTTTCGTGGTTGTTACCACGAACTACGGACACTCTGATTCTTTTATTCATTCTCGAATATAAGATACGTAGGCACAAGATTGCGATGATCTTGGCGAGCACACTTCTATCCATCTTCCGTTTCCCCCCATCCTTTCCCGTAGTCGAACTACGACGCTCTGATTTCTCATTCTCGTCCGAATGAGCATACGTAGGCACAAGGGCCCCAATCCTTGGCGAGCACCCTATCCTCTAATCACCCATCTCTCCTTAGCGTCTTAACCTACCAATTCTACCTTTAGCAACGAGAAGAAAACCAGTAAACCTAAACAACACTCCCCACAATTACCTTAAGAGGTTCCCGTCGAGTACGACGGACGTGAGGGGTGCTAATACCTTCCCCTCACGTAACCGACTCCCGAACCCGGAACTTGGTTGCGACAGCCCTGTTCCTATCCTTTTCGTTTTTAAGAGGTTTTCTCGATATTTTCCTCTCCCGTTTATTCGGGAAAAATAAAGTTCGGTGGCGACTCTGTCGAACCGCATTTCCGCGCCTTTCGCGCGTGGGTCGTATTTTCGAATGTGATTTTTCGAGGTGCGACACTGCTGGCCTTAGGAAGAAGCATGGAATAACTCGCGGCAACACAAGAAAGTTTTCAGCTTCAGCAGTAGCTCGATTGAAACCCTCAGCCTTGAGAGTTTAGCTGCAATTTCAAGAAACAACGAAGTTTTAGGTCTAAGTTCACAACAACTTCAATGACCTTAACTCGGCAAGAAAACGGTTTCGCCAACAACTCTTGTAGCTACCACCTACCATTGTATTCAAATCAAGTGTGCTATGTTCTACTGATGAACATCAGTGTGCATTATGTTGTGGATTCATCTTTAGAGAGTGAATGGGTTATGTATACACTTAATCTTTTCTTTTTCGTTTTTAATTTCTGTACCGGTTTCCTGTTCTGTTGGTTGTTTTATATTCATCGCAGATTTGAGTATGGTGGAAGCGATTGCAAAGTCGAGCCAGTTCTGCCCACGTTGCCATTTCGTAGGATGCTCGTATGTTTGCAGTTGGAAGCACAGCTGGGTTTGGCAACAATCACACAACAACTATGCCATGGTTTCAAAACAGCACTGACGACAATACCGATAATACCGCAAATTCTAGTCAGCAGCTCAGATTTGAAGGAGAACTTGGCATTCCAAGTGGTCACAACCTACTGTCGTGTTTGCTGGATTGTCGCCGAGCTATTATATACAATGCCGAGGAAGAAGTTGTTCCATTTTGTTCTTAAAGTTCTCCCACATCACAATCACGTTAACAGTTCTGGATAGCTACTGACAACGTTGATAGCATGCTAGCGGCACCGGGAAAGAAGGGGCAGAGCATTGATTGTGGTCGAGTGTCTCAGATTTCATCTTCAGTTTAAGGCTCAGATTGAAACTCGATATCGTCAGGGGTAATGGTTAAATAAAATCTTTTGGAGCTATTTCATGTTTTAACTTTGGTATTTAACGATCAGGTGTCAATTCTGTTTCTAACATTTTGCTGTGTTTTTGAGATTTAGTGGTTATCTGGCTGGATTAATTGATTACGTGTGTATTGTCCACAAGTTATTTTAATTTGATTCATGTTTGTGCCGATATTGTATTTTCAATTCATTTGTTTTGATGATCGAGCTTTGTGATGGCCGATTCTGGTTCCTGAGTGTTTTGCTGATTAGATTCAACCCTTGGCCATTGCCGTCGTGGTTACGGTGTTCAAATTCCAGGAGCATTTTTGTCTCAATTCTGTTGTATGGATTTCGTTTTCATTATTTGTGTTTTCTATTTCTACTTTGGGCTGGCTTTTGATTTTGTGCAGGTGGCGGCATCGCCGAATTATTGGTTATATGAAAAGATCTTGAAGTGTCGTAATGTTGACAACCTCACAGCAAGCTAACTCAAACATTAGCAGCATTCTCAACTCGTGTTTAGCAGCAACGATATTTGTCACTCAGTTTCGTAACACGTCAGCTCTGTGTCATATTAGTAGCAACTCGCAGCAATCATACTCGATCAGAAATACGCACATCTTGTTGTTTCTCCAGCTTTGCGCATTAACAAGTGACAACTTGAGTGTTCTGACATGAGAAACAGGTCAATGAACAGCGGCGTGCGTATTCAATGGCGGTGGTGACCAATTGCAGTGCAGCCACGAAACAGGTTAAATGAATTAACATCGGAACCGCAAACGGTGGTGGTAGCATTCTGAGATTTATAGTTACTGCTTTTGTTTTTTTGTAAAGTTTTTTTGGTTAATTAAATTCAGTTTAAGAGCATCTTTAGTGGGAGTAAACTAAATGGGTAAACTAAGATACTTTTTGTGGGCCCAAAGTGATTTGTAGGATTTAAAAAATTTATAGTTAATTTGAGTAGTTTTTACTTTAATGGTGGTTGTCTATAAGAAACCAAAACTTGACCCCACATTTTATATTTTTTATTCAAGTTACCATTAATTTAATTATTTTAATTAAAATACATATAATTTTTTAAATAAAATTTATCTTAAAAACTTAAAAATAATATTAAATATATTTTATTATAAAATTACATAAAAAAAATTACATTTTCATAGGAATATAATTATAATAAGGATTCGATTGGTTGGGATCCATTTGATAAATAAATAAGATTGGAAATTGAAAGAAAAAAAATTTAGAAGTAAAAATGTGTGTAAAAAAAATTAAAATTTCTATAGAATTTATAGAAGGTAAAAAATGATAATATGACCGTTACTATTTTCAAATATCATACCCTTACTTTAATGCTGTTGGAATATTTGGAATATTTTATTAATATTAAATAATATTATAAAAGGTTTCACATGAATAGTTAACGTTAACTATATAGAGAATGAGAACTAAATTTTAGTTCATTTGGATGCCACGCCAGCTCTCCTATAATGCAAATTCCTTATTACTAACGTAAGCTATAAAGAATTTTGGTTTAACAACCCTGCGTTAAAGTTGCTCTAAGAATTAGTTAGTTATTAATCAATTTTATTATTTGGATATTTTAACTTAGTTTAATAATCTTAGTGTTTGATTTTAACATGCTTAATTGATAGATTTATTTGATTTCTAAGCAATTGATTTCATTAAATTAAAATTGATTAATTTATGTTAACATGAATTTCCAAATTATTTTCTTAATTAAGTTATTTTCAAAATTAATTATTTTTCTAATTTTTATTCAACTTATTTTTTATTACTAAAATTATTTTTCAATCAAGTCCCGAAAGATTAAATCTTTGAAGTCTAGCACTTGGATTTTTGGGATAATCATTATTGGGGTGTACACCTTAAATAGTGTATTATTCGACTTCTCATTTTATTTTCCTTTTAAACAAAAGAAATATCATAGGACTCTAGCATTCTGTATGATATTTTTTTTATTTATCCAAACATTTTCCGAATGAAAAAGGTGTTGTTAGGATCCAGCATCCGAATGATACTCCGATTAATTGATTGTGAGGCCGACGCCTCATCTATTAAATAATAGTCATTTCTCCTATACTTTTCGAACTCAATCTCGTATTCTCACCTCTCGTGCCGTAAACTCTTTTTCGTACTCCTAATTTCATTTCAAATTACTTTCAGCAATATTTTATTGATTAAAACTCCGAAAGAGGGAGATTCTTGGAATCTAGCATTCCTTGAATTTTCAAGTGAACAATTCTCGAGGCACGCCCTTTGAGTTGTTATTCACTCAATCTTTCGATTCTCTCAAATTCAATCATTTTCAAACATTCTCCTAAGTCGAATGCTCGTCCGCATTCGCAACCCATTTCATTCACAACTCCTCGTGGTTTTGATATTGGGGGCACCCTCAGGGACTAATATCGTTTCTCACAATCCTAACCCTTGACACGTCATCAAGTCGGTTTCATTTTCAAACAAATCCTCGACACGTCGTCGAACTACTTCAAAACAACTTCCTTTGGCCTCGCGTGCCATTTTTCGATTCGATCCTTTCACAAACATTTCCAAAACTTACAAAAGATATGTATTCTTAGAATCTAGCATTCTTTGAATATTCGAATGAGTAGCTCTCGAGGCATGCCCTTGAGTTGTTATTAGTTCATTCTTTCAATTTCAAAACACCCAACTCTTATCTTCAATCTATCCAACCCAATTCCCGAAAGAACTGAGTTCTTGGAATCTCGCATTCCTTGAATTCTTGAGTGACAAGCTCTTGAGGCGCGCCCTTGGGTTGCTTGTCAGTCACTCCTTCGTCTCTTTCTCAAACTCCCAACCTATTCAACCTCATCTTTTCGTGGTCGTTACCACGAACTACGACTGCTCTGATTCTTCATTCTCGTCCGAATGTAAGATACGTAGGCACAAGATTGCGATGATCTTGGCGAGCTACCTTCTATTTATCTCCCGTTTCCCCCCATCCTTTCCCGTAGTCGAACTACGACGCTCTGATTTCTCATTCTCGTCCGAATGAGCATACGTAGGCACAAGGGCCCCAATCCTTGGCGAGCACCCTATCCTCTAACCACCCATCTCTCCTTAGCGTCTTTAACCTTTTACCATACCAATTCGCCTTTAACAACGAGAAGAAAAACAAGTAAACCTAAACAACACTCCCCACAATTACCTTAAGAGGTTCCCGTCGAGTACGACGGATATGAGGGGTGCTAATACCTTCCCCTCACGTAACCGACTCCCGAACCCGGAACTTGGTTGCGACAGCCCTGTTCCTATCCTTTCGTTTTTAAGAGGTTTTCTCGATATTTTCCTCTCCCGTTTATTCGGGAAGAATAAAGTTCGGTGGCGACTCTGTCGAACCGCATTTCCGCGCCTTTCGCGCGAGGGTCGTTTCTCCGAAATGTCTCCGTGATTTTTCGAGGTGCGACACGGAGCATTGACTATATTTGAATTATTGAGAAATGTGCTCCCTTTTGAGATGATTTTATTGCGTCCAATATTTTACTCTGATAAATATGATTGATTTGTCATTATATTTGTAGGGTAGAAAAGGATGTTACACCATGTGCTCTTTTGGATTAAGAGGTCCCGCCCGAGCTAAGAAGACTGGAGCCAAAATTCCCTAATTAAGAAACACCCTTCGAGTATCACTCTGTATCTCAACATCAAGGGTGGACCCTAAAGTAGTTCCTCCTTAAGACCATGGAAAGTACATATGAGAAGACCAGGTTAACCTCTTTGCCATCCAAATTAGAGCAAGAACATTGGTCGTTACTGGACCATTCAAAGGGCCAACAATCACCAACATAATTCGAATTCCCCTATTCATTTGTGGAATTTTCTTGTCACACTTTATTGAATCTACATAGAATAATTATCAAATTTTCAAGAACATTGTGGGTAAAAATTATTGACATTTAAGGATAGAGGTGTTGAGAGCTTACCAAAGACAACCTTTAAGTTTCATCTCCTCCTTGGTGTTAGCATCATCAACTAGTGAGTTTCAATGATTCGTTTCAAGTTTTTCTTTTAGGCTTCATTCTGAGAGACAACGCCTCTGGCATAACCTAACTCTATGAAGAATATGATTAATTGTTTCTTCAAATAAAGATCTTCTTAAGGCATGTCACTTTCCTTGCCGACATATGATCCATTCCCCATCAAAAATGGCCTTGGTTCCAAAATTTACAAAACAAACCCATACATCAGTTTTCTGCCTTAGTCTTTATGCCACAAATCTTTTCACGAGCCTCTTTATTGAATGGAGTAACCAAATGAATTGATCTTCAAAATGTTTCACGTCGTCAAAATACGCTTTAATTAATAGGTAACTTTTGTCGGTGTAATTAGGCCTTGGCCCTATGCACGATTCGTTGGGCTATGTTGTACCCTATAAATATGGAAGGAAAGTGACACAGATGGCTTTCCTCCCTGATAGTCACATCAATACTTGAAGAATTTAATATAGGCCTAACTCACATAGTTTAGTTGCGAGGGGGTAATCATCAGATTGTTCTTAACTTCCACTTCGAAACTATTAAAGGGAAATCAAAGACCTAGAATTGAAAAGGTGTACTTTTAAAAAAGGATAGCGCACTCGCCGCATTCACTGCAAATCCTTTTATCTTCCTCATGGATCAATATGCCTCATTCAGAATAAGGACCCACTTCAAGAAAATCCCTTTCAAGACCACCTTCGCAAGCAAAGATAGAAACAGTTTCTGAAATTATAAGGTCTACCAAAAAGACAAAATTATCCTTTTTTGATTATATGCCCTATTCAGAATAAGGACCCTCTTTAAGAAAAACCCTTTCAAGAGTACCTTCGCGAGAAAAAAGAGAAATTATTTCTGAAATTGCAAGGTCTACCCAAAAGACACAAGTATCCTCTTTTGATTTATGACATATGGCGGGTATCACTTCCATCCGTTAAGAAAAATTGTATGCTGCAATAATGCAGATGAAGAAAGGATAAAGGTAATGAATAAGGGAATCATATAACTGTTCCAAGAAGATTGTGCAGTGTCTTACAAAAAGGAAGGAAATGGGCATTGTCAATGGTCCATATTTTCTTCAAAAAAAAAACTCAAGTACTCTACCTCCTAAAGGTCATCATGATAAAGAATATAAAAAGAAATCTAAAGCATACGACATATATAAGACACGAGTTCCCTATGATAATGACGTCACATCTTGAATTTTCACTAAAGCGGGACTATGAATGGCAGAAGAAGTCAAACTCAACAAAGTCTTCACCCTACAGAGTAGAGGCAATGACTTGGGGGGCAACTGTTATGGGTCAGTCGAGGCTTAAAAGTTATGGCCCAGAGAGTACATTGATCCGCCGCGTCGCTCGTAGAGCAAGAAAACTATCCTAGT
Organism: Lathyrus sativus; assembly: GCA_963859935.3. NCBI lineage: Eukaryota > Viridiplantae > Streptophyta > Magnoliopsida > Fabales > Fabaceae > Lathyrus > Lathyrus sativus. Next base: position 496,105,602 of record OZ012736.1, read on the forward strand.
CTATAATGAAGGTGATATGAGCTAAATATCCAACAGACTTATCCCCATGTTTCGCCACCTAAAGATTAAAAAGTTATTTTAAGTTTCCTTCTATATAAAAGTGAGATGCGTCATTTCTCAGGTGCGATTTAAATTCAAACTTTATTCATTCATCTTACTCTCATACAGACTTGGATGCTGAAGTGCCTAACCTTACAGATCAGCTCATCTTTCACTACATCGAAAGCTCAAGTCACCCGTTACAATTCACATTCTTTAGTCGCCGATTCATTATGGTTCCCTCGCAAAATAATACTATACAAGGAAATACATTGAACCCATCCCTTATTATGTCTGTTGCATTACATTCCATCTCAAATATATGTGACATTTTTAATGTTTTGTGAATCTAATAATATTTTAAAATGTACACATTTTAAAACTTAGTATTCATTTTAGAAAAATAGAAATGTTAAATATTAAAATCTAAAGAGTCTTTTAATTTTAGAATTTAGATTGTATTAGTTTTCAAATTTTATATATTTGAATTATTAAATTTAAGAAATATAATTATTTAAAAAAAATTAAAAATAGTAGTAGTATTCTCAAACACGTTCTGAATTTTAAAATTCTAGCATGAATATTTTTGAAATCTCAAGGAGCGTGGGGAAAAGAAATTAACAAATGTGGCATTTCTCTAGCGTTGCTCTGTTTGAATGAATTTCTACCCGCATTCCTTTTTACTACATACACCTCTTCCCTTTTTTGTGTGGCAAAATACCCCTTAACTTTAAAAAGTGTCAAGTTGGTCCTTTAACTTTTAAAATGGTGCCAATTTATCCCTCACCGTCAGTTGTTCCCAAACGTCAGTTTATTTTGTATATCTGGCATATGACCTGGTAATTGTGTTCATCATGTTGCTTCCTTCTCCTTCCTCCTTCCGTTCACACTGTACGACTGTGATTTCCCAATCCCAAATCCTTAAATTAATCTAGGTTTTTTTTATTTGGCAAGCATGAAATCCGGTTGTTCCTCCTCTATTTTGAAATCGGAAAGTCGAGATTCAGATGTTTGTAGTAGGTCACGATGAAAGGCCATATGCCATTGTGGAGACATGGTTGTTCTTCAAAGGGCAACTACTGTTAAGAATATGAGAAAATTTTTTTGGGGTTGTCCAAATTATAAGCTATGCAAGCTGGTTTTGTTCTCTATTGAAGTTCTGTTTTTGTTTAAGTTATGTTTATGTTTCTGTCCAAATTATAATTTATATTTCTGTTTAAGTTTAAATTCATTATCCATCATCCTCTAAACAATGAAACTTACAAGGAGGTATGCAAGCTGGTTGTGGTTTCTTTGGTTGGTTTTATGAGGAGATGGGTGATGAGAAGGAGCAATTTTGGATGCATAGGCTGGGTGTCGTAACTAAGGGATTTGCTGAAGCAAAAAAGGACATTGAAAAAGTGAAAATGGAGAATGAAGAATTAGGGAAAAAGTTTATGAAACTTGAAAGTGAAATGAAGAATATCATGAAGTGGAAAAAGATTTTAAATTTGATGTTTGTAATGATTATCATTGTATTATTTGTTAGGAGTAGTTAAGGTATTAAGGTTTGTTTGGAAGTAGTATGTTATGGTTTGTTTGTAAGAATTAAGTTAAGTTTTGGTTGTAAGAGTTAGGTTTAAGTTCAGTTAAAGTTTGTATCAATTTTGGATTGTATCACTTCAACATGAATGTAATAGTTGGATTCTAATATATGGATTCTAATCCTGTATCAGTTTAGTTAATTTCACTTTTTGCAGTTCAACATGAGTGTATTAGTTTTAGTTTTGGATTGTATTAGTTCCACATGAATATAACAGTTAAAGGTAATGTTAACTTGGTATGCATTGATAAATATCATGTCAAAGTGTTTTTAATTTGGTCTGTCAAAGCATAACCAATAGTTAAAGATTATGTTAATTTGGTCTGTCAATGATATATTTGGTATGTTTACTTGGTCTGTTATAGACCTGTCAAAGTTGGTATGTTAATTTTGTCTGCATTTTAACACCACATTAGACATGATTGTAGTAATATAAAGTTCATGACAGGTCCATTTCATAATATATAAAGTTCATGACAAGTTTTGCTTTTAGGTTCATTTCATAATACCTATAAGTTGGTTATGCTTTTAACATAAAGTTCATGACAGCAGGATACATAAACAACAATAGCAACAGGATACATAAACTTGTAATACATTCCACACAATAGGTTATACTTTTAACACAACTGATACACATGTTCCACAACAACAGTAGAATACATAAACTTGTAATACATTCCACACATGTTCCACAAAATAGGTTATACTTTTAACACAACTGATACACATGTTCCACAACAACAGCAGAATACATGAACTTGTAATACATTCCACACATGTTCCACAAAATAGGTTATGCTTTTAACGCGACTGATATACATGTTCCACAACAATAGCAGAATACATAAACTTGTAATACATTCCACACATGTTCCACAAAATAGGTTATGCTTTTAACACAACTGATACACATGTTCCACAACTAGAGTTTCTTCTTTAGCATGGTTCTCTTTGTTGGAGTAGACCTCCTTGTTACTGGGTCAACAACATTCTTGGCAGCACTCAACCTAGTTGTAGGCCCAGGTGGCACAAAAGGTCTCGTTGGCTTCCTTACAGGCAGCTTTTGTGTCTTGCCCTTAGCAGGTCCATGTGTCTTTTGAGCAGCCTTTCCCTTATAAGTCTGAGATGCTTGGCTAGATTGTTGAGTAGAAGTTCTCTTAGCAGTGTGTGTTGCTTTGTTCTGAGAGGGTTGGCTTGGTTGTTGAGTAGGATGAGTTGTTGAAGTAGGAGTGTGTTGGCTTGGTTGTTGAGCAGTCTGAGTTGGAGTGAGAGGGTTGGGCTGATTATTGAGTAGTCTGAGTTGTTGTGTCCTTACATGTAGACTTGTAATGTCCTGCTTTCTTACACCTACTACACTTCACCAGAAAACCTGTTCTTCTCAATTTGCGAGCAGACCCATCAATTTCACCTTGTTCTAGGTTCCTCCTCTTTTTAGGTCTACCAGGCATCTTCCTGGACTTGGGTGGTTGCACATCTGAATATGGTGTCTTAACCCACAAGTTTGCTCCATTAACAGGGTAGACCACATGGTTATAAGCTGCCTCGTACCGTGAAACCCTATAATAATTTGGAATGTAAGTATCAATTTTAAAATTCCTACTATTCATAGCAGAATGAGCATGAACACATGAGAGTCCTGCGAGTTCCCATCTTCTGCATGAACATATATGATCTTTCAGGTTCACAACAGACTTGTCAGCTTGATTTTCTAGGTGCCTTACTTCAAATATATGTTCACCATACATCCTAAATGATTAAACAAACAAAATACATTAGTCACATGTATGTCATAGACATCCTAAAGAATTAATGTATGTTGATATTACATACCTTACTAGCCAGTTGTTGGTGTATGTGCTCGTGACATCAAGTTTCTTTCTAATATGGGACAAAATATCATTCCCATCCAAAGTACCAAATCTCATTATGTTATTTTCCCATCTCTCCATCATGTATGTTTTGATGTCTTCTAAAATAGTGATTAGAGGTTATGCCCTTGCTTCAAGAATGACACTATTAAAGGACTCAGACATGTTGTTGAGAACAACATCACATTTGTTTTCAGTCCTAAAGTAAGATCTACTCCAAAACCTTGGTGGGGTCTTCATCATATGTTTAAATGCTTCTTCATTGATGGCCCTCATTCCCTTCGTCTCTCTTTACCATGCCTATGGGTATGTTGACTTGGCAGCCTTCCATATTATGTCCTTCAACATCTTTCCAGGAAACTTTTTCCTAAAATTGTTATAGAGGTGCCTAACACAAAACCTGTGCTCCACCCTTGGCAATTGCTCATCCATAGTAGGTAGCAGACCCTGCAATAACATACAATGTAGTATTACAATATAGCATAACATGAATAACATAACATAAACACATAAAACCATAAGAATAAATGAAAAACTTGCCTTTTGTTGGTCTGAGATGAAGGTGTAAGTGATGCATTCATCTTTGCCTCCAAGGTTATCAATTAATAGCTCTAAAAACTAAGTCCAGCTATCCTTGTTTTCACTCTCCACAAATGCATATGCTATGGGAAGCATCTGATAATTAGGATCCCTCCGAATGGCAGCTAGAATCTGCCCTCCACACAAACCCTTAAGAAAACACCCATCTAGACCTATTACATACCTGCACAACTTAAAGCTTTCCTTACACGCATCATAACATATGTAAAGCCTTCTAAAATACGATCTTTCATCCTCAACACCTACTTGTACAGGCTTAACATTGAGCTTAACTGTTGACCCTAGATTGGCTCTTAACAGTTCATGACAATAGTCATAGACCCTTGTTTAATCTCCCAAAAGGAACCATCAACATAGTCTCTAGCTGCAAATATTGCTCTTATAGCTCTTGTTATGTTGACCCCAACATTCCACTTTTTTTTGTGTCTTCTCCTTGATATCCTTTATACTCAACCTTGGATTGTTTTTCAAGCTATTATGAATTCTTTTACTCAACCACTTTGTACTCATCAGCTTCACATTATACTCTCTACCACAACTGTGTTTGTCAATTACTTTCCTGAGTTGCCAAGTGTCTTCATTTGATAACTTGCTATAATACACCTCCCACTCACAACCAACTTTACATCTAACCTTTACCCAAACTTTGTCATTTTTTACAAACCTTAGGTCTCTACCATTATGCACAACATAAGTTGTTATTGCTTCCCTAAAATCACACTTTGAACTAAAGTACATTCCCACATCCCACTTGTAATCTGACATGTCTTTTAGCAGTCTAAAAATTGGATGTTTTTTCTTAGAACTCCACTGCTATCATCATTGTCACAACCACTTTGTCCTCACTGTCATTGTCACTCCCTTTACCATCATTTTCTTAGACTTCTCCATTACCATTCATGACCAACTAGGGTATCAATTTCATCCTCCTCAATCTCATCACACCCATCAGACTCATCCTCAAAAGCCACATCTTGTGCGCTATCATAAATGTAGTCCTCATCTTCACTATCATCAAATGATAAACTTAAGTCGTCATGCACTGCAACTTTACCTTTTTCAACTCCAACATTACCTTCTTCCCCTGCAGGATTCCCTTTTTCAACTCCAACATTACCTTCTTCCTCTACAGGATTCCCTTGTTCAACTCTAACAGTATGTTCATCCACTGCAGAATTCCCTTGATCAACTCCAACATTACCTTCCTCCAACCCAACAGTGGCTTCATCAAATCTAACATCACCTTCCTCTAACCCAACAGTAGTTTGTTCAACTTCCACAACTTCATCATGCAGTTGACTAAGTAACTCCTCTACCTCATCTATAATTTCAGCAGGGTCCTCATTAATTTCATCAACAACAACATCATAGTAGTCAGGTTGAGACAAGGTGTAATCAATATAAATATCAACATTTTGGTGCACTATATACAAATCTGCAATTTATAAAGCACCATTGTCATCAACAAGTGGATTCATCCCAAATTGAGGGTCCTTGTAAAATATTGTTTCAAAATCCCTATAACCCAAGTCTTTCAATACACCAACTAGCTCAAAATAACTTCATTTGTCTACATCTACTCTCAAATCATCTACTACTCCATTCTCATATACACTACAACCTTCATCTGTGAACTCACCACTATGATGAATTTTGAGAGTTATGTATTCATCCATGATACCTAATCATATCATCTAAATAATAAATTTATATAAACCCTAAATCTAAACCTCTAGCAGAAAATCCTAAATCAGAGATAAATGAACTAACCTTTTGATTATGTCTCCTTGAATCGTCTTCGATCCTCCGCCTTCAATCCTTCGCGTCTGCAAACCTTGAATCGTCTTCAATGATTCAATGATTCATTGAGTCTCCAAGCGTTGTATCGTGTAATCTTCTGGGTAATGGAAATATTGGATTGTTTTATCTTCCTTTAAGACATTTCATATCTACGTCAACAGATTCACCTGGACAAACGTGACATTTTTTTCAAAGTTTGACTAACAGCAACAAACTGAAGGATAAACGTGACATCATTTAAAAAGTTAAAGGACCAACTTGACACTTTTTAAAGTTAAGAAACCAAAATGGACCCCGAGTTAAAGTTAAGGGACGAAAAATGTTATTTTACCTATTTTTTTATTCATTTGTGATTACTGATTATTTAAATATGTATTATTTTGTTTCTGATATATAGACTTATTTGACATTAAAAATGTTAAAGATACTATTTTTTAATATTTTAAAACTAAAATTGATGTATTTACATAAACAAATTACATGAAGAAAAAAAAAACATCTTTTGAAGAGTGTTTTAACGATGATCATAAACATGAGGAATATGTTTTGAAGAGTGTTTTAACATGACCATAAACATGAAAAATGTCGAGTCTTTATATAATCCATGTAGCAAAAAATGTAACGTAATTCTAACTATTTTATGAGGAATATGTCAATTAGAATTAGTAAGAAAGTGGACTCATATTATATTTATAAAGAGTAAGCTACTAATACTTTTATTTTGAGTTTTGTTTTTCAAAATAAATCTAATATCATTTATATTTTAATAAACTCTTTTAATTAAATACAAAATATTAATTAAACTAAATTATAGTTAATTTAATTAATTGTTAACTCGAACTTATTAAATTAAATTATATCTAATTAACAAATTTTCTATAGGTTAATGTATTAAATACTACCATTAAATATTATTAACATCTAATTAACTTAATTTTTATTTAATTTAATCACTCATTCTATTGTCAAAACTATATAAATTATCGTAACATTTACAATAATATTAAATATTCTATTTAATATTTTAAATAATGAACAATATCTAACAATGCATCATTGATACTTAAGTGATGACAATATTAGTCATTTGACGTTGTCTTTCTATTATAATAATAATAATAATATATGTATAACTGTATTTTTTTTCTCTTATATTTTTATTCAACATAAGGCATAATATTTGTTACTTTTATATAGTGTTAAGACGATTGCAAGACCCAATATAGAGAGGAAGAAATCAGTATTACTAAAAGATTTTAGTATGGATTAGAGATGCATTTAGCATTATGTTTTAGTATGGTTGCTTGTGCTTTTTAAATTAAGTGGCCTATGGCCCAGTATTACTAAAAGATTTTAGTATGGATTAGAGGTGCATTTAGTATTATGTTTTAGTATGGTTGTTTGTGCTTTTTAAATTAAGTGGCCAGTGGCCCATTTAATTAGTTAGATCCGTTATATATATATATATATATATATATATATATATATATATATATATATATATATATATATATATATATATATATATATATATATATATATATATATATATATATATATATATATATATATATATATATATATATATATATATATATATATATATATATATATATATATATATATTGTAAATGTTAATCTAAAAAGTTTTTTTTTTAATTTTTTATATTCTTATGCAACCTTGATCTAGAGTAACTTAGAATAATTTATCGTTGGTGCTTTTCTACCTTGAACTCATACTCCCTTAAACCTACCGACCCTTTTTCTAAAGAAATTGATCAAACAATCCACATTCACCTAGACAATGCTATCAACCAAACCCAATAGCAAATAGGTGAGAGGTTTGATAAAACTACTACTGATTTGTGAGATAGTTAAATACTAAAGGCCACTCTTCATATGATCACGATGGGAGATAGTTAAATACTAAAGGACCTAAATTTTGTCCCCTGGTGAAATGAAATGATATGCTATGAATGATATTATTGTAAAGAGACTCTTTTTTATTTTTTAGTTTGATGGGGATATGACGTGATATAACAAGATATTTTACGATAAATGAAGAATGAATGGTGTGCCTGTGGCGATATATGGAGATATATGATAATGGTGATCCATAGGAAATGAAAAGGATAGAAAGGGTTAGAGACTCGATGGGGATAACAATTTATGTTGGAGAAAAATACTGGGGTATATTCAAAGTGAGTTTTATCAGCTGGTTAGAGATGACATGCCGACACTTTAGAATATATCTGAGAGTTCTGGAGATTTCTCACAAGAAATTCATCCAATCAAAGATTTTAAAGATTCCTAACAGGAAATTCATCCAATACAAAAATCTGGGAGTCTTCTTATAAGAAGATCATCCATACAAAACTTTGAAGATTCTTCTAAATGAATCCATCCAAACAAAAATATTGGAGTTTTCTAAAACAAAAATCATCCAATCTTCCGGGGAACTCCTTTAAATGAAAAAGTCAAACCAACAACTTTCTAGGAAACATCGGGATAAAAATAGCACAATCTATGAATGTGTCATACAACACTAGACTTTACACGTAGACATCACTAATATAAACCGCCTTCAAACAGAGGGTGTCAGACAACATTGGACTTTATCCGTAGGCATTAGTAATATAAACTAGCTTCAAATGGAGGTTGCCAGACATCGCTGAACTTTGAACGTAGGCATCATTAATATAAACCAGCTTCAAACAAATGTTACCATACCCTGGACTTTGACCGTAGGCGTCATTAATACATAACTACTTCAAACGGAGGGTTCCAGACAACGATAGACTTTAAAAATGCCAACAAAATTGGATTTTGGCCTCCAGGGATATAAAATCAACAACGAGATATGGGTCAATGTAAATGAGCGAGAAGTACACCCTACGTTATGCATGATTTGAATTTGCTTCTATGCATGATATATGAATGATCATGATATGCAAATGATGATGCTATGTAGACTAGGAGTTTACAGAGGCTGTTCATGGAGGCTTTTTTAATTACCTAACATCAAGAACTTAACGAAGTATTTTATGATAGATGTATTCAGAGCAAACTCTATCAAGCTTGACATTTATAACTGGCCAAGGGGGCTTTCGAAGGGTTGATGGGTTATGCTAGCATGATTTTACAACACTCATTTCATACTTAACAATTGTTGATGTATATGAGAGTTTACTTGAGTAGCCTGAAGGCATGGAGAGGACTTGCCCCTCTATGGTGCATATTGTCCCAGTCTATTGGGTTCACTACTACAAATAACACATGTCATGTCGGACGCGAAATGAATTTCACCTCGGTTATGATTTCGAGGTAACAAAGGGTGACATGAAAAGTGGTAACTTTATCCTTCGGTTTATAAATAACCGATGGGTTAGTTTAAATGGTCATGAGTTCGAACCACATCAATAGTTTTTCTTAATATTTTCCAAACTAGCACCATATACCCCGATTTAATAAGAAAACTGAGGGGAACGATATATATATATATATATATATATATATATATATATATATATATATATATATATATATATATATATATATATATATATATGTGTGTGTGTGTGTGTGTGTGTGTGTGTGTGTGTGTGTGTGTGTGTGTGTGTGTGGATATATATATATATATATATATATATATATATATATATATATATATATATATATATATCTGTGTATGTGTGTGTTTAAATACTCATTATATTGTTTGACCTAATGTTAGGGTAAAAGGTAAAATTGTCCGTGGCGTGACGCCTAAAAGTATGAGTACAGCGACTCAAAGTTTATGGTTTGAAAGATGAAAGATATAAGGGTTAAGGATTACTGACGCAACGGTTAAATAACGAGACCTTTCCTTCGAAGGGAAAACGGTAAAACATGCACGCAAATGAAAATATTACATGGCAGGTATAAAAAATATGAAATATAAAGAAAGCAGTAAATGAAAGCATCGCGACCACTCGCGTAAATTACAAACCCCAAAGGGCTAAAAAAATAAAGAAATGCGACAACCGCCCTCGCATAATTACAACCAAACAAACAGCACAGACAACGGCCATATTAACACGCGGAGATGAACAGGCAAGCGGAATTAGGCGGAATAATTCTACCTTTTGAATTTTTGTTATAAAGGGAAGATTATTTTAAAGTTAATGTTTTTCTTTTATATTTACAAAAGCGTTTTAATAAAAAAATGTTTTAACTTAAAAAAGAATGCTCAAGTTTAAAATTTCAAAAGAAAGTCTTACTTTTTAATTTTAAAATATTTTAATTTTGAAAAAGGATTTAGTTTTAAATTTCAAAAGAATGTTTTAATTTTAAATTTAAAAAAATGTTTTAGTTTTAATTTTTTTAAAACGTTTTTCTAATAAAAAAGAGTTAGTTTTATATTATAAAAAAAAGTTAGTTTTGCTTTTATTTTTTAAAAAAAAGCCATGTTAGTATTAGTTAAATTACATTTTTTTTTGGTTAAGAATTACAATAATAAAAGTAATTAATAAAAAAAATAAAAAATATGCAGAATATTAAAAAAAACGGGTCGGGCTGGGTGGTCAGGCCCCAGACCCGACCCGGTCCGCCCAACACATAAAAGGGGACTGTGAAAGCCTTTTAGGGTTTTAACCCCTATTTCAACACAACGGCGACGGATTCTTCTCCAAAGATTCTTGTTCGTTTCTTCTTCCATTTTCGGAGCTCTTTCTGCTTCATCTTTGATCCGCATGTGCCTATTTCTGAAACATTGACAAAAATTAGTAATCGAAAATTCTCCTTACACATAAGCGAACGCTTGGCCGATGATTGACGGTAACGGAAGCCTTGACTTGTTTATGAGGTCGTCGGTGGTAGTGACAAGGTCACGACCGCCGTTTGGTTCGTTAAAGCTCTCGAAATCCTCTCAATGAAGATGGTGATGACGATCTGGGTGCTTTTCGCCGTTCTTATTCATTATGGGTTTACGATTTTCCTCTTCTTCTTCTATTTGAGGTGATGATGAAGCTCAAAGAGTTCCTGAATCCCGCTCTCTTTCTGGTTCACCGCCGCCTGTTGTTCGTGATGAGGATTCTAGTCGATGATGTAGTAACTGAGGCTTGTTGGCTTTAGTTGTTGTTCGCGAACGAGATGATACTTATGACGGTGAGGTTTCGCGATGATGTTTTCCGCGGCGGTTAGGGTTTCGCTGTTTCGGTGAGTTCGTTCTGTTTTGTGATTTGGATTTCACGGTCTCCTCTTCGTTAGGGTTTCATCTATTTTATATTGCTTTTACTCTTGCTGGGCCGGATTTACAGATTTGGTTTTGTGATATTATTCTTGATGATTATCTGAAATTTGATTTGTTTTCTTTCGGTGGATTTGATTTAGTGAATCCGTTTTCGAATCTGTTGTTATGGTGAATGGGTTTCTGTCAGATTTGGCTATTTGCTGAATGATTGCTTCGAATCCGGATTTGATTGATCTTTCCGGTTACATAATCCAGATTTGCTTTATCGGATATCCATGGATTTACTTGATAGAAAATGGATATGGACTTTGATATTTCGGATTGGATTTGATGGTGTTATATTTACTTGATGACCTATTTGGCTGAATGTGAAAAACTCATTTTCGGAATAAGCGCTTATCCAAATAATCACTTCTTGCCAAAAACACTTCTTTTTCTCTTCCTCTGGCCGTCCCTAAAAAAGAACAGATATCTTCCGATTTTAGTCTGAGGTCGTGAATATGAGTCGAGAGCAGGCTTCGACTTTGTCGTTGCCCTCCCGACGTACCCGATGATGGATAACTGAGGGTATCAGAACTATAAAAAAACCATTTTTTATTATTCTAACATTACAATTTTTCTCTGCTTTTGTCTGATTTACGTGCAGGTACGAAAAATCGAGTCTCGAAGAATCGGGCATGAAGAATCGACCTTAGAATAATAGAATCAATAGAACCTTAGGATTTAAACATTAAAATGTATTTTGTTTTTCTTTTTAATTTGTAACAAAATAAATATGAATAATAAAAATTCACATTATTTTTATCCAATTACAATTCTTTCGATTATTCCTTTCAACTTAACTTTGTCACGTTCGAATGGCTCTCATAAACAAAGAAATATCCAAATGATTAAGTGCCTCCAAATAAATTCAACCGATTAAAATTTAACTGAATCTCAACCAAACGGATTAAATCCACCAAGTAAATCCGTACGAATAAATCCAAAGAAATCACTCGAATCAACCTTGTCATTCCAACACATATGGCTTTCAATCCGGCCAAGAACCTTTTCCAAATTAACTCGTGCCTGATGATGAAAACCGCAACCAGCCCACGAATAAAGTAGAGAAATCCAATTAACCGCAAAACCAAATATCCTCCATACTGAAAAATTCAACTCGTATCTCAATGGTTAAATCCAATGCCCTAAACTAACTCGGTTAAAAATCACATCATAAATAGATATCATCCACTGCTTTGAACCAAACCACTGACATCTCGATACACTCAGCCCTTAAAATTCAATTCATCTTCAACCAAAACGCAGAGCTCGGAAACGGAAACCCTAATTGTTCGGTGGATCCCTGCTGACAACTCTGTTTCCTAAACCGTTAGCAAATGGTGCGTAAATGACCATTTCGCCCTTCCACAGTTAAAGTGCGCCTAATGCGCTTCTCCTGCAAAAACAATAAACTACGTAACCTGTTAGTGGTTAGTTAATATGTAATGCAAAAAATGAAATATAACGCGACATGAATCGACTAAATCCAAGGGTAAAATTTGGGGTATTACATAGCTTGTTGAACCTATCCAACTGCTCAGCCAACACTTTGTCTTCACTAATCTTGAATGAATACAAAGCTTGCTTCAGGTAGAGTCGATTCACCAGAGATTTGGTCATGTACAAACTTTCAAGTTTCACCCATAATCCCGATGATGTAGTCTCCTTTGATACCTGTCGAATAACCTTATCACCAAGGCTCAATAATATTGTGCTGTGGGCTTTCTCGATCATGTCTGTCTTTTCTTTTATCGTTAATGCAGCGTCCATGACTGCCTCTCCCTTCAATGCTTCCAAACAATCCTACTGAACCAGTAGAGCTTTCATCTTCAATCGCCACAGGCCGAAGTCGTTCACTCCGGTGAACTTTTTGATCTCATACTTTGTTGAAGGCATCTTCTCCATGTTCACTACACCAATTTGTTGTGAATCAGATGTCTTTAAATAAAGTATAAAAGGTTTTTTTATGATTAAGAAAAACACAAGGGTTAGAGTTAACAAAGAAAACAAGGTAAAACAACAAGGAGCAACAAGGATTTGTTATAAATTGCTATTCTTTTCTTACTCTTAGAACAAGATTACAAGTATACAAGAATAACAAAATAACCTCTTTCTCATTCAATTAGGATTTTATCTTCCTATTTTTTCTTATTGCCAAGAATGAGAAACTAGCATCCTATTTATAAGAAAAATAACACACTAACCTAATGAACTTTTTAACAATTATCCATTACAAGTTAACTTAGGGTACAAGTTAACTTAAACACTTGGGCTTACAAGCAATTCCCAATCCAATATGCTAACAACCTAGCAATTTTGACTAATACATATTAGAACAAACTTCGACTACAACACGCATTATCTTTGACAACAACATGCGAACAGACTTCGATCTCATGCTTAATTTCTGTCGAACCAGAAGCTACCCTTCGACCATACTAGAGTTCGATCCAACATCTCACAAATATTAATTTGAGGACATAATTGGAACATAAACATTTGAATTACATTGAAAAGTAAAATATGACACTTATTTTAAAATAAATAATTTTATAAGATGCGATAATTATTTTTGACCAAGAGAATAATAATAATAATAATAATAATAATAATAATAATAATAATAATAATAATAATAATAATAATAATAATAATAATAATAATAATAATAATAATAATAACCAGTCAAAGTTTATATATATTTAATAATAATAAAAATAAATTGGCTGGTATTGAAAAATTGAAAAGTTCATTTTATTAATTATTGCTTTGGAATAAGTTACAAACATATGAAAATTTGTCAATAAAATTATTAAATATTAGTATTCTTTTTCATGTAAAAACATTTTTTTAATAAAAAAATTCACAAAAAAAATATGACAACCAAGAATCTCAGTTACATTCATCCTCTCTTTAAATGTCATAAATATTATTAAATAAAAAGACATATATAAAAGAAATTTTCAAAAAAATAAATTAAATAGAAGATACTTTTATAAAAAAGTCAAATAAATAACATATATATGTATGATGTGGCAAACTTTGCAAGAGCATAGCGTCTAAATATTCAGTCCCCTATATAAATAATGGTTGTGAATTGCACTTTGAAATGTTTTGATTTTATAAACTTATAAGCAGTTGTAAAAATGGATTCAGCTGGTTCAAATGACAACCAAAAGAAGCTTTCATCTTCATCATTGCTCGATCAACAAGAACATGAACAGGTAACTAAATCTCCTTGCAATTTTATTTGAGTTCTTAAAGTCATCTTTTTGTTTTATGATTTTGCCATGATAGTTAAAATTCACTACAAATTATAAGGGGAAATCTAGATTTTGCTTAGGGCATAATTTTTCTAGCCAAATTTTAAATTATAAGAATTAACATTTTTATTTACCATTTTCTGATGAGATCCAACCGATCTACACTACTTCTACGAAGTTTAATCTTATCAAATTTTTTAATTTAGACGTAACTCACAACAAAGTTTGATTACACGATTATCTGAGTTTCGTAAACTTTACACAATTGTTAAACTTGTTCTATTTCTATAAAATTTAATGTTATCATAAGCAACAAAGTTCTATTATACGATTATCTGAGTTGCGTGAACTTTATACAATTATTAAATCTGTTATTTACAAAATACTTCAATTTATTATTTAATAATAGATAGTAAAAGGGTTTTTTTTCAGAGAGACCTAAAAATTCTTTTAAAACGTTTTAATTTTTTTAAAAGTCTAAATGAGCCATTTTATACAATGTATTTTTTATTCTTCATATTAATAATTGTTTATTTTTTTACGAAATTTAATTTATGAGTCAAAATTTAATTTATGTAATCAATCTCATTTAATAAAATAAAATATAATTGTTGTCATGTATTAGTTTTGAATTTAGTTTTTTTAAAATTAAATTTGCCACAAAGATTCTATTACACAACAATCTGAATTGCATAAACTCTACACAATGCCTTAACTGACTCAGATTAGATGTCAAATTTTTTATTTAAAAAAAACATTTGCAAAACTTAATCGAACTCAGATGAGTTCTTTTTTTTGTTATGCGAATTTTTTTAAAAATTTAATTGATATATATTAACGGTGTAAATTTATTTTATATTATTAGTTAATCACTTTCATACATTTTTTTACATTAAATTGTAATTTTTAAATTTACGGTATGACATAACAAATTAATAAATTTTTATTAAATGACATGGTAATATTATTTTATAGTATACATCAATTAAACTCTTTTTTAATGTTTTGTTTCCAAGAAATAATATATTTGATTGTTTTATGTTATTCTTTTAGGTTGAACAACTTCCATTAATATCAACAAATGCAAATGGACCAATTGCAGCAGTTCCCATATCGACTTATAAAGTGGAGGTACATATTTATAGCTTTCATATATTTTCAATAAATCCTAGTCTATTTTACCTCTCATAATCATATAATGGCAATAAAATGAATGGTTTTTAATTTTTGTGATAGTTTGCTTTTAATGAAGTCTGATTATAAAATAAATGCTTTTTTATTTTTGGTTATTATTTTATGCACTTATACCATTTTTTTTGTTTTTAATTGTTATGAGTTTTGCTTAATAATTATAGATACACAATTTTTTTAAAATTTTTTTGGCCCATATTGTTTGTTTTAACCCTTGTAAAATTTATTAATTAATGCTGGAATCAAAAAAGTTGTTTCTAAAATATTTAAAAGAAAGAGAAGTCAGTAACAAATTTTGGTAAAGTTCACTTAGAGATCTAAGACAAGTCTAAATTTTTTGAGAACTGTCTTGATAGTCAGAAGATTCTCTAATAAACCCACCAACAATATATCATCAACATACTAGAGATAAGACACCTCAAGTCCCTCCGTAATCACCTTGAACCCTTTAAACATCTCCTTGTTTAAAAACTTAAGAGTCCCTTTAAGGGCTCTCAACTTATCCTTCAGCATGCAAGTCATCCATCTTTCCTAAACCTCCTTCCTCCAAGAAGGATACTTCAAAACAATTGAAAATTAATTAGAGACATCTCGCACAAAATTCCATAAACTACCTGACCACACTTCTCTTCCCACATAGCTAACAAAAAGAACCCAATCCAACCTACTCACAGAGAACCCATTCAAATAAATTCTGGTGAACATCCTTCATAGTAAAGGTAGATCCACCAACTCCATAACCTTAATCAAAGCACCAAACTCCAGGGACTGCATGAATGCCGATAAAAAACATAGGAAATGTGGTATGTAGCACTAGTATTAAAAATCCAAAGATTAGGATTCTTACCATGATCATTAGAAGCATGAGAGGTCAAGACAAAAGGAGATGTGGATATGGAATTGGCTTGAGGTGTAGGTTTGAACTGCTGAAGTAAAGCCAGAATGTTGTTGTATTGCTCTTGTGTGAAACAAAAACTTGGTGGTGATTCATCAGAACCTCCATGAACAGAAGCAACAGCAGACTAATTTAATGAATTTGAAGTTTGAGTTTTACCTTTGCCCTTAAAGCCAGGTGGATAGCCATGCTTGAGGAAGCAAGCCTCAATTGTATGATTAGTTCTACCACAATGGGTACATACACGGTTGCTTCCTCGAGCTCCACCTTGTGGCTTGTGCCTGAAGGGTGTCTGACCAGTCTTGCTATTGGATTGACTCGAAGGAGTGTTAACTTGAAAAGCAGTTGCCTCTTCAGTGGATGATGCAGTAGGAGCAACAAGAGAACCTACATAGTTCAACTCTCTTTCTTGCTGAATCACAAGTGAAAATGCCTTATCAACATTAGGAAGGGGTTGCATCATCATGATTTGAGATTTTAATTGTGCAAACTTTTCATTCAAACCCTTGAGAAATCTGATAACATAGTCCTGCTCACGATACTTTCGTATCAAGTCGATGGCACCACATGAGCAAGGAATGACGCAAGTACAAGCTGTGATAGGTCTGTAATTTTCTTGTTCATCCCACATTACTTTTAACTGAGTAAAATAGTTGGAAACATCAAGAGAACCTTGATGAAATTTGTACAAATCTTCTTGAATATCGGAAATGCGGAAAATATCACCTTGAGAAAAATAGAGTTGTAGGTTCTTCCATACTCCAGTTGCGTGTTAGATCCACAACACATACTTAGCTATGTGATCAGAAATAGAGCGATGAATCCAAACTAAGACCACTGTGTTACAACGAATCCAAGGAGCGTATAAAGGATCTGAAACTAGAGGCTTCGTGAGTGTTCCATAAATGAACTTGTCTTTGTTCTTGGAAATCAATGCAATGTGCATCGATTTTGCCCAAGTATGATAATTTTTATCATCAAGAAGAGGTGAAACAAGAACGAGGGAAGGATTTTCATTAGGATGTAAGTAATACGGATTCGATGAATTTGTGGAGAAATCGGTGAAGCTCTGGTTAGCCATAAGAGGAGAGAAACAGAAATTGCAGGTTGAAAAGAAACAAACAGAGAACAAAAACCTGCAACAACCGATCGGAGAAGAAGAAGTGACCGATGAAAGGAAGAAAAAGCAGAGATAACAATGGCTACCAGAGCTTTTGAAGCTCTGATACCATGTCAATGTCAAGATAACTAGAAGATTTGATGGTGAAGATAGAAGCAAAATCCATGGAGGAAGAAGAAGAAGATAAAAGTTTGTTAAAAAACAGTTAGAAATCTTAACTGTAAAACTGATCTATATATTACATTATCCAAAAGAAGAATATATACATTATCTATACAAAATGTGTGGCTAGGAACAAACTAAACAAGACACATGTCAATCATCTACAAGCTAAAAATAATAAACATAAATGAGAAATAATAATGCACTATGTATACTAATACAAACCTTACCAAGTTGAATCTCTACCAACTCTAAGTTTGTTACCTTTTTGAACCTAACAAAACCAAATTGATTTCTTCTTCTATATCCTATGAGAACAAACCTAAAAAAGATGTTTCTCAAATCGCATTCCATGTAGAATCCAAAAAATTAAAAAAGAAAAAGGAAAACCACCATTCCTCCTTTACACAAACATATGTCGGAGCTTTCCACGGGAAGTCATCACTAATACCTCAACAACTCACCAGAATACCACTTACACAACGAAAAAACATAGCACTATTAAGAACAAATAGGAACAAACACATATGAAATGCAACTAAAACTATAAAAAAAAAAACCTAAACTAAAATGCATGAAAACTGGTGAAGTGCATGTGAACTGTCTAACATGAAGCAAGGAGAGGATTGAACTAAAGGTTGAGATGCCAACCTTTTGTTCAAATGTTTTCAAATTAATTTCTATATTATTAAATTTTGCAAATTCGTTTTTATAAATTTAATTATTTTTTGCGACTTAATCTCTATTTCAAAAGTAAATGAATATGTATTTAAGACTATTAAAATAATATATATATATATATATATATATATATATATATATATATATATATATATATATATATATATATATATATATATATATATATATATGTATGAAAAATAAAGAAATTCGTTTAAAGTATTTGAATTGAGTAAAGTTCTATTATTCTTAAAAATTCCAATTGAAAGATGTTTCATAAACACCTTTACACCATGACAGAGAATAAATAGATAGATTGATATGATATGCCCAGAGTGATTGATATGATAGATTTAGTTCATTTGATTCTTTTTTATTGATACAATATTTCTTTGAATTCTTTATAAATATAATGTTTATCCATTTATATATACCAATTCACATGTTTGTGTTTGCATTTATGGACTTAGACTGGAAAGCCATCATGGATTGAAGAAACACAACTTTACAAAGGAGATTATGATGAAACTATTTGGAAGCACTTTCGAAAATTTCGAAAGAATGGACATAGATGGGACAATGTATGTATACTTCAAATTTTTAAAACTTCACTCTTTGTATTTAGTGTATGATTTTCACTTTTAGATTTTTTAAAAAGAAATTGTTTTTTATTTTACAAAAGTGCAATACATAAATAGAAATAAACGAAAAAAAACAATAGTCTTTTGTTATGCAAAACTGAATAACATAGTTCTTTCTTTCATCCTTAAATTTGTATTTTATTATTTTTTAAGGTGTTAGAAAAGTTTGATGCATTCTCATCTAATAATTTCTATGTACTTTTTATATTGACATAAAATTTATTTATTATTAAGGGAAAAATTGATAGGAAAAAGATGGAAGATATGAAAAATTACGCAAACCATATAATATGCAAAGTATTTACTAATTTGTATACATATTATACCATTTTTTTTTCTTACCTTACAAACATAAAATGTTACTACTTTCTACTAAAATAAGTTATTAATTATATTAATGACAATTTGTTTTGCAGAAATTTGTACATAGAACAGAAAATTTTTCATGTCGATCTTTAAATGATATTAGAAGATATGAGAGAACAGGTAAACGTCCAAGTGAAATCAACAACAAAAAAAAACTATTGAAAAAAGATGGAAAAACTACCAATGTAAGTTTATAAAGTTTGACTGATAATTTGATATTTTTCATTACTAGAAATGTAAATTTTATATATTAGTTTTAACATTTTACTATTACACTTAAATAAAAGGATGTTGAGAAGCCTAAGAGAATCTTATCAGAGAAAAGAAAGAGAGAAGAAGAAAAATTGGCTGTTGAAAAATTTCTGGCTGAGGCTCACTACAATCTCCTACATTGGTTTGACAATAAACAACATGAATCTGAAGGTAAAGTACAAACTATTCAGTAAAATCTATCTATCTATTTATGAATATTATTTATAGTTTTTCCATGAAAGAAAGGAGAATTTTCATTCTTAAAGTATTTCTATTGAAAACACATGCATCTACAATATCTATGGTGTCATTTGATAGATCCTAATTAATGAGATAGATTTTTTTATAGATTAATTAGACCAATTAGTTAATTTAATTCTAACATATTATATTGGTCAATATAAAGATTATATTTGGGACATGATTCTATCTACCGACTTTAGTTCTTGGAAGTTTTATTGTTTTATTTTTTATATGATACTTTCTTAGTTGAGATTATGTGAAAGTCCCTTCCTTGTGGGGTTAACAATGATAGAGATGCTCACATGAGTATTGTAGTTGTGGGTTGTAGGAGATTATGGAGGAATGTAATTGGTGTATAGATAACAATAATTTTCTAAACTTTTAGAAAACATGTCTATGTTTATGGAACATATTTGATAGTTGTATAGTGGGTTATGTTAAGCTCTAAGATCAAACATTATAAGGTTAGAGTTTCATTTTGATTTGGTGGCTTTTGTTCAAAGAGTGGTGACTTAATATCTCTTTTTGATTTGTATGTTAACTTAAAAGTTTATTTTTGTCCATTAACTTAAAAAGTATTATATTGGTGTCTTAATTTTTAAAATTGCACCACATTATTAATTTCATCTAACTTGTGACGAAAAAATTCATAAATATGTTGTTAAATATAATAATTTTTTAAGCTAAGAGACTAAAATGAACTTCAAGATTAATAGATAGGGACCAAAAATGTATTAAACATTTTATATTTATATGATTATAGATATTTTCGCTCTCTTTTGGATGATCTAATTTTAAACCTTATTCTTATTTTTCTTTTGATATTTAGATGACTCAGAGGCAACTCTTTCGGACTCTCCAAGTGATATTTGATCATGTGAAAAATCAAGGTTAGATTTTTCTTTTTGATTTTGTATCATAAATTAATCCTAAAATATAATTAATACGCATTACATCATATACTATATATTGATAAATATGATGGTTTATTTCATCTTCTCTTATACATGTTGTAGAAAAATATTTTTACCCATTTTTCAAATAAAAAACATTAGGAAAATACAAGTTTAGTTTGTAATTTTTTATAAACTTAAATTGAAAATTGATTTTTATTATCATCAAACATAATCATTAAAAAAATATAGACTTTAGAACATGAATTATCTATTACTCTATATTGTCTACTCTGACCAGAGGTAACACGTGGTCCAAAATTTAATATTCCAATCTTCATTTTTATTAACGAGGATTGAAACCAAACATCTTAACATAAAGAACCACAAGTTCTCAAGTGTTTGACAAGAAAAGTTTTGTCTAACTTCTTTGTGTGATTTCTACTTAACACATAGCATGCAATATTTACTAGATCACCCCAAAAACATTTCAATTCTCATTCATGATCCTATTGTGATGACTTACATAACAAGTAATATAACTAATTACACTAATGTTTTACTTAGTAATCAAGAAGCACACCCAGCTATTAAATATTTTTGTATGATGTTATGTGAGGATTAAGTTAATGACATAGCCATTCATGAGTTACTTTTATCCTTTTATTTTAGTTTCCTTCAACCTCTTAAATCTATTCATTTTTTTAACCACAATGAATCATTTTGTTCCATAAAAATCTCCATGTCTTGACTCATCTTAGTTAAATGCTTCAGTTATCAATTTACATACTATCAATTATTTAATGCCTTTGACTTACTAAGTTATTTTGTTATGTGACTCAAATTAGGTACTATTGGTGCCTCCAACATCTCCATGTCAAGAAGAGATTGATTCAACACATTTGTAAAACTATCTATAAATTTTAAAATGGTGTTTATTTATTGCTGAGAGATTTAATATACACATACACACCATGGATAATTTATTTAGATGTTGACAACTCTTTAGTTTTAATATTTGATGTTTGGTTGCTTTACCTCAAATAGTTTACTTGCTGTTTTTAACTATATGATTCACTTTGTACTTATATATACATTGAGAATTTGCTCATTACTTATATTTACTAGATGTATGTATACATGATTGGTCGTTTAGGTCATAGAGAAGATATAGCATATTTATATATGTTGAACATTGCCACCATTGCTACATATTTGATCGACAAATGCATATTATAGTTCTTAAGGATAATTGATAATGTGGAACATAGGATAACTATTGTTTTTTCCTCGCTTAACAAAGTTCTTAAGCTTTCAACCATAATTTAAGAAATAACTAAGATGGAGGAAAAGATTGTTCAATAATTATAGTTGAAAATGTCTAGATTTTTATAGCAAAAATAGAGATCGATAGAGAAAAATGATAGCAATCTTTGGATTCTAAGATTTTATGAGAGTGGTTCATAATTATTAGAGATAACAAATAAGAGAGTTTAATCATTGCACTTGTATAGACTAAATATATATATATATATATATATATATATATATATATATATATATATATATATATATATATATATATATATATATATATATATATATATATATATATATATATATATATATATATATATATATATATATATATATATATATATATATATATATATATATATATATATATATATATATGGTACTCTCTTGTGTACATTGATCAATAATGATAATATAACTTTCCTTTTCTCTCTCTCTCCCTTTGTATCTGTAACAGAATTATGTTACAAGGATGAACCTCCATGTTCATCTTCTTCAACTCTAGTATGGTATCAATCGCCGCCACGATCTAACGCGCTTCTGTCATCCCTTTTCTTCTCTATCAGCTCTGCATCTCCATTCTTGAGCTGTTCTACTCTGCATCAACCTTGCAAGTTTCTGTTTGCTCTAACTCTGTTCAACGACAACAATAGAATCCGGTGACAATCAAGAATCAGGGGTCAAAGACTCACCTCCATCGCAACAAGGCATCCCTGGATTTGGCATAATGAAATCGAACAATTGATTTGGTCCAAAACTCTCAATTCAGTTGCAAGAAAATAACTACCTCCTAAGGAACCAACAGGTCGAAGGCGTTATCTTGACACAGAAGATGCATCGTGTTGTTGTCAATCCACAGATTCCGCCGAAATACGCAACCACACAAGATCGTATCACAGGTACGATTTCTGATGAATATGAAATGTGGTTAGTTCAAGATCAAGTTGTGTTTATTTGGTTACTCTCAACAATATCAGAATTCATTCTTCCACGCGTTCTTGCGTGTAAACACGCATACGAAGTCTGGGACAAAATTCATCAGTATTTTACAGCACAGATGAAGGCTAGGGTTAGACAATTGAGAGTGGAACTAAAATCCACCAAGAAAGGAGCTAGCACAATAACTGAGTTTGTGCTCAGAATTAAAGTCATAGCAAATTCACTATTGGCAGTTGAAGATTCCATCACTGAGCAAGACCAAGTTGATGCTATTCTTAATGGTCTTCCTGAGGAATACAATCCGTTTGTAATGCAGATGTATGGTACTCCAGTTCCACCATGTCTCTGTGATGTTGAAGCTCTGTTGTATGTTCAAGAAGCTCAACTGGAAAATTTTCGATTGGATCAAGCTGCATCAAGTGTTGATGTGAATCTTGCTCACACAGGTCATGGAAACTCACGATCACAAAGGGATTACACATCCAACCACGGCAGGAATTCTAGGCCCTCCAGAGGTAGGGGCAGGGGAAGAACAAGGTCTCCCTGTGGTAACAGACCTACATGTCAACTATGTGGTAAATATGGTCATGTTGTATCATCTTACTGGCACAGGTTTGATGAAAACTTCATGCCTCCAAATCCTAATGAAACTTAGGAGAAGCCAAGTGGTAACATGGAATCAAGACAAGAGCAGGCTGCAGACAAACCTCAAAATGCACAAACTCTAGCAATGATGGCTGCCACAACCAAGTCTATTGGCACAACTCAGCAGTATAACCTTCCTGCAGAATTGGACTCCCAAGCATGGTTTGTGGATTCAGGTGCATCTCATCACCTTACTCCATATGCCTTTTATTTACAAAATTCTAGAGTATATACAGGCAATGACAAAGTCTATGTAGGTAATGGTCACACACTCACCATTAATTCTATAGGGTACACAACGTTTTGCTCACCACTCATGCCTAAATGCCAGTTGACAATGCATGATATTCTTCATGTATCAGCTATTACTAGAAACCTTCTTTCTGTTTCCAAATTCTCTCATGATAATCATGTCATCTTTGAATTTTTATCTAACAAATGCTATATTAAATCTCAGGCTTCTAGACAAATTCTGGTTAAAGGAGTTCTAGATGCCAGTGGTCTCTACTGCTTTCCTCTTCTACCTTTGGAGTCTTCAAAGTCTCACAGTCTGCATACCTCATTGAATAAGTCATGTCAGGTTCAAAGTTATACAGCTGTGAATTCCACACCTACTTGTCAGCTGAATTGCTCTATAGATAATACATGTAATAATAGTATGCTTTGGCATCATAGGCTAGGACATGCTAATTCTGCATTTGTTTCTCATATACTAAAGTTGTGTAATATTCCTCATTCAAATAAACAAAGCAGTTTCTGCAAATCATGTAATCTTGGTAAGGCTCATAGGCTTCATGCCCCTCTTACAAATTATGTGTATAGTAAAACTTTTGATGTGATATACACTGATCTTTGGGGTCCTTCCCCCTCACCTTCTAGTTCTGGTTTTAGATATTATATTGCATTTGTTGATGCTCACACAAGATATACACGGTTGTATTTTCTTAAACAAAAATCTGAGGCTCTAGGTCCTTTCAAACTGTTCCATAAGTTTGTTCAAACTCAGTTTGATCTTACAATCATGTCAGTTCAATCTGATTTTGGTGGTGAATTCAGACCATTCACTAGGTTTCTGCAGGAGCTTGGCATAACACATAGGTTAACTTTCCCTCATACCTTACATCAAAATGGTTCAGTTGAGAGAAAACACAGAACCATTGTTGAGATGGATCTAACTCTCTTAGCTCATTCATCTATTCCTCTAACATATTGGGATCATAGTTTTACTACTGCAGTGTATCTAATGAACAGGTTGCCAACTTCTCCTCTGACTACACATCATTCACCTTTTCATGCCCTTTATGACAAGCATCCAGACTACAAAACCATTCGTGTGTTTGGTTGTGCCTGCTATCCCTTGCTCAGACCATACAATCAGCACAAGTTATAGCTCAGAAGCCAGGAGCGTGTCTATTTTGGAGTCTCCCCTCAACACAAAAGTTTCAAGTTCCTAAGCAGTTCTGGAAAAATTTACATCTCAAAGGATGTAAATTTCAATGAAGAACTTTTTCCCTTTCCTCAGCTGTTTCAGTCTAGTACCACAGTAGGCCCTGCTCCTATAACTAAACCTCTAGCCTGTCCATCAAGATTGTCATCAAAGGCACCAAATGCAGCATCTCAGATCCCAGTTGTCACACCCATGAATACTATCTCAATAAACCATAACATGGATCTTGATACTATTGACCACATGTCAAGGCACTTAGACTCTTTGATTGTACCTATGTCTGAGCAGCCTCATCCACCTAGTGTGACTCCTGAACTTATTAACATCAATTCATCTCCTCTTGATACACCTACAACTTCTATGACGCCTGCTACCTCACAAGCTACTCAAGGTGCACTGTCAAATGTTCCCATAATTGTTCCTCCTTTAACATTTATCACCCATCATACATCTGAAGCAGGCCCCTCTACATGTCCTACTAGCACTGCTCACAAGGTCATAGGTACTAGTATCAATCTGTCCAGCTTAGAGCCTGAGGCCTGTGCTTGTCCAAAAGGTAATACCTCCAACATATTTACTCCTGAAAATGATCACAACTCCACCTCTCTTGAAACTACCTCACCTTCAACATTTTCTAATTCCACATTTGAGTCCTCTCAATCTCCTTCTATTCACAGACACACACCTCCCACTTCATTCTTGGTTAATGATCATCCAATGTTGACCAGAGCCAAGACAGGGAAGTCTAAACCTAATGCACTAGTAGCACACACTGAATCTGAACCTGCTACTGTCAAAGAAGCCCTATCTCACCCTGCCTGGCACACTACAATGCAATCTGAGTTTGATGCTTTACAAGCCAATCACACATGAACCCTTACACCACTACCACCTGATAGGAAAACTGTGGGTTGCTGATGGGTTTTCAAAATCAAGGAGAATGTTGATAGATCTATCAACAAGTACAAAGCTAGACTTGTAGCCAAGGGATATCATCAAGAATATGGTTTTGACTATACTGAAACATTTTCCTCTGTTGTTAAGCCCACCACTATCAGAGTAATTCTTACTTTGGCTCTCACACACAAATGGGACATTCAACAAATTGATGTCAACAATGTCTTTCTCAATGGAACTTTGACTGATGAAGTTTACATGACTCAACCTCCAGGGTTTTCCACAGCTGACAAGACACTTGTCTGCAAGCTTCACAAAGCTATCTATGGTCTCAAGCAGGCTTCAAGGGCCTGGTATGAAAAACTGGCACAGGCTCTTATCCACTTTGGATTCACCACTTCCAAATGTGATAACTCTTTGTTTCTCTACTGCTCTCAGGGTACTCTTCTGTATGCACTTGTGTATGTAGATGACATACTGATCACAGGCTCTGATCCAACTCTGATTCATACCCTGATCCATCAACTTCACACTGAATTTGCCTTGAAGAAGCTAGGCAGACCAAAGTATTTTCTTGGTATTGAAGTTAGCTTTCAAACAGATGGTTCAATGCTTTTAACTCAATCCAAATACATCAAAGATCTCTTGTTTCGAGCCAACATGGTCAATGCTAATGGAGTTCCGACCCCCATGACGACCAGCTGTAAGCTCAGCAAACATGGAGCTTTCAAACTGACAGATCCATCATTCTATCGGTCAATTGTGGATGCACTGTAGTATGTGACTTTAACTAGGCCAGATATTGCCTACAGTGTGAATGAAGCTTGTCAATTCATGTTTGATCCACTTGACACACATTGGTCTGCAGTGAGACGAATCCTCAGGTATTTAAGTGGAACTGTCACATATGGCTTACATCTTTCACCTTCGGCTTCAACTTCAAAATTATCAATGCATGCCTATAGCGACTTTGATTGGGCCAGCGACCCGGACGACAGAAGGTCCACCTCTGGTTCATGCATTTTCTTTGGTCCTAATTTGTCTCATGGAGCTCTAAGAACCAAGCGTTGGTTGCTCGTTCTAGCATGGAGGCAGAATATCGTGCTCTCGCTCACACCCTTCTGAATTACTGTGGCTGGAATCATTGTTGTCTGAACTCAAAGTCGCATATCATACCCCTATTCTGATGTGTGATAACTTGAGTGTGGTTCTGCTTTCTCACAATCCCGTTCTTCATGCCCGCACCCAACACATTGAGCTTGATATTCATTTTGTGCGTGAACGTATTGTAGCTGAACAATTACATGTGCATCATGTCCCTGCATCCGTTCAACTAGCTGATACACTTACAAAACCGCTTGGGATTGAAGCATTTCAGCATTTACGACACAAACTCAAGGTTACAAGTTTGACAAACCTTAAAACCTCACCATGAGTTTGAGGGGG
This sequence comes from Lathyrus sativus, assembly GCA_963859935.3. NCBI lineage: Eukaryota > Viridiplantae > Streptophyta > Magnoliopsida > Fabales > Fabaceae > Lathyrus > Lathyrus sativus. The sequence continues at coordinate 496,133,164 of OZ012736.1, forward strand.
GGGGGGGGTATTAGAGATAACAAATAAGAGAGGTTAGTCATTACACTTGTATAGACTAAGTATGTATATATATGGTACTCTCTTGTGTACATTGATCAACAATGATAATATAACTTTCCTTTTCCCTCTCTCTCTCTCTCTCTCTCTCTCTCTCTCTCTCTCCCTCTCCCTTTGTATCTGTAACAGAATTCTGTTACAAGGATGAACCTCCATGTTCATCTTCTTCAACTCTAGTAATAATGGATTGCAAGAACTGACCAACAATGCAATTGACGCTCAATGCACAACTTACAGAGATTCTAAGAAGAAATATTTTAAAGTTATGCTCTTCATCTATCAATCTGTCGACACAATCAATTTATAGACAATTGAAGATGCAACAATGTCTTAAAAATTACAACAAAATTTGAATCAGATGTTTTTAAACAAAATATAAAAATGTTTTTTTATGATCAAAAAACATATAAGGATTATGGATAACAAAGTAAAACAATAAGGAACAACAAGGATTGGTTATAACCTGTTATTCTTTCCTTACTCTCAGAACAAGATTACAAGTATACAAAAATAACAAAATAACCCCTCTCTCTTGAAATTAAGATTTTATCTTCTCATTTTTCCTTATATCAAGATTTAGAAACTAATATCCTATTTATATAAAAAAAAAGCACATTAACTTAATGAGCTTTTTAACAATTACTCATTACAAGCTAATTTAGAGTACAAACTAACTTAAATAATTGAGCTTATAAGCAAAACCCAATTCAATATGCTAACAAGTCTAACAATATTGACTAATGCATATTAGAACAAACGTACTTCGACCACCAAGCTACCATTCGACCATCAAGCAATAATTCAAAGGCTTTTTAGGTTGTTCGACTATCAAGCAATAATTCCATACATGTGCAGGAAACCTAATTTTGAGGAAACCATGCAGGATTCCTCGTTTTTCTCATTGCGATGTAATAATTTTTTTTACAGGTTTATATATTCTTTTTGTTTCCTCATTGTATCTCTTTATCAAATTGGTGATTTGTGTGATCTTGTTTGATGATTTGTGTGAAATACTCTTGAATCTTTTCATTTAGTTTCATATATAACAACTCGAATTTCCTCTTCAATGTTTGCGATTAAACTTTCTTGATAATGTCATAAGCCTTCTTTAATGATGTCACATTCTCAATTTTCCTTAAAGCTCTAAATTCCACTCGTTAGAACTTTTTAAAACATACATATGAAAAAAGAGAAAAATTGAAATATTTGAATTAGTTATGCACATTGCACTTCTGATTCATGATCATATTGTTAATGCTTATATAGCTATATAACTAACTCAAACTAACATGTTGCTTAGTTATCAAGTAATACACCTAAATAACTTATTTGAATAAATTTTCAACACCTTACTCTGAAATATTGGTAATTTACATACACAAGCCACGAATCATTATTTTAAATGTTTGGTTGGTTTATTTTAAATATTCATTGTTATTTGACTCACGTTGTACTGATATATACATGAAAATTTTGTTCATTATTACTTACATTATATACTATGTATGTATACATGATTGATCATATAGCACATAAAGAAAAATTAACATATGTATATGTAGAACATTGCAACTACTGCTACATGCAAAAGCATACTATATACTATATGTATCTGATCAATATTATTGAGCTTCAAACTTTAGGAATTATAATTTGGAGAAATCCATCCCTGAAAATAGAAAAAGAAAAAACACAAATTATTAGCTTTCAATGTATATAAAGGTGAAAACATATGTAATTAGAGAAAAATTTAAAAGGATCTTGTTTCTTGGATTTTTGAAGCATTAGCAATAGCAAAGATATAATATTTCAATATTTGGAATATTATAATTACCATCATTACTATGCTAGTTTCAAGATTGTCAATTAAAACAAAGAGACTATAAAACTTACAAAAATTCAGCTGAGATATTGTCCTTGTTCACACCAGTAGGAAGTGGCCACAAAACCTCAAATGGTCCATATGGTATCTCTCTCTTGAGATATGAAGAAACTGCACAACCATTTGGACAACCTGCTACTTTCCAAGAACTACTAGAACGTCTACCTTTGACAGATAATCTGTCAAAATTCATAGAGTGACTCTTTTATTAAAAAGAAAATGGATCATATTTCTAAAACGCAAAGAGCTATGATACGCCGACAATAAGACAGATACCATACACAATACTGACAATCAACACTTTTTTTAAAAATAAATGAACTGTATGACACGCCGACAACAAGACAGATACCAAACACAATACTGACAATCAACACTTTTTTTAAATAAATGAACTGATTGAATGTATGTGATGGTGCTGATCAACAAACACGTCTTTCATCTGAAATGTCTCGGCTACAAAGACAAAAATTATTACAATTAATAAAATATGAAAAAGTTGAATTGCTTACTTTTGATCATCGACCTCCACTCTTATGTCACCAACACTCGCACCAGGAACTTCCACCATGATAACATATTTACCTTTTGATTCTGCAACATCCATTCTAGGTGACCACTCATTACCTGCAAAAGAAATAAAGAAGGAAAAAAGTTACATAGATATACTTCTATAACCATTAACTACTTATAATATATATATATATATATATATATATATATATATATATATATATATATATATATATATATATATATATATATATATATATATATATATATATATATATATATATATATATATATATATATATATATATATATATATATATATATATATATATATATAGCTTTTGTAATAGATAATTTTTATAGTTCAAAATGGTAATCACCAATTTCAGAATGATGTATTCTTTTCTCATTATTTAACTGTTTAATCTGTTTGCTTGGCCTAGCAAATGCAGGTGGCCCAAATGCATCAAAATCATAGCCTTGCGTTTTAGCCATTGAATCCTTCCTTGCAGGTCTTGCAAAACATGGTGCTCTTCCTTGCAAGTCTTCACATTTAGCAGCAAAGCATGTTGAGTCACCCTGAAAATTTGTTTTACTAAATAAGCCAATGAAAAACAAATCATTACAAAAGAAAACCAAGGTGGATTTGAATTGTATGCAATCAGAATACATCGGTAATGTTCTATAGTGTGGAATATTTGATCAAAAAGAACCATAAAAGTACCTTTTTAAGTGATTTCTGTCTCATACAATAGCCATAGGAAGCAGAAGCTTGGCGTGCAAAATATACGTTATTGTCACGTCTTCTAAACACAGAATTCAGACTAGCACTGCAATTCTGAAATTTCTCAAACAACTAAATTCACAATCTAGATATTACGGATATTAATTGTAAGCATATAATAAGAGACATGCATAATTTATAGTATTATTCATAAATACGAATATGAAATAATAAAAGAACATGATATCATAATTTAGGTTACCATAGGAAGAAGAAGGGTTGGTGAAATCTCATTCTCGTCAGTGGAAGCAAAGTGTGCTGCAATTATATCAATTCTGCGTTGCACCAACTCACTCTCCATTTTTGGTTGGTTAATGGTTCTCAAAAACTTGAGCTAATAAATGGATAATGCTGAATGTGGTACATATATATTTTGTTAATACAAGATTTTTTTTCTTTTCTGAATCACAAGTAGGGCCATTCAATCTAAGAAGTATCTCATGAAAAGACAAAAATACTTTTTAAACCATTAAGTATTTTTCACGGGTATAAATCCAACACGGAACTCTTAAATGAATTTAAGAGTGTGTTTTTTCTTATTAAAAGTGAGTTATAAACGAACATATATGTTTGAATAAAATTTTAAGAAAATAATTGTATAATAAAGTTTAATGTAAAATTACACTTTTAATTCAAAAATATTTATTTTAATTTTAAGGAGAATTAATTCTGAAAAATTAATTTTATATGTTTAAAATCAATTTTGTGTTTCATAGATAAAATTAAACATACATTAATGATTATTTTTCTTTGAATAAGTATTTTCATTTCATGTAGTTAAAAAAATTGATTAGCTAGGTAGGCACTTTCCTTTCATTTTTAAAAGTTTTACGAAATCTCTACCTTTTTTATTTTTTTGGTGAAAACGTGAATGTCAAAGGATTCTTTCCAGTGTCAAGTTTGGATACTGAAGTATTGACTGCTATTATTGTAGTTGAGAATTTTTGAGAGGGTTTTGTCTGCATTGAAAAAGTTAAGTAAACGAAGAAGATGAGATGAAGAATTGAACTAAGTATTTATAGAGCTTTGTTGCTTATCAAAATTGGATACATGGCTTATGCGTGAAGAAATAGAACGTTTCATGTTGCAATGAGTAATGATATTGATGTGAGTGAAGCAGTTATTAAAGACATGCAAATACATGTTCTCTTAGAAAATAGGAACAATGATAGAATTTTGAGAGGATCTTTTGAAAAATGACAGCGCACAGTAAAGTGGTAATGATGATGATGACGTCAACGGAGGAATTGAAGCAGTGTCAAAAATACATCAAAAATGTCACTTTTCTCTCTTTTCAAAATCGAAATATGGTATTATGGGGGACAATTTGTTACCTCAGATGTTTGACACACGTTAATTACAGAGTTTAAATAAAGATTATACAAGATTTTTTGAGAAAAGTCGAACTAATTGGTTATGTCCATATCAGTTCTTATGGATTTGGCCTATTGAAGGATGGGATTAATTATGGTTGAATGTTACAATGAGTAAGAGACAATAGAGTTTTGTCGAGTTTCACTACGCCAGAAATGACTTTTAGCAGCGCAACAAAAGACAGCGCTTTCTAAAAAAGCGCTGCTAAAGGGTCATGAAAAAAAAACAAAAAAATAGCATACCTAAGATAGCGCTTGTTAAAAAAGCGCTGCTAAAGGGGGGGTCAAAGAAAGCACTTTAAAAAAGCGCTGCTAAAGGGGGGGTCTACGAAAGCGCTTTTAAAAAAGCGCTGCTAAAGGGGGTCATAAGGCTGACCTATAGCAGCGCTTTTAAAAGCGCTGCTAAATGCCAAAAAAAGCGCTGCTAAAGGGGGTCCTAAGGCATACCTATAGCAACGCTTTTAAAAGCGCTGCTAAATGCCAAAAAAAGTGCTGCTAAAGGGGGTCTTAAGGCAGACCTATAGCAGCGCTTTTAAAAGCGTTGTTAAATGCCAAAAAAAGCGCTGCTATAGGTTTAAGTAGCATAAATTTAAAAAATTCTAATATTTTCACAGAATCAGAACAGTCTTATTCTTTCTTATTTCCACTCGCGAACGTTGCCCTATTCAGAATTAGAATAGTCACCGTCGACGCATTCCGTCCGCGCCTCCGTCCGACAGCCTCCGTCCGTCGTCTTTCCTCCGGTCATTCCGTCGTCACCTCATTCTGCCGCCGTCCGTCCATTGTTACGGTATTTGAAGTTTTTCATTTTGCATTTTTCTGGATTAATGTCTTAGTATTTCATTTTTTTGGATTATATGATGTTAGTGTTACTTCTTTTCTGAGTTTTTGACTTGTTTTTGTTGATACCGTTGATGAAAATTACTCGTTTGATATTTGCTTGAGTTTTGTATACAAGGTGTTTGTTGAAATGCCACAATGAATTTACTTATATTAACTTTCATTATATCTAGCCATATACAAGGTGTTTGCTGAAATGCCACACCTTATATGAGTTCTTTTTACTAATAATTTTTATAAGGGAAATACTGCACATATATTCAATGATTTTTTAGATTATGTTACTTTAGAAACTTCACACTATTTGTGATTTAGATGAAAGCTTTAAGTTTCTGTTAATCTTGAAATTTATTTATTTTTCTTAATCCTTATTTTTCTATGAAATAGTCTAAATTCACAAATAATCCTTATTTATTTATTAAATTTTAAAACATAAATATATAGATCCGACAACTTTTTTGAAATAAAGTTTGTTTGACGAGTTACACAACATTTAATGAATTCACGTGTCTTCATGAATGTGGATATAGTTTTAGAATGTATAGATCATTCATACAGCTTTATGTTTGTATATGTATAATGATGTTTGATGTTGCAGCATTACATTGTATCAAAATCTATATTTTGAGGGACTATATCTTTCGTCTTCTTCAATTGCAAGTGCCATGATCAATCTTATTCCCGGAGTTACATTTTTAATAGCAGCCTTTGTAGGGTAATTAATAACTAACTTAACTTATATTTGTTAGTCAATCAAAATTCAAACCAATAATAATATGTTTCTTTGAATATTTTACAGAATGGAAAAAGTAAATATTAGAAGTTTGAGAACTATAGCCAAAATTGTGGGGACTTTGATATGTAAATATTAGAAGTTTGAGAACAATCAGCCGTAGTGACAGTATTCTTGGAGCCAGGCCTTAATGCATGGAAGATTAATTCTCTACTTCAATTTGGTTCCACTTTATATGCGGTAATTTTTCATGATGATACACACCAATATTTATACATCATAATCCTAGATAATTTGTAATAAATATATTTTGTAGGGAATTATGGGATCAGCGGTTATGTTTTGTCTTCAAGCATGGTGCATAACACAGAGAGGACCTCTTTTCTCTGCATTGTTTAGCCCTCTTGTGACAGTGATTGTGACTGTATTGACTGCTTTGGTACTTCATGAGGAAATATATATTGGAAGGTAATGATAATGAAGATTAATTCTATAAATACATATTTAATTATTAATCTGATTAACAGAAACTTCAAATAATGATAAGAACTGAAAATTTCATAGAAATCTAGTACTTAATGATCTACATGGGCCTGTTCAAGTGTATTGTTACTTATCTATTATTGTTTTTGCTTGTGCTGTTGTTAAGATGAATCATGTTCTATTGAATTAAGCTTGGAAGACATTCAATTGAATAATGACACAAAGCTTGAAGAAAACCGTGTATTTGTGGCTGATAGTGAACTCCATGCAGTCTCATACAGAATTCAATAGTCAAGTAAAGATTGTTAAGTTTATTTCTTCCTAATGTGACATCTGATATTGTATCTATTTGTAAAGTTATCAGATTTGTAATTATATGTGAATTGATTGTATATGTGATTTTGTTCTGAGGATCGGACTGTGTTGTAATATATTTAAGCAGGTTTATGTGTATAATATATCAAAGTGATGAGTTACAATGTATACTTTAGTTATTGTGTATAATATTGCAAATTGATGAATACACAAAAATAAGGCCAAAATAATTGTTATATATAAGGCCAAACTGTTGAACTAAAGACCTGAATTATAAGCAGGGAATGTATTTGTTATAAGCAGGTTTATTGAAAAATATATAAAAAATGTGATTATTTTTAAATAAAAAAAATTCAAAATCGTGAAGAATAGACAGCGCTTTTAAAAAAAGCGCTGCTAAAGGGGCAAAAAGAGGCATAAAAAAGCGCTGCTATAGGTTGGAAAATGAGGGTCTAAGAAAGCGCTGCTAAAGGGGGGTCTAAGACAGCGCTTTAAAAAAGTGCTGCTAAAGGGGGGTCTAAGAAAGCGCTTTTAAAAAGCGCTGCTAAAGGGGGGAGATGAAGGGGGATTAGGCAGCGGTTATGAAAGCGCTGCTATAGGGTGAAAAAAGCGCTGCTAAAGGTCTTTTTTGGCATAGTGTTTGGGACTTAGAGAAATTCAGAGTCCTCGTTCTTTTTCTATGCAGTCGAATGAGGAATGATTGAATAAGAATAGGTAGTTATTCAAGGACACGTGAGTGTCTATCGAAGGTGAAGGCTACATGGAGACAAAGACGTAATGCATTTAGCTTAGTCGACCGTTGTAGACGGTTATTTAAGATTAGTATATAAGTAGATGTTTGCTTATGTTTTAGGAGTCTATAATTGTACACTATTCGACAAACTCAAAGTATTTGTGTGAGAAAAGAGTCAAAAATATACGTGCACATTCCACTTTTTATAAATCAAAGTCTTTATTTTCTGCAATTAAATTGTCATCAATCCCTGTGGATACGATAAAACACTACCACAAAATACTTTCTAACACATTTATGTATGCAAAGTAATCAACAATACATGATGTACCATGTTTTTGATATCAGATTTATGTTACTGATTTATCCATCCACCGATGGTTCCTCTCTGAACCAAAACTCATCCCTACTCCCCCCTTCTAAACCTAAATTTTTTCATTCGACCTAACTCCCAAACTCGTCACTGGTTCCCACTTCTGAACCAAAAAATCGTCTATGGGTCGAAGTCTGTACACCTATCTATGACATACATGATGCATGAAATGTAAACCAAAGTAAAAATCACCAGTGGTTCCTCTCTGAACCCACACCATCGCCAATATATAGCCACCACGGTATTTCCTGTCTGAACTACACACCTTAACATTAATATCTTCAATATAAGGCCACCACGGTAACTCCTCTCCAAATAATTTTACAACGGTCATCCTGTTAACTGTGGTAATAGTTCTTTTTTGGACGCTTTTTTTTGGTATTAACTATAGTACATTTCACAATGGACGCTTTTTTTTTTAAGTGAAATGGTTTGTATCCCAACACCAACAACTTTTCATTTATTGTGACATAATGGGCTTGACCTTGTATATCACTATGGTTTTTATAATCAATGATTATGTATGTTTTAATCATTTCACCACGATTTGTATTTTTAACTGTGGGGAAAGGTGCTACTTATTTATATATAAGCAAAATTACCCCTCAATTTAGTACATTATAGTTGTATCTCTCAAAACAAAACCCTAACATATGTTTCACTCATCTCTCTCAAAACAAAACCCTAAAATCTTTGTCACTCGTCTCTCTCATACAAAAACCTCAAATTTATGCAGCCAAATCATCTTCTTCGAAGGATACCTTTGTTGATCAAATCTTAGCAAATAGCTACTGTATATGTTTGTCTTCATTATAGTTTATGTTTAAAAATCTATTTATGTATTATTGTGAATGCTTCAATAGCTTGTTTCATAATGTTTAAATTTTCTCCTAGTTTTGAATTGAAGACAAAGATGTTTGCTTCAATAATGAGAACGAAGCTAAAGTGATCGTTGCAAACTTGTGTGAAAGACCTAAAATGACATCCATTCAAAATAGACACAAGTTTGCAGCTCTAACTTCAACTTCATCCTTCTTTCATTGTGGACATGCCATTACGGGATATACACGTTTCTGAAACATTTTATGATTTGATATGTTTGTTGTATCGTGAATGTTGTTCATGGTTTGTTGTTAATGAATATTTTTTATGAATGTTGTTGTTAATGTTTGTTTATAAGATGAGTTTATTATATATTATGTAGTTTGAGTGTTCTTCCAATCCCTTATCGAATATATAAATTTTTAGATTGCATTATAAAATTCTAATATGATAAATAAAGTATAATAGAAAATAAGTACACATTCAATTCTTGACAAGAATTCTTCAGTCTATTTTCTGCATGTTGTTCTTTAAATGTTAGAACTTTATTTAATTATTATAGTTCTTCAACTGTCCCTCTCTCCGCCTCTAATTTTGTTTGCAAAGTAAATAATATTTTGGAAAATGAACTAGAGATGATGGTAGGGGAGGTTAAAGAACTAGGATCATTAAACAAGGTTCTAACTATTAAAGCGCAAAACACGGACAAGGAGTTGAAGAACTCTTGTCAAGCATTGAATGTGAACTTGATCTTTTAATTTAACTTAATTTATCATATTATAATGTTCTAGTTCATATTGAAAGGTTATATCTTTCGCGAGCATTGGTAAAATAAGAATTCCACATAATTTATAATAAACTCATTGTATATATCACAACGGTTGTTTATACCAACCATTGTTAAATGTTATGCTTTAAAAAATATCACAACGGTTGTTTGAAGCAACCGTTGTGATAGGTAGTGTTCTTGATGGATTATAATCATGGTCGCACGGCCGTGGTGGAAAGCATCATACATACAATCACACATTACCTTACAACGGTTGGTCCACCATGGTGGTATCCCTTTTCCAACCGTTTCGATTGGTGTTTTCCATAGTAGCGTACATGTATCAACATAATTCATCATGAATTTATAATTAAAACTCAAAAATATTTATAATTAAATAATTAATCTACAATACTCACCAATAGGAAAAAGTAGCACTACGTAAAGCATTCAACTGGGTCAACTCATAACTCTATAGAGCTCACAAATAACTTTTCCACTTCTTATTGAAAGATTACGAGTCACAAGGCGTATTGTAACCTTAACTCAACTACTCATTAACTAGACTTTAAACATGTCAGGTAACTCAAACTCAACCCTCAAGACAGACACAACACTCCAAACACATCTGCGTAACTCAATAACTTACTCATAACTCTAAACATTTCAAGTGACTCATAAGTCAACTCCTTTTATTCAACTTGACTCTAAAAACATCAAATATCTGAAACTCAACTTTAAGAATATCAAATAATCCAAACTTACCTCTAAAAGTTTCAGGCTCAACTCTAAAAATATTAAATACCTCAAGCTCAACTCTAAGAATGTCAAATACTCCAAACTCAGCTCTAAAAATATCAAATAACTCAAAAATTGTCTCATTATAATCGGGTTTCTCTAAATCCTTGACTTAACTCTAAAAAATAATGTATAACTTCACAATAGCACCAAAAATTATAGACATATGATAAAATTATAAAACTCTCCAATTTTAAAGTTCATTAAACCCTCTTTCTAATACAACTGACTGTACCACAAACAGATTTATGAAAGTAAAGTTATATATGAAATAAGATGACCAACACAGGGCTAAAATTTGACTACGTATCTTGTATAAAAACCGGGAAAATGCTACTATTTTTGCTTTCCATGACCCAATTTCCCCACTTCTAATGCAACTAATGACACCTCAAACGGGCTTATGAAACTCAAGTTATGCATGAAACAAGACGGTCAATCTCTTTTTATGTATATCTGTGATTTTTGCATTGTTTTCCCTACTGAACATATCCAAAGCTTGCCTATTTGAGTCTCAAATGCCCCCAATACACACAAATAAACATAAAGATGAACAATATGAATCAAACCTCACAAATTCAACATTTTATCACATTAACATCACATATTCAACATTTATACTCTTCTTCAGAATCTACAATATCACATTAACATCTTATCATAAGGGGTCAACATATTTTATCAATTCAAAATCTACAATCAATCAAGTACAAAAGGAAAACATATCATATCAACCGCTTTTGAGAGGTTTTGCACAAACCTTCTTCAGCCTCAAAAACCTTATAATAACTACATCTCTAAAATTGTTTCCCAAAGTTCGTAACAGTTGAGGCCCTGCGAAGAACGGCCATGTCTCCACAGCGACATATGAGTTTCCATCGCAAATTGGAATCCAAACTACTAGAGCTCTTCAAATTAGATTCATTTGAAAAGCGCCCATAATTCATTGATGATGATAATTTCATTTTCCACAACCAATTTTAGTGTAGACCTCTACAAATCAAATAACCCTAAATCGATTTGGGAAAAAAAAACCTAGCAAGAGAGGGAGGAAGAGGATAAAACGAAGAAGATGAAATATGAAATACACGTCAACTGCAACACATAGCAAAACAAACGTTTGTTTCATCCAAATGAACAGAAAGGACTATTATGGCAATATTTGAACAATTAAAAGATTAACTTAAAACTTTTTAAAATTAAAGGAGAAAAATAAATCTCAAAGTAAATTTAAAAGATTAAAAAAGATATTTTGCCTTTATTAAATAAAATTTCAAAAGCATAAAGAATCAAAGTAGAATAACTAAATATCGACCTTCCATTTTTAAAAAAACTAATGAACAAACTTAGTGTCAACGAGTACTATCTCTATATTGATATTTATGAAAAATAATAATTATTTATGGGTAATGTTAACTTGTGCCCTTGGGGCACATGTTAAGTGATAAATATAGTAAAAAAATATTGGAAATTGTGTTTTAAATTTAATACAAGTTATGTTTTAAATTTAATACAAGTCAAACATTAATGATTTTATTGCTTTTTTCAATACTTATTTTCTATTTGTGGATTTGTTAACATGTGCCCCAAGGGCACAAGTTAACATTACCCATTATTTATAAGTATCAATAAGTTATTTATACTAATACATGAATATAGATAAATGTTACTGGCAAACTTTGAAACCTAGATATCAATTTACACCTATCACTTGAGATACATCACCTACCATATAGATAGATATATATTATAAAGAGGAAATTTAACATTATTTTTTTAGTAAAAAAATTACTTCAATATATTTGATAGTATAATTTAATAATTTCTTAAGTGATAATTAATAATTTTATTGTATTTAATTTTTTGATTTCGTATAGAGTATATATTTAACTATAGATTAAAAATATTAAATTAAATTTGTACATAAAGTAATAGAGATTAAAAATCTTGAAATTTCACGAATTATCAATCAAGACAAAATTCTAAAGAATATATAATTTAAGTCTTTTTTATCAATATTTTTATCTTAATAGAATATCTAGTCAATATAAATAATTATAATATAATATAATAAATAAAACTATGTCAATAAATTAATTAACCTATTAGAATTAATGAATAGTTAATAAAAATAAAATTACTAATAAATTTTTTTTTATATATTTACAGTTTCAACAAAAATCACAAATTCACTAATTTAAATATTATAAAATGTATGTTTATATATATATATATATATATATATATATATATATATATATATATATATATATATATATATATATATATATATATATATATATATATATATATATATATATATATATATATATATATATATATATATATATATATATATATATATATATATATATATATATATATATATATATATATATATATATATATATATATATATATATATATATATATATATATATATATATATATATTTATATGTATGTATGTATATATATATATATATATATATATATATATATATATATATATATATATATATATATATATATATATATATATATATATATATATATATATATATATATATATATATATATATATATATATATATATATATATATATATATATATATATATATATATATATATATATACATACATACATATATATATATATATGTATGTATATATATATATATATATATATATATATATATATATATATATATATATATATATATATATATATATATATATATATATATATATATATATATATATATAATAAACATATTTTTTATTTGATCTTGATAGGTATGATTTTAAAATATTGTACTTTTACGAAAGATTTATTCAAAAAAAATTTTACAAAAATTCTATGAAAGTTGATATTAGGAAATTTATAATATTAATAATAATATTAACAATAATAATCATAGTAATAATAAAAATAATAATATTAATATTATTAATGAATATTTTTTAGAATAGAGAGTAATATTCAAAATTGAAATCAAAATAAAAAGAAATATTTATGGTGTCTCTTCGAGGCAAATAGAGGAGAGAGGAGGAGAGATGATATTTTTAATTAAATCGGTTTGATTTAAAATTTATGAGGGGTGAGGAGGAGAGGGAAACAAATCCCTTCAAAATTCACTTTTTGTGTCCCCCAACTCGAGGGACTCGAGAGGATGATAGAAATTTTGAACTTTGATATTTTAAAAATTATTATATTTATTAAAATATCATGACTTTTATTTTATATATTTCAATATTATTTATTTTCTTTTGTTTACTTCTTCTCTTTCGTGTCGTTTTTATCGGTTGTTTCCATTAAATTATTATAATTATTTCTCTCCTTTAAATTACTTTTTTATTTTTGTGTTTTGATATAAATTATAAGCATTTTATTTTTTATTTTTATGTTTATTAAGGTTCTCCCTTTTTTTTTTAAAAAAAAATTCTAGTATATATTTATATCAAAATTTAAACCATTTATTTTTTATTTTTATGTATTTATTTTATTAAATAGTTTATCGTGATTTAAAAATGGTTATCAACACATAGGTTAATTTATTTCTGAAAACTATATTATGAATCAAAAAAGTTCTTATGAATTTTTACTTTTTAAATATCATGACTTATATAAAACCATAAGAATAAAAATGTAAATTATTAATAAAATTTCTTTCCTTCCCTTATGAACCACATATTTTTTATTAAAATCTCTCCATTTCATTCCCCTTCCCTCTTTTAAACCATATATATATATATATATATATATATATATATATATATATATATATATATATATATATATATATATATATATATATATATATATATATATATATATATATATATATATATATATATATATATATATATATATATATATATATATATATATATATATAATTAAAAATATTCTCTCCCATCACCTTCCTTTCCCTTCATTAAATAAATCTCTCTCCTCCCTTCCTCTCCCCTTCATTTGAATCAAACCGACCTTAAGAATAAAATCAGAGTAGTAGTATTAAATATTTTTATACAGTATTATACTATTCATTGAGATAATTATAATATACCAAAAAATTGATTTTTAATTAAATTTTTTTTTAGTTTAAAATACTAATATTTTTATAAATTATTAGTTTATTTTTAAAAATAACAGTTTCAATTAAGAAAAATAAAAGAAAAATTTATATAGAAAATTTTCTAAATGTTGTTTGTTAATATATTCACGCTATACATAAATAATAGAATTATTGAACATTATTTTTTATTTAATAGAAAATAAATTTTTCATCATTAATATTATTTTATTACTTTGATTATTATTATTATTATTATTATTATTATTATTATTATTATTATTATTATTATTATTATTATTATTATTATTATTATTTAAATTTTTTTAAAATTTTAATTTGCTAGGAAGACTTTGCAAAAGAGTTATATAATACAAAATAAAAGTTAAAAATATATTTTAAAAAATGACAACTGGAACTCTTTTGCAAAGTTTTTCGGTACATAAAAATTAACTACTAAAATTCTTTTACAAAACTTTCCAGTACATAAAAAAATGTTTTAAAAAATAAATATCGAAACTATTTTTTAAAGTGTTCTGATGCACAAAAATTGATTACCAGAACTCTTTTGCAAAGTCTTCCCATACATAAAATAAAAGTTAAAAAAAAAATTTTAAAAAATAACTATCGAAACTATTTTTCAAAGTCTTTCGATATACAAAAATTGACTACCGAAACTCTTTTATAAAAGTCTTCCGGTACACATAAAAATTTTTTAAAAAAAAAACTATCAAAATTCTTTTGTAATGTTTTCTGATACACAAAAATTGTCTATTGGAACTCTTTTGCAAAGTCTTATGTTACACATAATAAAATTTTAGAAAAAACTTAAATAATGATTATCAAAACTATTTTGCAAATTCTTTTAGTACGCAAAAGAAAATTAAAAAATATTTAAAAAATAAAATAATAAATTAGTTTTAAAAGATAAAATTAATATATTTTTTATAAAATGTAGAGGTATAAGAATAAAAGTAAGGGTGTGAAGTAAAATTTCCTAATACTTTTATTTATATTTATGTCTAATAAATAAGCTATTTAAATTTATAAGTCAACAAAATTTTTTAAAATATGATGTTGTTTAAAAACATTATAAATATAAAATTATAATATAAAATGAATATTTTGATAACAAAAATGAAAAAAAAAAAAAAAAGTGTGTGAGAGGGGGAGAGATATAGATAAAATTTAAAAAAATTAACTTTTTGAAAACAAATTGTATTCAATCTTTAAAAAGGAAATAATTTATATTTATTAAATAAAAAATTTCAAAAGTATAAAAAGAATTAAAATTGAATGAATAAATATGAACCTAGATGTTACTGGCAAACTTTGAAACCTAGATATCAATTTCACCTATCACTTGATATATATCACCTACCATATAGAAAGATATATATTATAAAGAGGAAATTTATCTTAATTATTTTAGTTTAAAAAAATTACTTTAATATATTTGATAGTATATTCTTCAGTTTCTTTTTGAAGTGATAATCAATAATCTTTATTGTATTTAACTTTTTTGATGTCATATTGAATATATATTTAACTATTGATTTAAAATATTAAACTAAACTTGTAAATTAAGTAATAGAGATAAAAACTATTGAAAAATCATAAATTATCAATAAAGATAAAATTCTTTTAATATATAATTTGAAGTCTTTTTTATCAATATTTTCTTCTTAATAGAATATCTAGTTTAAATATTTAATTATAATATAATATTATAAATAATAATATTTCAATAAAGTTATAAAATTATTAGAATTAATGAATAGTTAAAAAATTATAAATAAATTAACTTTTATTCTTATAAAATGATGTGATAAGAAATTAATTTTATCACTTTAGTTTGAATATATATATATATATATATATATATATATATATATATATATATATATATATATATATATATATATATATATATATATATATATATATATATATATATATATATATATATATATATATATATATATATATATATATATATATATATATATATATATATATATATATATATATATATATATATATATATATATATATATATATATAATTTATTTTCATCAAAGTGCTGATACATAAATTCAAACTAAGTCATAAAATTAATTTCTTATCACATCATTTTGTTTTGATCTAATCGATGGCAAATTTTCCTCCTCGTTTGTTCTCAAACAACAACGATGAGTCGTTCATGGCTTCTCTCCGTGCTTCTGCTCAAACTAGCGCAACTTCTCAAAGGTTGGCGTATGTGGAACGTCTTATTCTTGATCTTCAGAAGTCTGATCTCCGAGAAAACGCTCTTCATATGCTCTCTAAGGTTCTTATTATTCTATCTTTCTCTTTTTCTTCTTCTTTTATTTTTAGTATATGTTAATAAAATCACGAGTAATCTAATTGTTGGAAGAGTTGTTTAGTTAGTATGAAATTGAATGTGTTTTTTGTATCAACATAAATTTAGATTGTTATGTAGCCCCTTTTGTAGATCTAATAATATATTTATTTCGATTGTAGCCCCTTTTGTAGATCTAATAATATATTTCTATGATTTTAATGTAATTTTTGGGTATTTGGGAGATTCACGAAGTTTTATCATTTAAGTCATTCTAGTCATAGTTGAATCAAAAAGATTCATCATTTAGTGTATTATGAGTTAAAATTTTCTTTAATTTTTAAATAAATAAATATGTTTAAAATATAATTTGTAGCTTTTGTTCGAGTTTTAATATAGTAAATTGATGTTAATTAGACGGACTTGCATAAACTACTATCAGAATTTTAGAAGTTTATAAAATATTGTAAAATTTTCTATTTTTCAAGCAACTTTTAAGTTGCACTTTATGATTCCATGGGATAGAAAGATGTGCATGAAATAGGGGGGAATGAAAGAAAGAAAAACAACATTAGCAAATGTCAAGTCTGTTGTTGCACAAGTATCTCAATGAACCAACCATTTGTCTGAATAATGTTGGATCAAATCTTTCTTTCTTACTACACTCATCCAATTTTGAGTTTGTCTCTGATGGATTTGAAATTGAATTGCAGCTAGTCATTTCAAATTTCTCAAGCAGTTCATCTATATACTTCTGCTGATGCATAATTGCTCCATTATTCACCTTCAGAAACTTCATTCCTAAGAAGAATGAGAGTTTCCTTAGATCAGTCATTTCAAATTCAAATTTCAACTTGTTTTTTACCTTTTCAATCTCTGATGTCTTGCTTCCTATAATGAGAAAATCATCCACATATAGGCATATTATCATGGTTTCTTCTTCACTTGAACTTTGCACATACACACCAAACTCTACTGAACACCTTTTCAAACCTATTTGAATCAAAAATTAATTAATCCTCTTGTTCTAGGCTCTAGGGGCCTGCTTCAAACCATACAAAGTCTTATGAAATCTATATACAATGTTCTCCTTGCCTTGCACTTCAAAATTAGGAGGCTGTGACACAAACACTACCTCTTCAAGTGGACCATTTAAAAAGGTTGATTTTACATCTAAATGATAAAGTGACCACCTTCTCTTGCAAGCTAGAGCCACAACTAACCTTACAGTTTCAAGCCTTGCAACTAGAGCAAACACCTCATTGTAATCAACACCATGTTTTTGTAAGAAACCTCTAGCCGCCAACCTTGCCTTATACTTTGAAGTTTTCCCATCAAGATTTAATTTTAGTTTGAACACCCATTTCACATCTATTTTCTTTTTCTTATCTGGAAAATTAACTAGCTCCCAGGTTTGATTCTTCTCAATTGAATGGAGCTCTTCCATCATAGCTTTCCTCCATACATCTATCTTCAGTGATTTTTTATTGTTGAGAGGTTCAAAATTTGTCAACAATGCAAAGTGAATGATATCACCTCCATCATTTATTGCATTATTAGGAATTACTTCACAATCATTCAACCTTCTTGGAGCTTGTTTGATTCTTTGAGGTCTCACAAATGCTTCCTCTTCTTCTGGTTCATCTGCATCATTATTGTTCACTTTTTCATTATCTAATTCATCATGTGAATCAGGATAAATGCAGCTTTGTTGATTCTCTTTACTGTATATTGGCTCCTCTTCCAATTTTCACTTCTCAGCCTCATTCACAATCACATCTCTACTGACATGTACCTTTTGAGTTAAAGGATTATAAAGCTTATAGGAACCTGTTGGATGATAACCTATAAGTATCATAATCTCTCTTATCTTCAAGCTTGCTTCTTCTAACATTTGGTACATGTTTGTAGCACAAAGAGCCAAAAACCTTGAAATGCTTCACACTAGGCTTTCTTCCACCCCAGGCTTCTTCTTGTAAAGCCATGATTACTATCTCACACATGTTTCATAAAAGTTTATTTTAAGAATTCTGATCTTTAAAAGAAAACCTATTTGTATACTCTAAAATGTTTTTACTAATTAATATTTAAATTTTTCTTACATTTTTAATGTCTTCTCTTAACCCCACGGATAATCCAATTCTCGAAGGAGTTGTGTAACACTACATTAAATATACCCCTTTCTCAACATAGATTTGATACATTGTGAGACTAACATCTTTGGAGTAAACAATAACATTTTATTCTAATTCTAATATTTTCATCAGGTGCTTTTGAACAACTGAGATTGCGATTATAGTTATAGTTGATCCAAAATATCCATCATTTAGTGTATTTTGAGACGCATAAAAACACACATTATGTTTTCTATTTTAATTGTTGTTAATTAGATGGAAATAATATCTTTTTTGTATGTTATAGACTTACACTAGTGATTGGCATAATGTATCACATAATGTTATTAGTTTGATATTTGTTATTTCACTATTTAATTCATACATGGTAGTGTTTTTTGAACTCGTCCAATTAATACACAAATTTGTATTTTTCAATTTCAAATATTTCAGAATACTGAGTCATTCAAAGATCTTGCACCCTTATTATGGAATTCTTTTGGCACTATTGTGATACTTTTACAGGTATGTTATATGTAACTAACTTAATATATTATCTTCTTGTTGAATACTTTGTATATACTGATAGTGATATCTTATTTTACAGGAAATACTTTCAATATTTCCTAATATTTCAATGCAAAATCTTACTCCTGCACAATCAACTCGAGCGTGCCATGTTCTTGCACTCCTTCAGGTGAGACAATTTTGTCATCACATGTTTTGAATCTTGTGTGTAGCAAGTAGAAATATTATATTTTAAATTTCCATTTTCTCATATAAAATATATGAAATAAATTTCTCTAATATTTTTATTACAGTGCGTGGCATCTCACCCTGATACAAAGATGCTATTTCTCGATGGTAATGTCAAGTTTCTTATTCATCTTAACTATTCTGAATTTCATAAAGAACATGTTAATAAAAAAATAGCATTATTCTTTTCATTACTCACACTTACCTTTTCTTGCTGGTATGCAGCTAACATGCCATTGTATCTGTATCCCTTTCTTCAAACAAAAAATGAGTCACCACAATTTGAACATTTAAGACTTGCTAGTCTTGGAGTCATTGGTGCACTGATAAAGGTATTATATTTAAACAAAAGTATTAACTATGATTGAAAAAACATACAAGTTGAAAACTATATATAATATAGTTGAAAAAATTTACACAATATAAACTATACTTTTATCTCTCTTATATTAAAATATTTTTCTTTAAAATCTAATAAACTATTTTATCTATAGGTTAGCACTAAAGAAGTGATAACTTTCCTTCTTTCAAGCGAGATAATTCCCTTATGCTTGTGCAATATGGAAATTGGAAAAGAAGTATCAAAAACGGTTTGAATCTCTATTTCTTTTAGCTAATTTGTTTCATGTATTTTTCTTTCACACACTTTTATTACCAATATATCAAATTTGTATATTTTTGCAGGTAGCAACATTCATAATTCAAAAAGTTCTAGCTGAAGAAGATGGTTTGGCTTATGTCTGTGCCACAGCTGAACGATTTTTTGCTGTAGCACGAGTTTTGGATAAGGTGTTGAACAGTATTGAGAAACAACATTCTCCTCGTCTTTTGAAGCTCATAATCTCATGTTATTCTCGTTTATCAGATAGTCACAGGTCAATTGAGAAGAAACATCATCTTAAGTATTTTGATTGAAAATTTCCTTTTCATTAGTTTAAATTTTTCTAATAAAATTTTTTTTATATTGAAGCAGAGCTGGAGTTGTACTAGCAAATTGTCTTCCGAAAATGCTCACAGATGGAACTTTCAATAATTACTTTCGTGTAAGTACTTATTTTTACCTAAGCAAATGAACTTATTTGATACACATGACATGATATGGCATAATAGTTTTTATTTGCTTTGATACTCTTTGAATGAATGTCTGACACTCCTACAACACATGTCAAACAATTCAGACTATTGTTTCAAATAATGTTATTTTTTTCTTTTCCTCGATGCATCTTTTATTTATTTATTTTTTTGGAAAAATCTGACACACATCTAAAATGATTAAATATTTATTAAAGTAAAGTTAATCATGAAAAATTATAGATGTTAATTTTAATTAGAATACTTTTAACTCTCTTAATAATAAATGGGTCAATGAATGTCAAATACTATAATATATATAGTGATGTTGTATCCTATATTTTAACATTATCGATGTCATAGTATTTGTGTCGTGTCATGTCCTAATATCTGATTTAAGTCCTTCTTTCATATCTTTTTAGTGTAGAACTTCACTGACTTTTTAATGCCTAATACTTTCAGGATGATCCAACAACTTGGAGGTTAGTGGAGCATTTGTATGAAAATTTAGGGATGAATCAAGTTCCATTAGTACCAGGTGGACCATTAGTACCAGGTGGAGAATGAGTTGATAATGTTGTTGGAACATTATTGTTTTTAAAATGATATGTATTGTTGTGTTTATTGGGTTTGAAACACCAGAACTTTATGCCCAAATTATCTTTCTACTTGAAAACATGAATCAAGTCAATAATTGTTTATGCATTAAACTGTAATAATCACATTGAATTCAAACATGTTTCAAGCTTGGTTGTGCTAATAAATTATTATGTGTGTGGTTCACTTGACCCTTGAATGTTCAATTTGATGCTAAGATGTTAAAATAAATTGTAGTCTTTGACTCTTTGATATGATTTATATATCATCTCTTTAAAATTTATTGATAAATTTCATTACAGAATTAATCTTTTTTAATAAGAAAGTCATTGGTGAATATTCAGCCACCAGTTTTGTGCTTTATGAGACACACATGTGTAATCAACTCTCTACTTGTTTATTTTAGGTGATTTCATCTTTATTGTTTGATAGGGACGTGTAAATGGTAAGGGATTAGGTCGGGTACACCAAACAATGTTTCATTTTTTCTGAAAAAAATTTTTTAAAATAAAAATCTTAGTCATCTAAACTCATTTCAAAGTAGACCTAGGTCATATGCAATCAGAAGTTTGTTCTATCTAGCATCATAACTTGAGAAATTTTACATGTCACCACATAAGTTATACATTACACCCCTACACAATTTTATAATATAAAAAATATCATTCGAAATTTTCAATAGTTCATACAAAAAAATTTCTCTTTATTTGTGTTAGTTTGTTTTTAACTCTTTTTATTAATAAACACTAAAAAGGGAGGGCATCTTTTGTTCTATCTAGCATCATAACTTGGGAAATTTTACATGACTCCACGTAAGTTATACATGACACCCCTACACAATTTTATAATATAAAAAATATTATTCGAAATTTTCAATAGTTCATACAAAAAATTTTCTCTTTATTTGTGTTAGTTTGTTTTTAACTCTTTCTATTAATAAACACTAAAAAGGGAGGGCATCTTTTGTCTTAAATCAAAATCGTAGAACTCATGTATATGTACATCACGCATGGCATTGGAGGACACATAAAAAGACCAACAATAATACTGAAAATGAAAAGAGAAAAATTGAGAAACAATAAAAAGCGTCATCAATAAATTTTGATATCAAAATTTTGCATGAACATTGCATTAAAATTACCATTTTTGAATGAAAAATTTTGTTTGCAAGTTAGCGCTTAGCATCAAGGGAATTCCAACAATAAGTAGTCGGTTGAGGAACTTGATCATGTGAAAGAAGTCCAGTCAAGGGCAAGTTACTTTGAGTATCAGTTAATCAAAGAGTAGTTATCTTCGAGACTCAGGTCAGGGCAAGCCATCACAAAGATCTCAATAAGTCCAACTTTTCGAATATGGTCAATCAGAAACCTACCATTCCAAAAATTGGATAACTAGAGGTAGAATGCTGCAAGATTCAAACACAGGGATAAATTACTTAAAGCGTCATCTTAAGGTCATATTATGACAAGTTATTTACGAACTCCTTTTTAAGTGAACGCCTTCAAGGCAAGATGAACCACAGAAGAGAAAATCCTCTCATTGCCTTCAAGCTGCTCAAATAAACTCTTCCATAAGTCAACGCCTGTTGAGTTCAAAATGAATGCCAGAATATTATGCTAGCACAACTCATCATTCCTCCAAGAGAATCCCCTTGGCTAGCTATAACTGTGAAGCTTGATAGATTTCTCCTTTAAATTTTTCCATCACAAATTGTTTGTTTGAGTTATCGGTGTTGAGGAATCAGAACCTCCATAAACAGTCTCTGTAAACTCCTAGTATATAAAGGGTCAACATTTTCATATTATAATCATTCACATATCATGCATAAAAGCAAATTACAATCATGCATAGCCGAAATGTACTTCATGCTCATTTTGAACGAAGTTGAAAACTTCAAGGGGAACCCTAGGGTTTTAACTGAGTTATAGTTTGAACTGAGTCTAAACATAAGGACAAGTATTGAAATACAATAGTTGTATGAATGCAAGCATTATAAATATAAATGTCGAGAGAAAATTAACAAGACAAAATTGATTAAGCTTTTAAATAAATATAGTCATCAAGCATGAAATGAAAATGATTGTGATCAAGCATGGTATATCAGCATGTGAATGAGCATCATACAAGTAGATATGTTCATCATGGTGAGAGTTTATGAAGGAAATACTTGAACATGTGAGCAAAGATTTATAATCAATTAGGTTAAGGAAACAATCAGAAGAAAGTTATTTAAAAGGTATAAAACACTTAAAATGGACTACTTTTCCACCTAATAAAAGTGACCCAAATAAATATTTTTTGGAATTTTTATGGATTAGTAAAATAGGAAAGATAAATAAGAAGTGTGGAAAAAACTCCCACCAAGGGTTGAACTCACACCCTACCGGTCATGGATATAAAACTTTACTAGTTGGGCCATGCGCTATGGGTTGAACAAAGGGTGCGCAATGTAAAACAATATATGAAGTTTTGTGTTTGAAAAATGTTAAAATAAAATAAAAGCAAAAGGTGTGGGGCGAGATGGATTTGAACCTTAGACCTTAGACACACACAAACGCATGCTTTAACTACTAAGGCGGTGATACATCCATGAAATAAATTGCAAAAGAATAATAATATATTAAAACTTCATTTTATTTTGAAAAATTGCGCCACCACCATTGTCTTCTTCTTCCTCAAGCTACATCATCATCTTCCAATTTTGAATTTCAAAAACCTTCATTTCTACATGAAATTAAAAGATGTAAAGATCAAAGTTGTTGGAAATTTCACAATGAATTGAATGGCCTCATTGAATTGCATTTATATTCAGTGTATCAAAAGGAATTAATCACACAACCGTATGAACCCTAATTTGAAAATTTGAAATGAAATCCCATATGTTCAAGATATCACGCAATTGATTGAGGGGAAATGATCCTTATATTTCCAAAAACAAGTT
This sequence comes from Lathyrus sativus, assembly GCA_963859935.3. Lineage (NCBI taxonomy): Eukaryota > Viridiplantae > Streptophyta > Magnoliopsida > Fabales > Fabaceae > Lathyrus > Lathyrus sativus. The sequence continues at coordinate 496,157,535 of OZ012736.1, forward strand.
GGTAACTCAATTAATCACATATGATGCATGGATTATAGAGTTCAGGTTTTGAAAAACTTACCTTGCAAGTGAAGAGTAAATTTCCTTGATAGAGGTGTTACAGATGTTATACCTTGATGTTAACAGCTTCCTTGATCTCCAAGGAGTGTGTTGATGTGCTTGAATTAACTTGAAACCTTCTAGAATTTCCTGACCAAATCATTCTACAGCTTTGAAGCAAATGAGATATGAACTTGATGATTCTGGTGTTACAAAATGTGTATGAGGGTTTGGATTACTTTTATGTGATGTATATGAAGTGTTTGGATGCCTGGTTTTGTTGGAGATTGCTCATAGTCGAAATGCCAAGTTTTCACTTCTTTGAATTTTTGAATTTTTGAAGGAGGATGATTGCTTAGAAAATAAGCTTCTTTCAATGTTTTAGTGTGTTTTGAATCATCAAATAGAGCCCTATTTATAGGAGAATGTCTCAGATATTTGTGAATTTGAAAAGATTAGGGTACATGTTATTATCTAATAGGTGATGTCATGTATCTATTACTTGAGTGGCAAGGTACATAGCTTCCATTCTCACATGACTACCAATTCTGATATTTTGAGCTTGATTCTCTCATATCTCATCCCACCCTTGGTGTTTTGATCATTCTTGGACAAATTGGAGTGGTTTTTTGCAAATTCACTATTGCACTTTAATACTAGAGGACAAAACTTCACTTCCTAGTTTTTGAATGATTTTTATCACAGGCTAAGGGATAGAACTTTGAAAATTATGTTGTGATTTTACAGAGCACATGATGCATGATGATTTTTTTGTTTATATTATGAATAAATGCATCTAGTAAGGTCATCCGAGTCGTGTGGCACAAGTAGGTGTGGCAAATCTGTCTTGAGAAATTAGTTGTAACAAGGCCTCTTGTGAAAATCATATTTCATTGCTCAAGTAAAATAAATGGATGTTCTTGGTCATTTTGGAAAGCTGAGATAACATACTTCAACTTTGTTGTTCAAGGTTTTTCTTGAATCAATGTGGATCATGGAGAAAAATGGTCTTAAATTTGGCTCCGACACAAGACAGATTTTGTCTGAAAATTTTTAAGTGTCCAAGTTCAAAAAGTATTGAACTCCCAACTTCATGGCTTCATATCTCTTAATCTATGCATTTTTTGGAAAATCATCCTCAAGGACAAAGTTGTAGTATGTATAAAGCTCTTCAAAATGGTCTTTGGATCAAAGAAAATGGTTACTTGGATTAGAAGTTATGGCCTTGGCAAGTTAGACAAAAATCATGATCTTTCATAACTTAGAAAAAATTCAATTTCTTCAATGTTTCCCTTTTTGCAAGTAACCTCATATTTCTTGATTTTTCTTTATTGATCATGGTCCAAATTACATGTTATCATTATTCTTGACTTGAGGGACCAATGTTTGATCAAAAAAGTCAAAAGTCAAACTTGACTTTGATCAGATGTTGACTTATCATCAGATGAACTTGAATTTTGTAATCTTCAATGAAATCAAAACCTTGAGCTAATTGAAGTATATAGGTGGACTCTAAATGTGTTCTTGAATGTCTTTAATCATGCTTTAAAGTTTGAGATCATGTCATGGTCAAAATTCAAAGGTGCAGTTGACTTTTCATCATAATAGCCCATGTAAGCTCATCACTCCAAGTGCCAAGAGTATGCACAACCTGGAGCTAACTCAGAACCTCTTACCAAACATTCTTCACAGACATGCATTGAAAGAAAAGGTGATTAAGGAACTCACTATCACTGCAGAAACAACAGTCTTCTTCATTGAGAATACCAAGTCTTTTCAATCTATCATTTGTTGTCAATCTCCTATGCAAGCCAACCACAATATAAATTGAGCTCTTGGTCTAGCAAGGTTGCTGTAGAAGATATTCCTCCTGTCCATGAAGTGATGTTTATCATTCAGCACAACATATATCTTCCTCGTGTAGAACTTGTCTTCCTGCACAAAAGATTTCCAAATATTCATATCAACAACGATAGGTCTCATCTTAAGAATCGCTTTTAGGATCCAGAATGTATTACTCTTGAGACCCATTGTCATTATATTTTGGTTTTTAATGTAATAACAGTGGATCCATTTGATCCACATACTATTTGTATTTCTATTGGGATTCCATAATAATTTGGCAATGCATGCTTTATTCCAGTTGCTAAGATCTATGATGTTCAATCCTCTTTACTTCTTAGGGCACAAGTCTTTTTCCAGATAATAAAATATTTCCAGGTAATTTTATTAGAACCATGCCATAAGAAGGATCTAGATACTGCATCAATTTTAGCCAATACTTTCATAGGCAAGGGCAAACACTGCTGCCAATAAGTGGACATAGAAAAGGGGACATTATTGATAAGCTGAGTCCTACCAGCCAAAGAGAGAAACTTAGAGCTCCAATGGTTAATTTTAGCATAGATTGTATCAATCAGAGGAAGATAATAGATAATGTTTAGCTTCTTGCTGGTCAAAGGTATCCCAAGATACCTAAAAGGAAATTGACCCTAAGAGAAATTGATAACCTCTTGGATTTTTTGTCTGACCTCATCTTCCACATTGCCAAAGAGAGTCTTACACTTGGTAGGGTTTATCCTTAGCCCTGTGGAATTGGAAAACTCATCGTACACATCCATCAATATTTCCACTGATTTTGTGTCTCCTCTTGCAAACAGGAGAAAGTCGTCAGCAAAACTAAGATTTATAATCTCCATCTTCTCACATTTAGAATGGAAGTTAAAATTAGGTTTATCCTTGAGTTTCTGAAGTAACTTGTCGAAATACTCCATCACTATCACAAATAACAAGGGGATAAAGTATTCCCTTGTCTAAGACCTCTCTTAGCTTCCACTGTCTTAGTATAGATTCCGTTCACCTGAAATTTGTAGGATACAATTCAGACAATTAGCAGAATCCACATAATAAATTGTTCAGGGAAGCTCAACTCCTTCAATATGGCCTATAAAGCTCCCCACTCAACAGTGTCATAAGCCTTCAGTAAATTCATCTGAAGCATGCATTTAGGGGCTCCACTTTTAAAATTATACCCTCTTATTCATTCATAAGCAATGAGGATATGATCATGGATCTTCTTGCCAGGCACAAAAGCAGCTTGACTGTTGTGGATGATATTGTTCAAAACTTGCCCCAGTCTATTAGTCATGATTCTAGATATCATCTTATAGATGAGTGTGAAACAAGAAATAGGTCTGAAATCCTTCACTATATTAGCAGTATTGGTATTGGGGATGAGGGTGATAAGGGTGCAGTTAATGGATTTGTATATTCTCTCCCTCTCAAAAAAAAACTTTGATATCTTTAATGGTGTCATGCTTGATGCACTCCCAAGCACTCTTGAAAAACTTGGTATTATACCCATCGAAGCCTGGAGCAGATAGGTCTTTCATACCTTTCAATCTTTTAAGAATCTCACCTTCAGAAATAGGAGCAGTTAAGAACCCCCTCTGCTCAGCAGTCAACTGAGGCCCTTTCCTCATGGCAACTAAATTTATGCTAGTCAGATTGTTGTTGGATGTGCCTATGAGCTTTTGATAGTAATTGATAATTTCTTATTCAATCTCCTCTTGCTAGTGCAACTCTTTCCCATTTTCATCCTTAAGATTATCCAGTCGGTTTTTCCTTTGTCTGATTTTCAAAGAAGGATGAAAATAGGAATAGTTCGCATCACCAAGTCTGATCGAGACCACTTTAGACTTCTGTGGAATGATACATCACCTATCAACAATTTATTTATATTAGTACATAAATATAAATAAATGTTATTGGCACACTTTGAAACTTAGACATCAATTCACACCTATCACTTGAGATGCATCACCTACCATATAGATAGATATATATTATAAAGATGAAATTTAACATTATTTTTTAGTAAAAAAAAATTACTATAATATATTTGATAGTATAATTTAATAAATTCTTAAGTATTTTTTTTTTTGAAATGATAATAAATGATTTTATTGTATTTTATTTTATTTTTATTTCATATGGAGTATATATTTAACTATAGATTAAAAATATAAAATTAAATTTGTAAATAAAGTAATAGAGATTAAAACTACTGAAAATTCAAAATTTATCAATCAAGATAAAAGTCTAAAGAATATATAATTTAAGTATTTTTTTATCAATTTTTTTAATTCAATTTTTTTAAATAGAATATCTAGTTAATACAATTAATTATAATATATTATTATAAATAACAATACTTTGATAAAGTAATAAAACTATCAGAATTAATGAATAGTTAATAAAAATAAAATTACTAATAAAATAGTTTTTGTTTTTGATATTTACAGTTTCAACTAAAATCACAAATTTATTAATTTAAAAATTATAAAGGTTTGTAGGCCTGTAATCCAAGGGGTTTTAAATATGCTTAATTTAGAGATATAGAACAATGTGATCTTGCTAAAATGTTTTTGGATTGCCGGAAGGCGGATAACATGTGGGTTAAATGGGTGCATGTTTACTACCTGAAGCACATAATGATAAAAAGACAAATAGTGAATCAGATTCAACAAAGTTGGGATGACATGATGAGGACCAAGAAATTTTTAATGAGAAAAATCTATTTGTCGTTGGTGGATGATCATGATAGAAATGACTAGAGTCATTTGGTCAGGCATAATGATGTTGGGCCGCAAGAAATAGTTTATTGCTGACTTACTTGTCAAGGTCGGTTGGCAAACAAGGCTAATGAATTTGGGTTTGCTGTAGGACAGTATTTGCAAAATCTGTAGTGTGGCTGATGAGAGTCAAGATCATCTTCTTTTTTAATGTAGAGAATTGAAGATGATTTGGAAAAAGATTTTGAATTGGTTAGGTATTGTACATAATCCTCAATGCTGGAAGGATGAATTACGTTGGATTTTGAGTCAAACAAAAGGAAAAGGGAGGCATGCAGGTTTAATCAAAATGGCGGTAGCTGAGACAATTTATGAAGTTTAAAGTTACCGTAATACCGTAGGTTTTAAAGATAAAAGAGATGATAACATAGTGACGAAAGATATTATAGATAGCATTGTTTATAGAGGATGGAGTAAACTAAAGTATAGGTCCCTTATAGCAAAATTCTTATTGTAATTGTTTAGTTGGTTTCGTTCTCTTTTGGATCCTGGATTGGATCCTAAGCGATTGCCTTATATATTCTTTTCCTTTACAAATATATAATACTTTATATATATATATATATATATATATATATATATATATATATATATATATATATATATATATATATATATATATATATATATATATATATATATATATATATATATATATATATATATATATATATATATATATATATATATATATATATATATATATATATATAAAATAATTCAGTAAAAATATCCATTAGAGAATTTATAATAATAATAATAATAATAATAATATATTATTATTATTATTATTATTATTATTATTATTATTATTATTATTATTATTATCATTATTATTATTATCATTATTATTATTATTATTATTATTATTATTAATGAACAATTTTGAGAATAGAGAGTATTAAAAACTGAAATCAAAATAAAATAAAATATTTATGGCGTGTGTGGTACGAGTTAAATAGAAGGAAGGGGAGAAGATATTTTTAATTGAATGTGTTTGATTCAAAATTTATAAAGGGTGGGGGAAGGGGAGCAAACCACTCTAAAATGGTTATCAATACATAGTTTAATTTGTGTCGAAGAACTATATTGTGAATCAAATATACTCAATTTTTTTTAATATTATATAGTAAGTTATAACATTTTTAATCATTTAAAAATATAATTTTGTATTTAGTTATTTATGCATTTATGATTATCAAAAAAATACTTATGAAGTTTCTACTTTTTGAATATCATATGACTTATATGAGACCATAAGAATAAAAATATAAATTATTAATAAAAAATTTCTCCTTCCCTTATGAACCAAACAAATTTTTAATTAAAATTTCTCTCTTACTTTCCCCTTCCTCTTCCCTCTTGTGAATCAATCATATATATATATATATATATATATATATATATATATATATATATATATATATATATATATATATATATATATATATATATATATATATATATATATATATATATATATATATATATATATATATATATATATATATATATATATATATATATATATATATATATATATATATATATATATATATATATATATAATTAAAAACATTCTCTCCTCCCCCTTCACCTTCCCTTCCCTTCATTAAATAAATCTCTTTCTCCTCTCTTTTGAACCAAATAGACCCTAAAAAAATAGAATCAAAGTGGTATTAAATATTTTTATACATTATTATACTATTCATTGAGATAGATATAATATAGCAAAAATTTGATTTTTAATTAAATATTTTTAAAATTTATTATTTTAAAATACTAATATTTTTATAAATGATTAATTTATTTTTAAAATATAACAGTTTTAATTAACTAAACTAAAAGAAAAAGTTATATAGAAAATTTCCTAAATGTTGTTTATTAATATATTCACACTACATATAAATAATAGAATTATTGAACATTATCTTTTATTCAATACAAAATAAATTATTATAAAAAAATTATTAATAATAATACTTTATTACTTTTATTATAAATTTTAATATTATAACTATTATTTTTATTATTATTATCGTAAAAAATTTGTTGATGAATATAATTTTGAAAAGTTTTAAAAAGAGTGGTAGAATATTATAAATAGTTAAAACAATAGTTTTTTTTATTATTATTATACGTATCACAATGGTTAAGTAAATTGGGTGTAAAGTGCTTGTATAGGTTTTAACGGATTTGGATCCTCTCCATTTTTATATATCATGTCATCTCTCATGTTTCTAATTTAACGGATCAGAATTTATAATGAATAATTAAATTAAAAAAATCATTTAACAAAGACAAATTACTTATTTATTTCTCTCTCCAATTAAATGACTTTTATTATTTAATTATTCATTATAAATTCTGAATCGTTAGATTATAAACATAAGAGATGGCATGATATATAAAAAAGGAGAGGATCCAAATCCGGTTATAACATTATGTTGTGGAATTATCTTTTTTATATTTTTATTTATATTTATGTGTTAACAAATAAGTTATTTAAATTTATAAGTCAATAACATTTTTTTAATTTAAAATTGTTTAAAAACATTAATTTATAAATATAACATTAATAAAATTATCATATAAATTGAATATTTTGATAACAAAAATGAGAGAGAGATAGAGAGAGAGATAGAGAGATTAAAAAAATTAACTTTTTGGAAACAAATTATATTCAATATTAAAAAAGGAAATAACTTATATTTATTAAAAAAAATGTCAAAAGCATAAAAAGTTTTAAAGTTAAAGGAATAAATATGGACCTTTCAATTTTAAAAAAATATATATATTGAGCGAACTAGTGTCATCGGGTACTGACTCTACGTTGATATTTAAATAAAAATAATAATAATTTATAAATATTAATAATTTATTATACTAATACATAAATAAATAATAATAACATATAAATATCAATATTTTATTATACTAATATATATATATATATATATATATATATATATATATATATATATATATATATATATATATATATATATATATATATATATATATATATATATATATATATATATATATATATATATATATATATATATATATATATATATATATATATATATATATATATATATATATATATATATATATATATATATATATATATATATATATATATATATATATATAGGAAATTTACTTTAACTATTTTAGTAAAAAAAATTACTTTAATATGTATGATAGTATATTCTTAATTTTTTTCTTTGAAGCGGTAACCAATAATCTTTATTGTATTTAATATTTTTGATGTCATATGGAATATATATTCAACTATTGATTTAAAATATTAAGTAGTAAAATTATTAGAATTAATGAATAGTTAATGAATAGTATAAATAAATTAAATTTTTTCTTTTATCTATTTATCTATATATATATATATATATATATATATATATATATATATATATATATATATATATATATATATATATATATATATATATATATATATATATATATATATATATATATATATATATATATATATATATGAAAATATTATTTTTATGTGAGAACCTGAAAATGAATCTGAACAATTAGATTTTAAAATAAATTGTGAATATTGTGTGTTATTTTTTTCTCTTCTCCATCATTTATTTTAATAATGGAGTAGAGAAAAAAAAACTCACACATAATCTTCACAATTTATTTTAAAATCTAATAGTTCAAATTTATTATCATATTCTCACATAAAAATGATATTCTCATAGGATATGTCCTCATATATATATATATATATATATATATATATATATATATATATATATATATATATATATATATATATATATATATATATATATATATATATATATATATATATATATAATATATATTTTTATCAAAGTACTGATACATAAATTCAAACTAAAGTCATAAAATTGATTTCTTATCGCATCATTTTATTTTGATCTAATCGATGGCAAATTTTCCTTCTCGCTTTTTCTCAAACAACAATGATGAGTCGTTCGTAGCTCTTCAAAGTGCTTCTGCTCAAACTAGCACAACTTTTCAAAGGATGGCGTATGTGGGACGTCTTATTCTTGAACTCCATAAGTCTGATCTCCGAGAAAACACTTTTCATATGCTCTCTAAGGTTCTTATTATTCTATCTTTCTCTTTTTCTTCTTCTTTCATTTTTAATATATTTTAATAAAATCATGAGTAATTCAATTGTTGGAGGAATTGTTTAGTATGAAATTGAATTTGTTGTGAATCGGATACCTTAAAACTAAGTATAAACAGTTTCTTAATGATCAAGAAACACACAAGGGTTAGGGTTAATAAAGAAGAAAACAATAAAGATTGGTTATCAAACTACTATTCTTTCCTTTTTCTTAGAACAAGATTACAAGTATACAAGAATAACAAAATAATCTCTCTCTCTTGAAATTAGGATTTTATCATCCTATTTTTCCTTATACCAAAATTGAGAAACTAGCATCCTATTTATAAGAAAAATAGCACACTAACCTAATGTGCTTTTTAACAATTACCCATTACAAGGTAACTTAGGATACAAACTAACTTAAACAATTGGGCTTACAAGCAAGGTCCAATTCAACATGCTAACAACCCTAATAATATTGACTAATGCATGTTAGAACAAAATTCGACTAGAACGCGCATTACTCGCGAACAGACTTCGACCAAACTAGAGTTCGATCCAACACCTCACAAAACTCCACCTTGGATTTAACTTTATAACATCAAGAAACTAGTTTTCTTCATGCAGCTTTATTAACTGCATCCAATGGAAAAACTTGCAATTGGGCAACATCTTGGTGATCATATCAGCAGCATTATGATCTGTCGAAACCTTCGTCACTTGGACTTCTCCACGTTCGATTACCCCTCTGACGAAGTGCAACCTCACATCAATGTGCTTGGTTCGCTCATGATAGGATGAATTCTTCGACAGGTGTATTGCACTTTGACTATCACATTTAACAGTGATAACTCGACCTTAAAGTTTTAGCTCCTTTGCAAAACCTTCAAGCCACAATTCTTCCTTCACATCTTCAGTTAGGGAAATATACTCCGCTTCAGTGGTTGATGAGGCAACGACCTTCTGAAGTGTTGTTTTCCAACTGATTTCTATTCCAAACATAGTGAACACATATCCAGAGATAGATTTTATGGAATTCATACAACCTTCATAATCAGAGTCGACATATCCTTTGATTGCTGATTTACTATCTTCACCCAAGACTCCACCATAAATTATGACTCTATTCAGAGACCCATTTATGTACCTTAAAATCCACTTCAATGCTTGTCAGTGAGCCTTTCCAGGATTCGCCATGTACCTGCGTACAAGACTTACTGCATATGTTATGTCGGGTCCAGTACAAACCATAGCATACATCAAAGAACCTACTATGTTAGCATATGCAATTCTATTCATATAAGTTCTTTCAACACCAGTGTTGGGACACTGATCTATACTCAGCTTGAATTGAGGGTTTGTCGGAGTCACAACAGGCTTTGAATTCGACATACCAAACTTTTCGAGAATCTTCCGTAGGTATCCTTTTGAGATAAGCATAATTTTGATTGTTGTCAATCCCAAGAATACTGGACGCAGCTCCCAGATCCTTCATGTCGAACTCTTTATTGAGTTCATCCTTCATCCTTATTACATCTTCGACATTGTTGCTTTCTATTAGAATATCATCCACATAGAGCAACAAAATAACAAATGAATTACCCGGTCGAAATCTAAAGTAAACACAGTGATCGAACTGACTTTTGATGAAACATATGCATGCCATGAACTTGTCGAATCTCTTATTCCACTGTCGATGAGATTTTTTCAGTCCATATAAGGATCTATTCAACTTGCACACATAATCTTTCTTCCCTTTTTCGACATACCCTTCAGGTTGCCTCATCAGGATTGTTTCATCTAAGTCACCATACAAGAACGCAGTCTTCACATCCATTTGTTCCAGTTCAAGGTCAAATTGTGCCACTGTGCCAAGCAACATTCGAATGGATATGTGCTTCACAACAGGAGATAACACATCATTGAAGTTTATACCTTCTTTTTGAGTGAACCCTCTAGCAACCAATCTTGCCTTGTATCTCTTCGACGCTAATCCTTCGATTCCTTCCTTAACATAGTATAGATAAGGGAATTGGTTTACCAATATTTTTATATCTAATTATGTTTGAGAAGTCAATTGTGTATATGTTCTTTTAATGAATCATGTTCTAGTTCAGTGATGTCTTGATGTTTTAATACTGCGATTTTCCTGATGAATTACCATGATGATAACTGTGATTTCTATGTGATTAAATGAATGTATGATGAATTACTATGAGTATAGTTGTGATTCCTATGTGATTAATACATGACTGTATAATGAATTCTCATGAGTAATTGTGATAATTTATGATGTTGATTCCATGAGCTTTTGATGATTATATGATGACATGATTATTATTATGACTTTGATGAATGATGATGCACCTAATGAATTTATTATGAGGATGATATTGACGTGTGCATCATGCATTCATATGCATCCGGACTTCGGTTCAGGACCTTGATTTCTTTGGCTTAAGTCCCATTGTGCGGATGTGAGGTATTTTGATGTGCTCCGATTCTTGTATAGAATTGATCCTATTGATGGGGATCTATGGAGGGTTGATGGCCCAGTGTCCATCGAGTTGTGATGATTGGTACCACATGCATGAGTCTTGTTGCATTGGCATTTATGTGACAATTGGTGTAATTTATAATGTTGTGGCCTTTGACGTTCCTTGATGATTATGCTGTTGAATATGAAAATGATGTCATTTTATATATTGATTCTTATATTGATTATTATGAATCGTTTTAGTCACCCTTCTGGTTTGAATGTTGCCTCTACGTGAGTAACGTGCAGATGACCAGGTTTAGCTGTGGATGTCATCGAGGATTTTTGAAGTTTTGGGTCGCTGGCCATTGTGGTTGACTTAGAGGGTCTTGCTCTGATAGTATAACATCGGGTTGGGGTCTTTGAGTCAAACTATTTTATTGAGTTCTTGTTATGTTGATTTCCTTGTGGTAAAAGGAAAACTTTGGATTTTTGCCTTTTTGAGTTCCGCTGCCATTTGAGCACTTTTGAGTAATTTTGAGAAAAACCTGTTGCTTACGGAGCATTGACCTTGATTTGAATTTATTGAGAAATGTATGCCATTTGAGGTGATTTTTATGGTGTTTAAAATTTTACTCTGATAAATGTGAATATTTTTCCATAATATTTGTGGGGTAGAAAAGGGTGTTACATTGGGGAACAAGGTGTAGCGTGGCATACTACAGGTACATAGGTGCAAGTGTCGCTTGGCCTTTTATTGCATGGTGTGTGTAGTAGGTGTATTATGTACTACCTTTTTTCTTCTAGTGCCTTTATTCTTATCCATTCAAATAAAGTATCCTTCTGATGTAGATCTCTACCAAGTATGCCCTAGGAATGCAGTTGTTATTTCTTTCTTCCTCTTAGCTGATTCTAACCTTTAGTTTCCTTTGACTCCCAGTTGTTGTCCCTGGCAGTCATGCCTGAGCTCAACAGAACTGACCTTGTGACAAGCAACAAACACATATAAACCACGAAAGATAGAACCTATTATGCTCTTTTAAAACTACTCTAAAAACATCAAAATGTAATAAATTTAATAACTAAATGATAAAACAAATGCTATAACTAAGAATTAGGACTTTTAATAACTCACAAAATGTGGGTTATCAAACTCAATACTTGAATCATGACTTGTCCACAGGTGATGCGACAGGTAACAACAAATAAACTTCACTGCCTATCAACTCCTACTCTAGCAGCTCAACTCTCACTTAAGTCAAAAATCATCTAAAGGGATTGTTTTCAAAATTTTGCACAACTCAATCTTGTTATTATTTAGGTTGTGTTTGTGTGTGTGAGAGTGTGTGTGCGCGCCCGCTTGTACTGATGTTGTATGTCATGCCAGTACTCTTCAATTAAGATAGCTATCTTAAATCCAAGTTTGGCTATTTTATCCTATGGTCCAAAAATTCATCTTTTCAGTTTCAGGGGGGATTGATTGTTCTGCTATGAACTTTTTTTCTCACTTTGAACTTATGGATAATACATGCATTTATATTGTTGTTTTTTAATATACTCCACTTTTTCACCTGGTGGGATCTCACGTGTAATGAGTCCAACATGTTACTAATGGTGAAGACATCTATTGTTCTTCCAGTTTCTGACACAGGAACTTATTTATCACGCACTTTGGAATTTCATTTTTTATGCGCACTTTTGTGTGGTTATTTATATACATGCAGTGTATCCTTAGTGTTAAGTCTTAAACATTAGTATTATCCTCCTCTAGACTAAATCCTGCATCGGATATTCATTCCATATTTTAAAACAATTCAAACTTATTAAAAGGCTACCTACTTTCCTGACTACTAGAGGCGCGACAAGGGTTATCAGGAAACACAATGTGTATTGATAAGTTATCAAGACCTTGTTACCAATATTGTTGCAGTCCAATCAGATTTATTCTAATTCTTTAGAATTTTGGTTATTTTGGGGTTCCAGACATTTATTTTCCTCTGTTTTTATTTCATTTTTTTATATAATAAAGATTATCAGAAACAACCTAAAAGAAAATAAAAATAGAAAACATAATTTCATTCATTACTTGCTTGGGAATGGAAATAATAGGAATTTTAAATTTGCAGAATGAAAACTTAAAACCAAGAACTAGCAGATGATTAGAGTGATTGGGTTCGGTAAACAAATGTCACGATGGTAGTTGCCACACCTCCAAACATAGAGTAAGGACATGGTCCTCACAATCATTTGGTGAGTAGTGTCACGCCATGATAAGACAACGTGAAAGGTTTGAGAAAAAATACCAGTTATACACGAAGCCAAATGTTTTTCCTAACAGATTTGTTATCTTTCTTTTTTTTCTGCTCTTCCCTCTAACTTTCAGTTTCCCCCTGAGCTTTTGGTTTTGCTGGTTTTTGTGCCTCGCTAACAGCTTAAGTTGTGACAGTTGTAGTTGCCTCCTTTTATTTTGTATGGATCTTTTTTACAGGGGTCTTAGCTTTTGCAAGTCTTTTCTTCTTGGTGGATATTTTCTTATGTGCATGACTGCATATTTTTTGAGGTGTCTTCTCCTTTTTTGGATTAATAATTGGTGGCTCGCCAGTGCCTTCTCTTTCTCTTCCTCAGATCTTGCTTCAGACTCTAATTTTTTTGAGTCTTCTGTGGGGTTCTCAGTCTCAGCAGCAGTAGTTTCTTCTACCTCATTGCCTTGGTCCTCTGTCACCACTTTAGCTTCTTCAATCCTCTTCAACCAGTTGGTTCATGTCAAACTCTTTTCTTGGGATGTCAAGTATAAGAGGAGAAGTGGTATTCACTTTCTTTGGCTTGTTTTCCTTTCTATCTCTCTTCATATGCTTCTCGGCGTTGTCCTCTTTAGGGACACCAGAACTAGACTCTGGTTGTGGCCTAGAAGAGATAGTTTTCTTACTCTTTTTCTTATTTTCTTTCTTCACTTTCTTCAACTCTTCTTTATTTCTGTCAGCATTTTCCTCTTGGTTCTCCTCATGAATGAGCTCCCCTAGAATATGATCTAGGAAAACAGGTGGGTCCTCCATATTCTCTCCATGATCAAGGGCAAACATTCTCTTCAGCCATTCATGTTGGTCTTTAGAAAACTTGTAAAACTCATGTTGTTCTTTCTTCATCTACAACAACAATCCCCACATCACTCTATCAGTTTCAAAAGTGGTATTTTCTTTTGGAGCCTCATGTCATGCCTCAGTTTGTCTTTTTCTTCCCTTAGGCTTCATCATAGTTTGGATAACAGTCTTTCCAAAAGCAGGTTGAGAATGGAAAACTTCATCAATGGGCTTCTCAAGGACACCATGCCTTCTGCATATAGCTGTAATCAGACAAGGGAAGTAGATCATCCCCTCTTTCTCCTTGAACAAGGCCTGGGTTTCTTGAATGATGATTTTGGCTACATTCACTACGCTAAATGAAGTAATGTAGTCATTCAAAACCAACCTGGCATTGCTTATAGTCTCATTGTGGGTAGTGGGTAGGGCTGGCAATGAACCAAACCAACTCGAAGATAGTTCGGAATTCGACTCGACAATTAAATCGTTGAACCAGGTTCATGAACCAAATGAGTTGAGTATGAGCGAAAAATTAAGTTCGTTAACTAAATGAGCTGAACTTGAACTATACATAGTTCGACTCGTTAGGTTCATGAGTCAACTCGATTACATATGAAAAGAATTATACTGTCTTTAAGATTAGGTTTAAATATTTACTTCAAATCTTAGACAAATTTAATCTTCAATTTAGTAGTTTTTGAATTAGACTCTCAAATGTATCTCTTGAAAGTTGTGTAGGTTTTGAATTAGTAGATTTCGAAGATAAAGTTAAATATCAATATGATAACTTTTATTTTATTTTAATATTTTATTTAAAAAATATATATTTATTTAAAATGTCAAATATACTAAGAAATATATATATTTAAAAAAATAGTTTTTAAGTTCGTGAACCATGTGAGCTAAACCTAATGAGATGAACCTAACGAGTCGAACCGAACTGTTCGTGAACTTATAGCGAGTCGAGTTTGAGCTTAAAAAAAAGTTCGTGTCGAACTCGAATTCGAACAATTCTTAACGAGTCGAGCCGAGCTGAGGTGAGTTCGACTCGACTCGACTCATTTCCAGCCCTAGTAGTGGGAGACAAAGTGTGTTTGATAAATTGATACCACACCTTTGATTCATGGGGCAAGTTCATCCTCCTGACCTTCTTTTCAGCGCCTGAATCAATTCATTTTGTACTAGGGTTGCATAAGGACTCCATAAATGCATCATAGTCATCGTCATCAAAAGTGTCCAGCATATTTTGGTAAGTATCACGAACATTGTTTAGGCCTAGCATCATGTTGATAGTTGCCTCTGATTACATCACATTTATACCTCTGACTCTCACTTCCAATCTGTCTGTTGCTTGTTGTTTCAACATGGTTGGCATAAAACTCATATTGTAAGGGTCGGGGTGCTTGCAAACTTCATCCATCTCATCGCTTTGATGATTCGTCCAATGTCTCCAGGAAGTCCCAAATATTCTTCCTCGATATCATATACAAACCCCTTTCAGAGTGTTCACTCATTCCAGCAAAGTGACCGGTGAATCGCTTGTGGGCATCGCTATTAATGAAGCTCTCGACATCATAGTCTTTTGAATCAGAATAATTGATCACCGGTGTGGCATTTTTCCTAGTGTGGGTCTTGAATCTCTTGCCAGTGAACTTGGGTTCCATTTTTGTTATTAGGTTTTGAAGGTGAGTTGAAGGGATGATGATATATTTGAAGGATACGTAGACACAAGATGCGATGCGAATCTTGCTGAGTAAACTTAGGACTAACCCTTAGGTCTTTCAGTCACTTTTAACCCTTAGCAATGTACCCCAAGCAAATAATTAAAGCAAAATAGTAACAGTAAACAAAAGGTTCCTATAGAGTACTACAAAAATTTAGGGTGCTAATACATCAAAGATCGGCCGTGACCTTTTTCTTCTTTATCATTTTTCTTCTTCTCATCATTTAATAGAAAGAAAAATTATATCATGGGATGCATGGATATATCAAACAAAATAGAAAGAAAAAAAAATTGTCCACAATGCAATGACCATTACCCATAGTTCAGTACAAAAAGTTATCTTATACCACATGTCCAATTTCTTATTTTGCAAATCAGGTAAAGTTCTTTAAATGTGTCCGTGCACCTTCTATTTTCTCACCATGAAATACTACTTCTATAAATTAATTACTAAAATATCTCTACATATGTGTAATTCATATAAATATAAAACTGTAAAATAAAAATGTAGCCACATTTAACAATGTTATATAATGCGCCATTTGTTCTAGAATTAACAAATCTGAACTTTCCTTTCATCTAAATATAAAATTATCTTTATTTAACATTTTACGCAGTACTTCATCAATTGTCATGACAATATTCACCCCACTGATGCAGTCATACTGAACACCGGAGACAAACAAAATCTTGAAATTACCAAATTTTCAGTTAATGATTTTCGAAATGATAATTATGTTATATAACATAAAACATTTAAATGAGACAAAACATGCCCTACAATTTAGAAATTAGCAAACTGATTTAGCAAAATTACCCAACAATCTACAAGCCAGTTTTGGATGTTTAATGCTCGAGTTTCAGTACAATATCTTCCTCCAAAACATAAATGTTCTAATATAAACGCTCTCATCACAATATCAATGAAAACCCTAATAAGAGACTGATTCAAGGTTGTACAGGTGACAATTACTCTCACGGAATTGGATATTGAGCTGTAATGAGAAATCCAATGTCCGTAACTTCAGAGCTCCAGCAAGAAGAATCCTGCAACAGTATAGCATTTGAGAGATGTCAGTTACACACGGGTCACAAGTAAAATTAAACCTTCCAGAACATGAAGTAAAACAAACAAATTCAAGATGTAAACTAAACATTCAACTTAGGTACTCAATAAAGTTATCATTTATTCATTTTATCATGCTTTATAATTTATTTGTTAGACTCATCATTATTATATTTAGAATTCAGGCTGGTGATGCTCTGAGAGAATTTCATAACTATTTCATCATAGATTTCAACCTTCTCAAGCTAGCAAATTTTGTAATGATGGTTTCTCAACTGAATCCTGGGAAAGAAGCAGCCATTAGCTATATTTAAGGAATCTTAAAGAAACTGCAACCCTGGAGAGCAGCACATAGAGGAGCCTATTATATACATTGACATTTAAATAACCTTATTTAATAAACATCAGTCAGGTGACTATAACAAATGTAACAAACTTCTAGAAAATGAAATGAGTATACTAGACAGCATGACATATAGTGATCCAACTGTGTACGCAAGTTATTACTGAGTTTCTCTTTATTATCAC
Source organism: Lathyrus sativus (assembly GCA_963859935.3). Taxonomy (NCBI): domain Eukaryota; kingdom Viridiplantae; phylum Streptophyta; class Magnoliopsida; order Fabales; family Fabaceae; genus Lathyrus; species Lathyrus sativus. Next base: position 496,175,219 of record OZ012736.1, read on the forward strand.
ATGTCATCAAGAATTTGCTGGGTTCTACAGAAGTGCTATTTCTACCCGGCTAAAATATTAGTGGAGTCTCTCTATGACAATCTGGCATGTAAACAGAATTGACTAAAATGCTTTGTTAATTTAATTATTCATTTTTTGTTGTCTGAAATCACATTGCTATTTTCTCCACGTTAGCCTCGTTACAGTTGCTAAGTCATGACTCATAATAGATTTCTTTTAAGTATGGTTGTGAAGGAAAATTCTAAGATATGAAAGTTGTTTCATGCTGTGAATAATGACTTCAGTAGAAAGTATTAGTTATGAAATGTGGTGTAAAATACTATTTCCCAAGTAGTAAAATCTTAAAATTTTCGTAATAATTGTGGTAATCCTATCTGGATGTTGATATAAAAAAATAAAAAGGTAAGAAACACAACTAGGAAGTACTTAAAAAGTCCATGAAATGTTCCAGATTAATCGATAATCTTTGTCATTAACGAATGTGGTATGGCATGGCTTTGAGGGGTACTTGCTTCCTAGGTCTTAATCCGCTGCTTCATATATCATCCAATACAAGGGCTATTTACCTTCTGATGTTAATGTTATTGTTTTAAGATATTGTTTGTACTGCTTATCAATCGAAAATTGATTAGAGATTGTTTTTGTTGGAAATTGCTTTGGTATGGCCAAATACAATGTGCTAATTTACCAAGATGTTTAAAAGTAAACTAAGCATGTATTAAGCAAATCCAATTGTAAATTAGAGACTTCTATCAAAATCATAGGACCCACTCAGGGTTCACGCCCCCAAACACAACAAAAAAATATCAACCTATACTAAAACACCGGCTTACAAAACACACCAATGACTCTCTATCACACAACCACACAGCGTCCAAGTATATACCAAAATTTTAAGAATGCTTACAAACTTTGACAACCCCCTTTAGATGCAGTTATAGTATACACAGTTAAAAATGCAAACAGATAGTAACAGGTGATTAACATAAAATTGAAGATAAACATTAAAACCGGTTTTCTAGAGAAATGGAATCTGAAAACCAAAATAGCTTGACAATGGATTAAGAACAAAGCCAATACAAAATATCACACTAATTCAAGCTTTTTGGTAGCCAAGGTATGTGTGTTGATAAAGGCTTAATGGGAGAAAAAGGAGGTACTTGTAAGACATATAGAACTCTAAATACAAGCAAATTTAATCACTCACAAGTATACACCAAGACATGCCAAGGTACATCCATAATCCCACATAATTCACCACACCGCATAGCAAACCACCTCATCCAAAATTATCTAGTTAGTGCATCAAACAAAAGAATAAAATCAAACTCTATTTCAGCACATTTACTTAAATAGATCCTTACTAGCATGTGAACAAACATGATAATAAATAGTTAAGAAAAATAACTTAATTTATGCAGTTACAAGGAAGTTCCCAATTAATTCTAATTTCATAAAACAGCATGTATACTTTATCCTACAAAAACTAGAACTATAGTATCCCAATAATCAAATCACTAGTCAATTATAGTCCATGTTTTGAAATTCTACAGTTTTTTCAGTTACTTCCGGTTTGATAAATCTACAACTTTGTTGAACTTTTAGAAGACAGCGATTTTCAGATACCCAAAGTAAAAACAGAAATTATCATAATCACATCAACAAAAGTAAGAGCAAAATAACCGGCAAACATACCAATCAATTTTGCTGTTGTTGGTTTGGAGCGTTTGGTGGAGGGGGCATGCCCGGCCGAGGTGGACCATATACCGGAACACCGCTTCCAGGAGGAGGAGGCATGCCAGGGCGTGGAGGCGCTTGCATTCCAGGACGAGGTGGAGGAGGAGGTCCTCTCACCATCTGACCAGGAGGAGGTGGGCCCATGGGTCTCTGCCCATACTGAGGAGGCGGCATGGAAAACTGCGGTGGAGGACCACCAGGTCTCTGAGGAAATTGTCCAGGCGGCATAGGTGGCGGAGGACCTCTCGCCATCTGCGGTGGACCTTGTCCAGGATACGGCATCTGACCAGGAGGACGCATAACCGGCGCACCACCAGGATACGAAACAGGCGGCGCAGACATCTGAGGAGGCCGCGAGATCTGCGGCTGCATCATTCCAGGAGCAGGTCCACCAACACCACGAACAGGACCAGAAAGCCCAGGCTGAGCTTGAATAACAGGAGCCGGAGGAACACCTCTCCCAGCAGCCCTTCCAATTCCCGGACCAGCCATCGCCGCAGCATTAACACCCTTCGACCGACTCTCTTCAGGAGGAGGAGGACCTTCAACCGTCATGGAAACAACCTCTTCACCACGAAGTAGAACAAGGCCAAGTGTACGGCGGTCTTCACGGTCTCCATCAGCCGTTTTCTTACCCTTCACCGGCGGAAGTTTACGAAACTCTTCACAGTCACCGAGAACAAGATTCATGTGGCGATCGAAGGCCATGAACTTTCCGACGAGTTGACGGCCGTCTTGGATTGTTACCCTCATACGGTAGTTGATGTATTGAAGCATCTTTGAACTCTTTGACATCGACATTGTTGAAAAGATTTGGGTTTTCTGAAAACCCTAGTTGTGAGTTGAAGAGATGAAGACTCTGTTGAGTCTCGAAGAGAAGTAGGGTTTTAGATGAAATGGGGATTTAGATCGATCATAAATGAGAAACGGTTTGTGACCCGACCTGTTTTTTTAACCCGTATTCAGCATGATGCAGGCCAAGGCCCACTTAAATATCCAATTACACTAGTGCATTTCTTTTGGAACCCCCTAACTTATCGGATCTCTCAAATTTCTCATTGTAATATTTCTAGAAACCTTTCTCTCGAAAAAACTTAGGCAAACAAACATAACATTTGGTTACAAACAACCAATTACTTTTTTTTAAATAATTAAAAAATAAAAATATAATATTCACTCTTTCATAATCGCAACCATGAATCTAATTTAAAAATAAATTAAATTTTAAACAAATTTAATATTTTTTTTCTTTTTTATTGGTTGTTTGTAACAATAAGAATTTAAGTTCGTTTCTATATAAATTTTTCTCTATTTCTCTTTAAGCTTCAAACTCACAAACAAACCAATAACGTTCTGTTTTATTTTGGATCTCTTCCTTTACCTTTTACATTGTCTCTAACACAAAAAGTCTCTAGTTCTTCAAAATTGATAGCTTTTTGGATAACATTATCAATATTTTTTACAAGTGAAAAAAAAATTATCTAAAAAATAAAGTTTAATTGGCATCAATTAGCACAACTTTGTCATTTTTTTAATAAGTTTATTTTGTGTTTTTTAAGCAACAATTTGAAACTCTTATATATACAAATAAATAAGATATTAGCAAATATGCATTGGTGACTTTATAAACACAAAATTATCGTTAAGTCTTATGGAGTAAGGTTGGTTTCAAAACAGTTTACTTGGTTGGCAGATGTTTTTTTTATAAGAATAAACTTTCAAACACCTCTAGTAGTTTGTAGTAGGAAATTTGAAAACTACACTTATTGAAAGATCGCCAAAATTTTGTTTATTGATCAAATCAAGCTGAATCAACTTGAAGGTAAAGTTTTGGATTAGGTCTTCAACAGCTATCCCGAATGAAGGAAGGTTTATAAGTTATTGGGAGTGGAACATAGAGGATTGAAGTTCATCAATAGCATATGATTTACTTTTAGTGAGTCGCATCAGGGGAAAAACAATAAAGACCTAGGGATGAAGCTTATAGAAACTACGACATATAACACTCAGTTTGAGGTGGAGTTTCCTTCTCTGGATACTAGGACTAGTGATGAAACTATTACATATGTCTTTGATTATTATTTGACTCGTGATAAGTTAAGGAGGCAGATTGTATCATCTAAAAGGGACGGTTATGTTGGTGGTGGGTGATATGCTTTGAATGTGGCTGAAGGGTTGCAAAACTCAGAAACAGAGACCTTCAAAAAGGCATTCAAAAGGCAAAGAGAGTCAGAGATGGTTGAAGAGTCATGCTTGTTGGCTTGTTAGTAGGGGTGGGAATAGGTCAGACCAACTAATAAGGTCCTACGTCCTAGCCTACATAGGCCCTGAGCAGGCCAGGCTTTTTCTTAAATATAAAAGGCATAGGTTTTTTTATAAGTCTATTTAGCTAAATAGGTTAAGCCATGGGCTGTAAGAAAAGTCTTTTAAGTCTATCACACTGACCTATTTAAAAAAAACTCAATAAATTTATTATTATTATTATATTGTATTTTGTACTTTGAATTAAATTATGAAAATAAAGCTTAGTTACCTTAAACAACTTATGAAAATAAGTTGAAAAAATAATATAAACAATATCATATGTTGTTGTCATAAGTTTTTTTCATAAGTTCTCTCCAACAAATAGTATCATCAAACTTATACTAATAGGTAAACTTGAATGAGATAATGAAAACAAATATTCAGTCTCATTGATCTTTTAATTTGTTAGTCTATTTAACATTATTTGAATTTCTTATTTGCAAATGTTCAAATGAAGTAGACTTTTAAATAGGATAGTAGGTTAATCAAGCCTTTAGAAAGGGCAGGCTCAGACCTAAAATAAGTCTATGATAGGCTACAAGCCAAGCTTGGGATTTAAATTTTTTTAGCAGTCCAGGCCTAGGATTAAAATTTTTTAACAATCTAGGCTCAGGCTTGGCAAAACCTAGCTCGGCCCAGTCTATTTCCACCCCCTACTTGTTAGATTACCTAATTAGAAAAATGTGATTAGAAGAAAGTGAATGCAAGTGGCATGGTCTAGGTTGGAGTATGACTTGAATTTGATAAATAGTTATTCAACATGGTTGAGAGCAGCAAGGTAATTGATGGATAAATTGAAATCAACATGGTTTCAAGTCAAGGTGGAGATTTTAGAAGTGTTCTTTAAAACCTTTAAGTGGCGAAGATAAATAAGACATGTTTCAAGATTTCCAAAAATCAGAGAGCCATAAAGGAAGATCTAGCAGGCGGTGGGTCTGGTCTGGACGGTTCATAGGTATCAAGTTTGTTTGATTCGGTTTATGGATTTGTTCATCAATGTTAGAATATTTTATATTAATTTAGAGATACTCAAAATTAGTATAAAATATTGCATTAGCTAAAAGTATAATATGTGGCAAACTCTAGGGATTAAGGGTTGTTATAGGCTTTAAGGTTTGTTGTAGGATTGAGAGTTAGTAGACGTAGGAGGCGAGGAGCTCTACATATGTGGTTTTATGTATGAGAATCAAATTGTCCTTCTCAACTTTAGTGTTGAGGTATTTATAGTGGTGTTGACTCTAGATCCTAGGCCCCTTGTAAATAGCAACCACCATTGAGAGAGTGCATGAGTGGATAGTTAATCCATTGTTATTTCAAAGAACATGGTCAAATTACTACTTTTATACTGTTATAGAATAGGGATGTGTCATTTCCCCACTTTTCCATCTCATATGACTCCTCCCAAAGGAATATAATGCATCTAGTAAAAGAGTGGCACATCTAGTAAATGGGCGCTCAGATTAGAAAAGCAGAGACCCATAATAAAATATAGGATAATTCTACATCACTTGCCTATGCCTCGTCCCCACTAGATCCTTTTCAAATATACCAATACATATACTTTAGAGTATGGGGGCTTGTAACGGATGAAGTGTTTTTGTTTCACCTCCTTCATTCTATGTCCTAGAGGGAGCCTTAAATGGAGCATGTTTAAATGATGCTTAAGTTAAGTTCATCTGACGAGACGTTAGCCAAGTCCATAAGGTGAGACTTTAGTTGAATCCCTCAAATGAGAGGTGACTCCACTGTACATAATTCGACCACCTCATGTGTAGTGATAATTCCATGTATATAAGTGACTTTGGGATATGTGTCTAAGTGTAAATAATATGATTAATATGTCCACTGGGGAAATCCCCAAACGTCTGTTGAAAGAGAAAATGTGTGTGAGGAATTTAATGATAATTTAACCTTGGGATGCCAAAATTGACCTTCTTTCACACATGTCAAAATTATACAAATCCTTTCTTGTCTGATGGGAAACCTAGAAACCCTTGATTACCCCCAATTTTCCACCTCTTTTAAAGGGATTCAATTCTAGCCCTTTCACATTTTAACTCACTTTTTGTTGAAGCTTTCAAATGTTTCTGCTATTTTTTTTATCAGCTCTTGCTCTTCACGAGTTTAAGCTCCTCCCTTTTACATGTAGAGGTTTGATAGTTTCCCCTCTTTTTCATTCATGATAATAATAAGGGATTTAAACGAGAATGGAAACTTGATAGAACCCTTAACTTGTGATGATGCATAGATTTTTTGAACCACTGCTATAGGAATGTGAGGCGTCTTGACGAAACGATTATTGGTAAATTAGTGGAACTGGGAATGTTTGGTAATTGTGAGAGTCTCTTTAATTTTGATAGTGATGGCAAGATTCGTAGTTGTGAGACATTGGATCGAACTCTAGTGTGGTCGAAGTCTGTTCGCAAGTAATGCGTGTTGTAGTCGAAGTTTGTTCTAACATGCATGAGTAAATATTGCTAAGGTTGTTAGCATGAGTAAATATTGCTAAGGTTGTTAGCATGAGTAAATATTGCTAAGGTTGTTAGCATGAGTAAATATTGCTAAGGTTGTTAGCATGAGTAAATATTGCTAAGGTTGTTAGCTTGTAATGGGTAATTGTTAAAAAGCCCATTAGGTTAGTTTGCTATTTTATTATAAATAGGATGCTAGTTTCTCAATCTTGGCATAAGGAAAAATAGGAAGATAAAATCCTAATTTCAAGGGAGAGAGGTTATTTTGTTATTCTTGTATACTTGTAATCTTGTTCAAAGAGAAAGGAAAGAATAGCAGTTTAATAACCAATCCTTGTTGTTCCTTGTTGTTTTACCTTGTTTTCTTTGTTAACCCTAACCCTTGTGTGTTTCTTGATCATTAAGAAACCGTGTATACTTTGTTTAAGGTATCCGATTCACAACAAATTGGTGCGGTGAGCGTGGAGAAGATGCCTTCAACAAAGTATGAGATTGAAAAGTTCACCGGAGTGAACGACTTTGGTCTGTGGCGCTTGAAGATGAAAGCCCTATTGGTTCAGCGGGGTTGTTTGGAAGCGTTGAAGGGCGAGGCAGCCATGGACGCTGCGTTAACGGCAAAAGAAAAGACGGGCATGATCGAGAAAGCCCACAACGCAATATTATTGAGCCTTGGTGATAAGGTTCTTCGACAGGTATCAAAGGAGACTACAGCATCGGGATTATGGGTGAAACTTGAAAGTTTGTACATGACCAAATCTCTGGTGAATCGACTATACCTGAAGCAAGCTTTATATTCATTCAAGATGAGTGAAGACAAAGTGTTGGCTGAGCAGTTGGATATGTTCAACAAGCTGATTCTTGATCTTAAAAATATTGATGTGAAGATCGATGATGAAGATCAAGCACTATTGTTGCTGTGTGCTTTGCCCAGAACACATGCTCACTTCAAAGAAACTCTCTTGTATGGAAGGGAGTCCCTGACCTTTGAAGAAGTTCAATCAGCCTTGTATTCTAAGGACATGAACGAACGAAAGGAGCATAAACCTTCGACGGTGGGCGAAGGTTTGGCCGTTAAGGGAAAATTCTTACGAAAGGATGGTAAGTTCGACAAGAAAAAAGGTAAAAGTCAACAGAAGTCTTATAGTGGCGAAACATCTAGTATTCGATGTTACCACTGTAAGAAGGAGGGTCACATAAGAAAGTTGTGCCCTGAACGCCTGAAAGATCATGGAGGTAATGGCAATGCAGCCATTGTTCAAGATGACTTCGACTCATCTGATGTTCTTGTGGTTTCAAGTGGCGACTCGAGGAAAGAGTGGATTATGGATTCAGGTTGCACTTGGCATATGACTCTAAACAGAGAATTGTTCGAGGAGCTATGTGATCAAGATGGTGGACCTGTGCTGTTCGGAAACAACAAATCTTGCAAAATTGCAGGTATTGGATCTGTGAGATTCAAGCTCCATGATGAGTCAATAAGGTTATTGACTGAAGTCAGGTACGTACCTGACTTGAAGAGAAATTTGATTTCTCTTGGTGAATTCGACAGAAAAGGATATGTTTTTCAAGGAGAGAAAAGTATCCTAAGAGTCATGAAGGGGTCGAAGGAAGTCTTGAGAGGCGTGAAGAAACAAGGCTTGTATACCCTTGAGGCTGAGGTTGTAAGTGGTTCGACAAATGTTGCATCCACGAAATCTATGTCGAAGACAGAATTATGGCACATGAGATTGGGCCATGTCAGCGAAAGAGGCCTGGTCGAATTGGGGAAGCAGAACCTGCTAGGAGGTGACAAAGTCGAAAAGTTGGAATTTTGTGAATCTTGTGTATTTGGTAAATCCTGTAGGGCGAAGTTTAACAAAGGCAAGCAAAGAACACATGGATCCCTGGATTACATTCATGCTGATCTTTGGGAGCCTGCAAGGAATCCTTCACACTCAGGTGCAAGGTATTTTCTATCCATCGTTGATGACTATTCCAGAAAACTATGGGTATTCATTCAGAAGACGAAGGATGAAACTTTTGAGAATTTCAAAAGTTGGAAGATTCTAGTCGAAACTCAGACTGGCAGAAAGGTTAAGAGGTTGAGAACCGACAATGGCCTTGAATTCTGCAACGAAGCTTTCGATAGTTACTGTGTTGAGTCTGGGATTGCAAGGCATAAGACTGTAGCAGGTACTCCTCAACAAAATGGCTTAGCTGAGAGATTCAATCGAACAATCCTTGAAAGGGTTAGATGCATGTTGGTTAGTGCTGGATTGAAGAAGGTGTTTTGGGCGGAAGCTGTTTCGACAACAGCTTACCTGATAAATAGATGTCCCTCGACTGCCTTGGGAATAAAGACACCTGAAGAAGTTTGGTCGGGACATCCACCTAGTCTCGACAGACTGAGAGTATTTAGCTGTGTGGCCTATGCTCATATTAGGCAAGACAAGGTCGAACCTAGAGCTCTGAAATGCACGTTCATGGGATACCCTAAAGGAGTCAAAGCTTATAGGCTATGATGCCTAGAGCCAGGTCACAGGAGGTGTATCACCAGTCGAGATGTAGTTTTCAACGAAGCAGAGATGGCTTTCAAGAAAACTGATGATGCTGACGAAGAGCTGGAACAGGGAGAGATTCCTGTTGAGGTGGAGCATATTGATGCTGAATTTCTTACCCCATATGAAGTCGAAGAAGACACAGAAGATGTTGTCGAAGATGAGGAGATTGATAATGACTACCTGCTAGCAAGAGACAGGTCGAGGAGAGTCATCAAGCCACCTCAGAGACTTGGGTATGCAGATCTTATAGCTTATGCCTTAATCTCTGCAAGTGAGGTTCTAGACGAAGAACCTAGAGACTATAAGGAAGTTATGAGGAATCAAAAGAAGACAAATTGGTCTTTGATGTGTGCTATGGTCTGTACTAGACCCGACATAGCATATGCAGTAAGTCTTGTAAGCAGGTACATGGCGAATCCTGGAAAGGCTCACTGGCAAGCATTGAAGTGGATTTTAAGGTACATAAATGGGTCTCTGAATAGAGTCCTAATTTATGGTGGAGCCTTGGGTGAAGATAGTAAAGCAGTAATCGAAGGATATGTCGACTCTGATTATGCAGGTTGTATAAATTCTAGAAAATCTATCTCCGGATATGTGTTCATTATGTTTGGGACAACAATCAGTTGGAAAGTAACACTTCAGAAGGTCGTTGCCTTATCAACCACTGAAGCGGAGTATATTGCTCTAACTGAAGCTGTGAAGGAAGCATTGTGGCTTGAAGGTTTTGCAAATGAGCTAAAACTTCAAGGTCGAGTTATCACTGTTAAATGTGATAGTCAAAGTGCAATACACTTGTCGAAGAATTCAGCCTATCATGAGCGAACCAAGCACATTGATGTGAGGCTGCATTTCATCAGAGGGGTAATCGAGCGTGGAGAAGTCCAAGTGCTGAAAGTTTCGACAGATCATAATGTTGCTGATATGATCACCAAGACATTGCCCAGTTGCAAGTTTTTCCACTGTATGCAGTTAATAAATCTGCATGAAGAAAGCTAGTTTCTTGATGTTATAGAGTTAGATCCAAGGTGGAGATTTGTGAGACATTGGATCGAACTCTAGTGTGGTCGAAGTCTGTTCGCAAGTAATGCGTGTTGTAGTCGAAGTTTGTTCTAACATGCATGAGTAAATATTGCTAAGGTTGTTAGCATGAGTAAATATTGCTAAGGTTGTTAGCTTGTAATGGGTAATTGTTAAAAAGCCCATTAGGTTAGTTTGCTATTTTATTATAAATAGGATGCTAGTTTCTCAATCTTGGCATAAGGAAAAATAGGAAGATAAAATCCTAATTTCAAGGGAGAGAGGTTATTTTGTTATTCTTGTATACTTGTAATCTTGTTCAAAGAGAAAGGAAAGAATAGCAGTTTAATAACCAATCCTTGTTGTTCCTTGTTGTTTTACCTTGTTTTCTTTGTTAACCCTAACCCTTGTGTGTTTTTTGATCATTAAGAAACCGTTTATACTTTGTTTAAAGGTATCCGATTCACAACAGTAGTGATAGTGAATCATTTTTCCCTTATGTTTTCACAAGAAACAAGAAGAGAATGACTACCTCTGACATTAATCCCAAGGATGTTAGGGAAATCAAATCTTACTACACCATTGTGGACCAAATAACCTCCACTCGACAATAACTTAACTTCTCCTACTCGGGAGACAAAAAAGAAGTCATCTTGGAGGTATGTTCCTCGGTAGAGAAGATCTATATGGCTCCTTCAAATGACTCTTTCGATCCTTCTTTCTACTTCTACCTCGCCATCATTCACGAAATTGGAGTTTGCCTCCCTTTATCATATTTTGACGCGGGTGTTTTAAAGATGGTCAATGATGCCCCCTCTCAAACCATCCATAATGGTTGGAGTTTCATCAAGCCATTTGAGATTATATGTTGCCTACAAGGGTTTCATACTACCGTAGGGGCGTTCTTTTCCTTTTTTGGCACCAAAGTGGTGGTTCTTTGGGGTTGGTAACCCTGTCCCCTTTGCCTATGAGATATTTATTCCAACCTAATTTCAACCATTTCAAAGGTTGGAAAGACAAGTATGTAAGAATGAATGGACAAAATGTCTCCTCCATAAATCACTATTAGGACGGATGGCGCCCTTCGTCTCCCTTTGGCCTGGACGTTTAATCTTGTGGCGAATAAATGGTATAACTTTGACCATATTACAGCAGAAAAGATTGTGGTGGTCCAACTCTTGGACTGATTAGAGGTTATGAACTCCCACAACATGGTCATCTTGGATTAAGGGATGACCTGAATATGGACAAATACTTAAGGAAGCTTTGTTGATAACGTTCCTTGATTGGGTTTTGGTAAGTGGTTATGTTATCATATTTACCATTTTTATTCTGTAAAAAATATTCCAAATCTCCCTATAAAAATTAAGGAGTGTCTGGCCAAGAGTATGGTTTAACACTCCAGCTTAGACAATCCCCGAACTAGTCTCGACGGCTTATAAATCAAAAGGATCAAGTGAAAAATTGAGGGTGAGACGCCTCATAATTCTCAAGCCCATAAAGCCCGTTGACAGGGGGTTCACTCCTACCTTGGCCCCAAGAACATTTCAAACCAGTGTTGTAAAGGGGACAGGTGCCCATACATCATCCTTGAGGAGAGACTCACTAACTGAGTCTTATATGTGGAACGAACTCAAATTCAATGCCATCAAGTTTATTGGCACTCTCCTTCCATTTCCTGAGTATTTCCTCAATGATTACAAGGATCTCTATTATAATTCATCCCTAGAGCTATCTAATCTCAGGGAGAACCATATGTCGAGGATTCTTTTGATGGAGCATGGTGATAGGGGAAAACATGCACATAGTGAAAAAAATTGAGAATGAAGCTTTCAAGCTATCAAGGTGATTTGGCCAAAGTATTGGAGAAGATATAGGCTTTGCAAAATGAGGAAAAAACCTTGACTAAGAAGCTCTAGGAAGCAGATACCAAGGTCAGGGAGTTTGTTGCCACAGAATAAAGACAACAAGTTTATACGGATCAAGCCCTTAGCACTCCGAGAAAGCTTAAAGAGGAAGTGTCTTACTCAAAGAGGATCTAGTAGAGACCTCTGATCTCTACTTTGAGCAGGTGAAGGAGCAAATGATCTTCTTTTATAATTGGATGAACATGAGTCTCTTATACATGTTTACAATTGTCTATAGTAGTAAGTTGGTGGATGATATAGATGATCCTTTTCTGTTGATGGTGTTGCATATCCTATTAAAGACGCCCAAACTGAGGTGGGCGACAAGGTGAAGGAGGACACTAACTTGGAGGTAAATCGCCAAGAAGACACCCAAAGGAAAAGTAGATAGTTATTACATGCGATTAGAAGTATTTTATAGGCAACATCTGCAACAATATATTTTGTCAAGTTGTAAGACGCAATGTCTCAAAGTTTTTAAGACACTTTAGTGGAAAGCAACATATTAAGCAAAATGTACTGCATTATATAAGTCATCATGTCTTGCTATGTTTGCTTGGTGCACATAAATGATTGAAATATTTATCGTGCTTTTGGAGATTTATTTCCTTTTATGTCCAATAAGAGATTTGATTTTTTATGCGTGTTTTGGTTTAAGAAAGATTCAATATGAATTTATTTTAGAAAGATTTGTTTCAACCAATATTTTCAATCAACATTATAAAGATTGATTTTATGCGCTTTTGGAGTTTTGTCTGATTTCAAACAAACAAACAAAACTCTAGTTGAACTATTGTTGCAACTTAAAAAGTCGTTCTCCTCTGTGAAGATTCGGACCATGTATTACTAAGGTTGGAATGTTATATTGTTATTGGGTCTTTGTTTGTTTTGTAACACTCTAATCATATGTCATGTTTCTAAGTTAGTAGAATATAGTATTTGAGTTGTATTAGTGTATCTTCATTCATATACTATTGTAATTGTTCAAACACTTGGGACAATGTTTGATTGAAAGTGGGAGGGGTCTTAGATTAAAGGGAGCCTAAATCAAAATTCACAGGTAGTATTGGGAAAAAAAGGCATTAAATTGGGAGAGTTAAAATAATACTAATTTGTACTTCGAACTTATTAGAAGTGAATTTCCTTCATTAGGTTAATGCCCTCAGAGCGTAGGTGACTTTGCACCAATTTGAGTTAGCAATTAGAGTGTTATTTAAATTATACTTTTATTCTTTTTGTTACAAATACTCATTGTCGTATACATTGTGCCACCATTGTGTCTGATATATTGTTATTAGTGGAGTTGAGTTTCAATTGAATCAAAGCAGGCACGTTGTTCTGGTTGGGTGAGCTCCATGGTTTCTCTACGTTCTGTTCAAAATGGAAAACGCTAAAGAAAGAGGATATGTGACTATATATGGAGGATTCGGAGGTGGTCCCGACAACGGCGATTGATACGAGAATATTTTTAGAGGTTTCAATGGTGGTTCCAGTGACTTTGATAGTGGTAGTAACACATTTTGTTTTCCCGACAACGGTGTTGTTAATGTGTAGTTTTTAACGACGGTGATGTGGTATATACCGACGTCGTTGTTGTCTGCCGATGAGAAACACAATTTTGTTTGTTTGAGAACTCTTTCTTCTTCAATTTCATCGTTATTAACTCGTCTTTCTTTAACTCTTTTTTTTTGCAATTTTTTTGCAAAGATTTAAACGAATCAAAGATCTCTTGATATTTTTCTTTGTAAGCAAGTTGAGTTGTTTTTAACTTGATAATCAATAACTCTTCTATCATTGGTATATTTTTTATAAATTTGTGACATTCATGGTTAAATTTATGAAAATTTTCTTAAAATTGAGATTGATAAGTTGAAAGTTAATGTTGGTAGTTGGTGTAATAGTTTTGATAACTCTGAATGTTTATGATAGAAGAAGACGCATAAGAAATGGATGATGAAGGTGGTGTGGTTATGAGTATGGGATAATAAGGTTTAGTGAGGGGGTGTTAAAAAAGGGTGTGAATTTAGAATACTCTATGGGAAAGTTTGAGTGTAATGATGAAAGTATCAAATGATAGGATGATAAAATGATAAACTAAGAAAATTAGAAATTCAAAACTAAAGATAAGAGAGAAAGCTAACAAATAAAATAAAAGACAGTGTGTTTGTCCATTCAATAGATGATAAAATTAGGATTTTAATTTAGTTATTATTTAGTTAGACATGTATTTAATGACTATGTAAATGGATTTTTGTTTGGGCCTTTTAGTTATTATCCATTATTAGTATTATATAATTGAGAGATTTAGAGACATCAAAGAAATCAAATGAATTTATTAACTAGTTTTGTTGTTCTTTTAGTTAGAAATTTTTAATTTTTTCATAGAATTGTTAGAATCTAACAAAACCATGAAAAAACTATAACTTTCTAACTAAGGGAATAATAAAACTAGTTAATAAAAATAAATATTTATCTAATTTTTTTATGTCTTTAAATCTCATCACGAGAATATATATATATATATATATATATATATATATATATATATATATATATATATATATATATATATATATATATATATATAGAGAGAGAGAGAGAGAGAGAGAATACTAATAATGAATATGAACTAAAAGATCCAAATAAAAGCCCAATCACAATCGAGCAGGCCTCAAACCCCACTGGATTTGGGCCCAATAAGACCTCATCGACGGGCAGAAGACCCGTCGGGCATAACATCTCTTCCAGTCGGACACAAGCCAACAGCCGTCGGGCAGGACCTTCGTAGCTGTCTGGATAAGCCTCCTTCTCCTCCGCGGTCGGGCAGAGCCTAGCCATCCCGGGGAGCTCCTCAGACCTCCCCCACGTTCTCTACGTGTCCCCTACGCAGAGACACATCATCAAGTAACTACCCGTGTCCTGATGAGTCGGTCCTCCACTCTCGGATAGCACAGAACAATTACACTAGGGGGAAGACCACATGCCGGTCTTCACGACGCCACGTCAGCCCTAACAGTTACCTACGCTGGGTCTGGCAGTCCAACCCAACGCAGAGTAACTGTTGGCCCTACGTCGGGGGCTCATTATAAATACCCTATTCCACTAGAGGGTCAAGTAACCTAATTTTTTCACTCTTTTCTCTGTACTTGTTATCACTCTGTTCGTCACTTACTTTGGCATCAGAGTCTGTTTCAGGTACACCCCCCTGTCTATCATGTCAACCGTTCGACAGCTCAAACGCGTGGCAGACCAGTGATCTCTCTGATCAGATACGATCAAAACATATATGAAATAAAACTTTAAACATAAAATCAACAAAAAAAATCAACTAAATTGAATTTTCAAATAATCAATTACCTTGGCGATTATTTAAACATTATTATTCATGAAGAAGTTTTTTTGCTGCCAAGAATATTGTTTCTACGTGAAATTTTAAGAAGTACAAATGAATTGCAAACAAATTTTAAGTTAAAAGTTACACCTGCTCATGAATTTGATATATTTTGTGTGAATGTGGTTATATTTAAAGATTATCAAGACTCAAAAGAATAATATTGTTATTGAATAATAATTTTATTTACAAACTTTTTAGTTTTATATGTTTATGGCATGTGAAAGAAGTAGGAAAAAAAAGTTGAAAATGAAGTCACTTATTAATGAAGCTAGTAGCAATAAAATTTGCTCAGTCATTCTTCAAATGAAACAAAGATAGTAGATGAATCAAGAGAAAGTTTGAAAAGTTACTTTCTTTATGATGACAATATGAAACAAGGAAATGTATGATATCAATATCAAAGATAACAATAACTTTAGACCAAAACAAAGCAATAGCCAGGCAACATTAATGGTTGTGTCCACCATGTGGTAATTTATAGGATGGCGTTTACTACACCCTATATAGTGTACACTTTATAGAAATTTCAAAATATCCTTCGTTTTGTATTGTTCGAGTTTAATATTAGATACACTAATATAAACCAAATCACTTTATCAACTGTTAATAAAAAAAATTGCATTTTAATCTCTGTGTTTTTCTTATAATTGGGTGAATTCAGATTTTAAGATCCAGACAAATTCATAGACAGTTTTTTCCACACCTAAATAGTAAGTTAAGTGAAACTTTAATTTTTTATTGCAGTATTGTAAAAAGTTGTGCGAAAACTTGAAAATGTTGGATTAGGAGTATGCTCACTAGCTTTGTTTTATTATCTTCGCTAAAATAAAAAAGGGAAGGTGGAGAGGAAGAACCAGATTGCTTTTCAGCTTTCTAATTTATGCCAATCTTGAAACTTTTTTCTCTTCATCATTAAAAGGTTTACATACTTCTACAATCTCCACCTTGAGTTGGAACTGTGGTGAAACAACTGCACCCATTTGCTTCCAATCACCTTTTTTCTGCTTAGGTAATCTAACAAGCCTTAAGCATGGTTCTTCAACTATCTTTGACCATTATTGCTTTTGGATTCCTCCATGAAGGTCTATATTTTTTAGTTTTGCAACTCTTTAGCCACATTCAAAGCATAACACCTAAGACCAACATAATCCTTTCTTTGAGATGATACAATCTCCCTCCTTACTTTATATCGAGTCAAACAATAATCGAAGACCTATGTAATCGTTCACTCACTACTACTAGTATCTATAGTAGGAAACTTCACCTCAAACTAAATATTCTCAGCCATAGTTTTCAAAAGCTTCATCCCTAAGTTTTTACAATTTTCCATTGATTGGACTCACTAAAAGTAATACATCTATGAATGATGAACTTCGATCCTCCAGGTTCCACTCCCAACAACTTATAACTCTTTCTACCTCTTGGATAATCATTGAAAACACAATCCACAACGTTGCCATTAATTTTGTTCGGCTTGATTTGATATAAAAAATTGGCGATATTTGATTAAAAGTAGTTTTCAAATTTCTACTACAAACCACCATTAGTGTTTGTAACTTTATTGTTGTAAATGAACACATGCCAACTAGTAAGATGCTTTGGAACGACCTTACGCCGAAAACTCAATGACAATTTGGCGGTCAAATGTGTCTTTATCCATTGTTTTTCCCCTCAAAACTCATTAAAGTGCTCTGAAATAACCTTCATACATTCACCATGCCTTGATCTCAAATCATATATTTTTTGTCATGAAAGTCTTCACTAGTTGATGATGAATAAACAACAACATTAGAACCTTCTAAAATATATAAACCACATATTTTAGACTCTTTATCCTAGATCATCAGACATGCTTATGAATAATAAATTTCTCCTAAGTTCTATAACATGCCTCAAGTTTGAAGAAGTAATTGATGACCACAAACCTCGCAAGCCTTAATGTCACCAAGTAGAATATTTCCACCTTACTCAAGCTTCAAAGTCTTAAAGTATATTTTTGTACACATGTGATAAGAGCAACCTGAGTCCATGACCTAACTCTGCCCAGTCTTTAAACTCAACATTACTAATGCATCAACACTCTCATAAATATCATCATTTAAGGCAACTACAATCTAAACAGAATCATCAATCACTTATGAAGTGACTGATTTTCTAACAAGTAAAGCATTATGCCTTAACTTGTAAAACCTCTTTGATTTAGACATCCATCTACTCTCACTTCCTTCTCTTGAGACACTTAAGCCTTCACCACTATCATTTATCTTCAAAATTTTCACCTTTAAAAATTATTTGGATCTCACACCCGTCTGGAGTTTATCTTAAGTAGTAATACATTCCTTACCATAATGAATGACAACTTTAAAGTGCTCAAAGGATCCGGTTATTGAGCTCAACAAGAGTACAGTCTTGTCCTCATTTTCAATATTCTCAAGATCATCAATAATCTTGTGATATTATGTCAATGGCTCTTCAATGAATTTTCTCTCCACCATTCGGGGAGTAGAGTTATTATTTCAGACACAACCTGTGATCAAAACACTTGGTCATATACAATGATTTAAGTTTTACCGACAACGAAGTTTCAACCTTCTCCCTCATGATTTCCCTTAGAACTTTATACTCAAGGTATAAGATAATGACACTCCTGACCTTATCCACCATCTTGGCCTTTTCTAGTTATGTTAGTTGTGCATGCATCAACGTCTCGCTCTTCAATGATTCAATAAAATTATCTTCAGTTAAGATTGTTTGTATCTTTAATTTCCACAACCTAAAATCGTTGTCTACAGAAAACTCCCCGATCTACCATTTATCCACTATGCTAACTTGTAAACAATACCCCTTTACCCCACGGTGGACGCCATTTGTTGTGAACACGTGGTAGAATAACTCAAAGCAATTAAGAATAATTATTTAAAGTTCAAAAACACCAAGAAATGTGTGGGGACAATAAACAATGGCAATCAAAAGAAATGACTCAAAACAATAGAATAACTTGTCAAAAGTGAAAGCAAAACCACCATAAGCTAGAAGAAGATAATAGACAAGAATACATTAACTTATTTACCCAATTTGATCAAATGATCTACTCTAGGAAAGAGAGTAACTCTCTGATTTACTGTATTTTTAAAGTTGTTACAAGAGATTACAATTGAGTTATAAGAAAAAAGTCTTTGGAGTTTCCACAAACCAAACCTAGTTTTATCCAAGCGTTTCTCATTCTCTCCAGCTCTCAATATGTGAATCACACAAGCTCAGAGTGTTTAGAAGTGTTTTCTAATCCCCTTAGATACCTCCAAAGGTTTTCCAAATTTTAAAAACTCCAAGAAATTTCAACCTTGCCTCTCTAACTCCTCTCACTGCCTTCGTGTATAAAGTTCTAAAGGTTGTAAAGACAAGAATGATACAGATACATATTTATAATTGTTGAAACTCAACCGATCTTTAATGGACTCAAAACATGATCCATTAATTGTTCAAATAAAAATATTATAAATATCTTATAATATCTTTTATATTAATTTAAAATATTCTAATATTAATGAGCAAATTCAAGAATCAAATCGACCAAACCTATACCCACAAACCGTCTAGACCGAACTATTTTTCATCTTTATGATTTCTTCTAATCTCGAAATATGTTTTATTTCTTTTCATTACTCAAAGATTTTAAGGTATACTTCTACAGTATTCATTGATAATTTGAATTTTTTTTTTTTGTATAAACAGTGTATCCTCTACGCATTATTGTAGAGACTAATCTTTCGAGTTAGAAAGGACCATAATATGTGATGAAATTATCTCCGAATAGATTTAACACTACTATGTGTTCATAGTTGGAACAAACTCAAGATCTCTAGTTAAGTTGAAAGAGACTCTTATTATTTAATCCAAATGCTTTGAGTCTCTGATAGTTTTGTTGGGTGCAATTGTGAGTGGTTAAGTCTCACATCGCTTATGAAGAATGCATATAATGATTTATAAGAGAGAGGAGACTCATATACCTAATGTCTTAAGGTTTTGAGTGAAGATGTGGCGTCTCGTTCTTTTTTGTGGTCCTAAAGCATTGGTCATGTTGGTGCTCACGACTTCTCCAGACACTCCAACAAATGATATTAGAGTCATGGTTAAAACACGGTGGAAGAGCATAACTAAAATCTTAAAACGAATCAAAACTAGTGATATGAGTGACACACTTATAAAAAAAGATTATTGAGTAAAAGTGTGAATGATTAAATCTCAAATGGTCCATAAATACAATGTTGAATTTGTAAAAGACAAAACTGATATATCTAATAACTTTAAAGTTTTTGGAAGGTTGCAATGTGTCTCTCTTATAATCATAAAACAATGGTCTTGTTGTTGTTGGTACTCCAAACTTCTCCATTCTCCTCCAACAAGCTTGAATTAAGAAAGATATTAGTTGTAATTCAAACCGTGCAAAATTAGTTATTTAATTTAGATGAGTCGGTTCCAAATTTCCTTATGTTTAATTTGTTAGCCGCAAACACACAAAGATGACATGTGCTTATAATGATCTTACACTCTTCGTAATTTAATTCTACATTCTCTCAATTTCTTATTATACTTTAGTTATTTAATTAGCTCAAATCAACTCAATTATTTTCTAAAAACTAAAGAATTAAGATAAATAAAAGAATACATAATTAGCTCCTACAAATATAATCTTCTATTTTAAGTCTGTATTCAAATTTTATTTTCCTCTTAGTCTTATTAATCCCTGATATTTTCAAAATAATTTGAGTTCATATATATATATATATATATATATATATATATATATATATATATATATATATATATATATATATATATATATATATATATATATATATATATATATATATATATATATATATATATATATATATATATATATATATATATATATATATATATATATATATATATATATATATATATATATATATATATATATATATATATATATATATATATATATATATATATATATATATATATATATATATATATATATATATATATATATATATATATATATATATATATATATATTTATTTATTTATTTTCCTCTTAGTCTTATTAATCCCTGATATTTTCAAAATAATTTGTGTTCATATATATATATATATATATATATATATATATATATATATATATATATATATATATATATATATATAATTGACATTGGATTTAAAATATCTTTTTTTACAATGTCATTGCAATAGTAGAGCTAAATTTTACTATATTGATAAAAAAATAAGACAAAATATCTAAAGAATTTCTTTTTCCACTCTAAATATTTCTTATGCACTATATGAATGTGTTTTTCGGTTTGAAGATATATCTTCAGATGTATTATTTCCATATGCAAGAAAGGTAATTTAGAGATACGTCTCATACATTTAGTCTAGTTTTATTTCTGAGATATATTTTCAGAACGGTTTCTGTCACCTTTGCATATCAGGTATTTCTGGAGATGCATCTTCGAAAATATTTGATATAGCATACAGCTGCATGATCAGTCTCTCATTGTTGCCATACTTTATTTTCAACATAAACCTTCACCCTAAAAATCCTTCATTCTCATCCATTTTCACTCAAAATCTCCATTCTTTTGGTTCAACATATCACTGGGAGGAAAAGAAGATAGAATTTCAGATAAAGATTGTTGTTTTTCCTCTACATTACTCACATTAATCATCAATTTTTTTTTGAAAAAATTTACAATGTGTCCGGAGATGTATCTCCATAACGTGTTTGAGTTTGAACTTGTCCGAAGATACATCTCCGGAATGCATTTGTGTTCATTTTCCAACCTTTTGCAGCAATAGATTAATTAATGTTCTGTTATTATTTTAATTATTTTCAATAGATATGGTGCACCCCGACGTTTTCCCAAAACAAGTAGTTTCTCCGAACGATGTTTCTCCGGATGTTTAAGGGGTAGTTGTGAAGGGGGTAGATGTTGACCGCGACTTTAATAACAAGCAAGAGTTTAAAAATCGTGATAAAATGTTTGAATAGATTCACATGGAGGCATCTAGACTTGGATTTGGTATGGTAATCGGAAGGTCTGATAATGGCTCGGATAGAAGATGCACCTTTGTGAAAATTTAGTGCAAAAGAAGCGGGAGATATCGAACTCTTCTCCGGAACCTTAAAAGAGACGACACATGTAGTAGTAAATGTGAGTGTCCGTTTAAGGTTCGTGGTTACATGCTGGCAAAGAAAAATTGGATATTTAATGTGATATGCGATTTGCATAACCATGATTTGTGTTTAAAATTAGTCGGTCATCCTAGTGTATGTCGGTTCAAGCCGGAAGAGAATGAATGCATTAGTGACATGACCTTGAATCTTTCTCAACCTAAAAATATACTTGCAACATTGAAACGGAAGCAACCCAATAACTTAGCAAATATAAAATAAGTGTATAACATTCAGTACCTCACTAACAAGGAGATTATGGGGGACATCATTGAGATGCAACAACTCTTGAAACTGTTGGACGATAACAGTTACATGTCCAGGTACAGAATGTGCGATGATCGAGTTACGATTAGATATATTTTTTGGACCCATCCTAATTCGATAAAGTTTTTGAACACGTTTTTTACGGTGCTCATACTTGGTTCAACCTACAAGACCAACAAGTATAGACTTCCATAATTTGAGATGGTTGGTGTTACCTCAACTGAGAAGACATATTTTGTTGGTTTTAAAATTCTTAAGTGTAAAAATAGAATAATATTACTTGGGCATTAGAGGTGTGTCAATCACTTTTGAAGGATCAAAGTGAGATGCCTAAAACGATCGTTACCGACCATAATACCACATTGATGAACTCAGTCTAAGGTATTTCCTTCTTCTTATGCATTACTTTGTAAGTATCACATAACAAAGAATGTGAGAAGTCGGGTAAAACCCGTGGTACGGACGAAACCAATAGAGTCTGGAGGTGGAAAATTGGTGAAGGAGGGTATGATAATGGAAAAAATAATGGATTCATGGAATCGTATCATAAATTCTTCCACAAAAGAACTATATGTCGATTCCGTTATTCATTTCCGAAAAATGTGTGAAGAGTATCATGCTTTGTTGAAAACACCATTCTTGATCAGGTGAAGAAGAAGATAGTTTGCGTGTGGACTGATAATGTCAGGCACCTTGAAAATACAACTACTAACTGAGTTGCATCAGCCCATGCTACTTTGAAAAATTGGTTAGGAAATAGAAAAGAGGATTTGTGTCAAGATTGGGACTCTGTGAACCACATGATTCAGAACCAGCATAATGAGATACAAACAACATTTGGTCGGAGCATCACAGTTTTGGAACAACGATTTAAAGACAACACTTTATATTCTTAGTTGGTCGGTAACATTTCTCGGGTGGGTTTGAACCATATTTTTCACGAGGCTAAACAAGTTGATAATGTAGGCTCCGATAGCGCAAAATGTGGTTGCACTATTGTGAAAACATATGGTCTCCTGTGTGCTTGCAATCTTGCTAAAAAGATGAACTTGGTGAACCAATAAGAATGGATGAGGTTTTCTCTCTTTGAAAGAGACTTAGGTTCGATGATGATGGATGCATGGATGACAAGAAATCAAATATCTCTATTTTTTCTGAATGGGAAGCGATACAAGAGAGAATTTTGAAGGTCGGTGACATCGTGAAACTCCACATTAAAGAGCAATTGAGAAAGATTACTTATCTTGAAACCACCGACAGAAAACTGCCTTTTCAACCAATAAAAATAAAAGGTGCTCCAAAGAAAATGAAGCCTACACCGAATGAAAACTTGACTACACGGTCTCCTTCATATTTTGAACACGTTGACAAAGTATTTTCAGACTCACCGACTCCAAAATCTCTAAAAAGTGTTGTGAAATGAGCCCGCATTAACAAACCACCTCCGACGCCGCTTTCACCGAAGATTCCATTCATCAATGAGATACCGATTTTTATGCAAAAATATATCAAGCGGATCGACGATGTTACAGGGGACGATGATTGTGGTTACCGAGCCATTTCAGTTTTACTCGGTAAAGGAGAAGATAGTCATGCGCTTGTCCAACATCAACTTATCTAAGAGTTGAAGACGCATAAAGAATCGTACACGGGGTTGTATGAAAATAAAGAAAAGTTTGATGCGTTTTATGAGTTTCTTGTTTAAGCATTCTGACACTGGAGTCAAAATGGATGAGCTTAGCGGATATGGGTCACCTAATTTCATGTGCATATGATAGGGTGTGCATTGACTTGACACGCTACAGTTTTTCAGAAATCTTTTTCCCACTGCGCACTGTACCACACCAAAATCCAAATGATTGTATCATGTATATTAGATGACTTTCAAAATCAAGTCAATTTGTTCAAGTTTACTTGAAACCGGGTTACCTCATACCACTTACATCACTAAAGTGGACAACTCATTCAACTGCAGAAGCCGAGACGTAGTTGGATCATTTCATGGAAATGATGCAAAAATTCGAGAGATTGAACAACATTGAAAAAGAATTGAATGCACAAAAGTCCAAAGAGGTACCACCTATAGGTTTAACCGGCGACACTTGTTTCGATTCGTTTTCATTTCTTGTTTAATCGGACAAATAATTGTATATATTTATATCTCAATATAAATAAAGTGTTACATATTCATTTTTTATTCATGTTTGGTCTTTATACATATTTGGTTCATATTTCATCTTAATGTCAGAGTTTGTTATATGGTTCTGTTTTGGAAATGGTTCAGGGAAAGTTCTGGAGATACATCTCCGGAAGGTTCTGTTATATGGTTTGTTTTTGAAATGGTTCAGAGAAAGTTTCGGAGATGCATCTTCAGAACAAGATAATAGGGTGCGGTTCCAGAGATATATATCCAAAATCAATATGACAGTCAATGAGTGGTCAATATAGAATTAGGTCTTCTATAAATTTAGGTGTTCTTGTGTTATATTTCACACAAACTTAATATGTCTCAACGTCACACATAAACATCAGATGGTATGTCGTAAACATCTCATACTCCAACGGCTCTAAACTCGGCCGATTATTTAAACTCACCGATCTCACCCCCTCGAAGATATCGTAGACGAAGTCCATTATCTCCTACCTTACGGAGACAAACGAAGGATTGTGAAGTTCGAGTACCGTTCACCTTCGGTTAACAACGAATGGAACATCGTGTTCAGCAAATTTGAGCTCAAGACTCGAGCGGATGTTAGGGCTATGTGGGATACATATTTCGGTTTCGAAGAGAAAGTTCTGCTTGAGTTGGAAGTGACGCTACAAAGATTAGTCAAAGATATCCAGAAAATGTGCAAGCGTCCACTAGAATATTGAAATGTAATATTTAATTTTCTATTGAAATAATCATTATAATGATCATTTTATGTTATGAATATCAATTGCATTTTAAAAAGTTCTTTAAATGTGTAATGTATTTCTGATGTATTTTCAAAAATGTAACAATAGACTTTTTCCGAAGATATATCTCTAAAATATATTAAATCCAACATATAAATCGTCTCTTAAAATTATCTTTGTTGAATGTACAAAAGATGCATTCGAAAATATATTTCCGAAACCTCAAAACATTAGTGAAATTTTACACATTACGCTAGAAATATATAATATATAATGTGCAATAAGAAACTGCCAAAATATACTACTAGTAAAATGGACTAAAAATCTACTCTTTTTCTCTTCTCTTCCTCATAGGATAATGTCACGTTATAAACACATTTATGTAGTAGCTTAGAGGAATCAAACTTGTCCTACAAAAAATACACGTAAATTAGGTAGTGACTACCTTCCTAGCTAGGTTCTAAATATTGATTGATCCAAGTTAATACGAAAAAGAAGACTAGTTTTCTTTCTTTCTCTTTTTCCAATTTTGTTTCTTCTTCTCATTTTCCTCTCTTATTTTTATATATACATACAAAAGAACAATTTAGAAGTCAATAATGGGTTCTCCAACTTTCAAATTTCTTTCTATCGTCCAAGGCAAGTTAAAGAGCTTTGCCATGATAAACTTGAAGATTTTGTTGACGTTTATATTGTGTGTTGCACTTGAGAAAAATAGGGTTGCCTTCATTGCCCTTGCATATGCCCTTGCCTGTGTCAATTTGTACAATATAAATTTAGAAATAAAGCCTAAGAATATGGTGGGTATAAAGTAAACACTTTATTCAAAGCATTATTGAATGGGAATTTGTACCCTAAATGGTTGGAAAAGTAATAATGAAGTGTGAACATCACTCTAACTTTATTCTAACATGAATGGTACATGATTCAAAATTTTAGAGTTTAAATAGTACACGTTTATCCTTAGGTGGTAAAATGGAGTCGGTCGATTGAAATACCCGTTTTGCCCTTTTTTTTTTCGGACGGACAAGACCTTTTTGCTAGCACTCTTTATTATGTCCACTCTGCTCCGTCCTCATTTTTTCGTAGACATGACAAAATTTTAAGCTTGCATTATGGACCATGTATTCCATGCCTCGCCCCATTTTTGTGAAGGATTTTTTGCAAAACAGACACGCCTGAATAACACTGAATACCACTCCTAATTAATTAGGGTTAAATTGTCGCTAAATAGAATCTTATACATTGTTTTTGACTAGTAAATAGTGCCTAAATTGAAATTCTTCTATATAAGACCTCCAAAACCCTAAACTTTAAGATGACTCTTAAGTTTTGCTCTATCAAAAAATAAGAGAAAAATAAACCAATTTAAAATGCATTAAGTTAATAATTCAATTACCTGTGTCACAATTGTCCATTGTAAATCTGGGGGAAGTCTAACAAAATCATCAAACTTAGTTCCTATTAAAATAGGTATTGCACTCTGCAATTGAATATAATGCAAAATGGTCACCACAAATTCCACCAAAAATAAACCACATTAATTATCATGACATCTAACAAATTAAATCAGCACATCAACTTAAAAAATAATCACTTCTTATCTCTTCCACATGCTACTAAAAAAAGTAAAAAATTAATGTCACTTGGTATATTATAACCAAAGTTTTTTTTTCTTAGTCCAAAAATTTTTAGTGTGAAACTCAAAAGCATTATAAATTTGAAACTACACTTTAACTTTAAGTACTAGTACTATTGATTATTGAACAAGCAAAATTATCAATTGGTACCTGATTCCATTTTCTTGCTTCACTGTACCATCCAACAACACTGCAAAAAATAAAAACATACAACATTTCAAAACTGAAATACTAATAAATTCCTATAAAACTTAGGATAAAAAAATATATTCTTAATATTTCAGAACCTAACCTGTTTAGTGTACAACGACTAGTGAGATCAAACATAATCAAAACAGCAACTGCATCTTTACAAGCCATTGGAATTTGATCCAAGGACTTTTTATCACCTACATAATAATTTTCCATTAAATTAATAATAAAAACAGAAAATTAAAATATATAACAAAAAAAGTGGAAAAAAATTACCTGCAACATCCCATATACAAAATGAAATTCTAGCTCCTTGAACATATAAAGTTTTATCCATCAAATTCAATCCTTCCATTTGTAAACTTCTCTTTTCTACTTCATTTCCTACATACTTGATCTGAAAAAAAAAATTAAAATTTAAAAGAAAATCTTTGCATGACCCATTTCAACATTGAAGATAAAGATAAAAACATTGCTTACCAAAAAAGTGGTTTTTCCAATATGACAATCCCCCAACAAACTAATCTTGAGGTTAACCAAGTCAGAATCCGACTCATACCCATTTGAGATATGCTGTTGTTCGTGAGAGAAAGCGTCGTCGACGGTGGCCGGAGACGGCGGCGAGGAAGAAGAACCACGGAGAGGTAATCTTGTGTATTGAGGTGATGAACTTCCAAGAGAACAAACCATGAGTTTGTTCCATATGAATCGAAAAAAGTGACCAACAAAAGATACCCTTTGAAGAACGCCGCAACGAACGTCGACCTGAACGATTTTCCGGCAGAGTTGTGTCATCTTTTTTGTTGTTTGTTTAATCAGTTTTGCCATTGAGATTTGGGTTTTTTCTTAGACATTGACATGTATTGTGGAGCTTTCTATTGTTTCTTGTTTGAGTAAATGTTTTTTAATTGATTTTTTGTGTTTCTTTATTCTGTCTTTCTTTTGTTGTTGGTGGTGTTGTGTTTGATGATGGTGTGTTTGGTTTTTTGGACCCACTAAGTATATGTTTCACATAGAAGCAGAGGGCCAAACTAAAGTTGAGAGGTGGCGGTTTAATATTGAGGACAGTTGACCGGTTTTTTTCTTTCCCTTAAGCTCCCTATAGAGGCTTTCTTTAATACTAGAAAGAGAAGGGTACTTTGGTAATTCTATATTACATGACTTGACTAATTTATAGTTTTTCTAATACATAGAAGAAAAAAGATTATATAGTTATTAAGAAAATTAATTAAAAGGTCTACTAATTCAACTTAATTGAATCACCATTAATTGAATACTTTATATAATTGATCTCTATATGGAGTATATTCATAGGTGATTTAATTAGTCGGTAAGGTTTTTATTTTTCTAGGTCATTTAAGTATCGTTATTTGTTTCATTTTCAAGACAAATTATTTGATAAATTTATTGATTCTTTGATTCTTTTTACCTATTCCGCCAACAATTTTTCTTCATAGTTGATATATGGTTAGGTATTAGTGAAAAGGTCATTAATGCTTTCAGCACTTTTTAGTTTTAATTTTTCAAGGAATGTGCAATCTGACCTTAATTCTTTAAAAAAGAATTAATATTTTAGTCTGTCATTCGATTCATCCAGTATTTTAGCTCGTCATTCGATTCACCTACCTCTCATGCCACTTTTGTTAATCGGTCGATATACTCATACTTGGTCTCATTCTTTTTTTGATGGATACAACTAAGGACGACTAAGGTAGCAGTCAGTTACCGCTTTCAAGTAATGAATTGAGTAGTAAAATCACTATAGAGCTTCTTTCAGGATTGATGAAACGTTCACGTAGGGTTTTAAAACCACGTCGTGGCAGCTCCTTTAAGGGTTATGATAAATAATTTGCATTTCACCATACTCTTAGTATGGTGATAGTCAAACATGGTATCTACGTGTTCAATATATTTGCATAGATCTTTGTTTCCATCACAATTATCTAACTTTGGAGGTTTTTCAAGAGACTTCTAAATCATATTGTCCATATTGTGTTTTGAGAAAGTTTAAGCGGTGAGAGGGGGTATGATCTTTGACGACTTATATGTATCTTTTCTAAGAATGATGAGATAAAGATCTCTTGGGGTGGCGATCTTGGAGAGGTGTGTGATTATCGTCTACGCCTCTAAAACCACGTGGAGAGGTTGGTGAGCCCGGGATGGCAACAT
Source organism: Lathyrus sativus (assembly GCA_963859935.3). NCBI lineage: Eukaryota > Viridiplantae > Streptophyta > Magnoliopsida > Fabales > Fabaceae > Lathyrus > Lathyrus sativus. The sequence goes on from OZ012736.1 coordinate 496,203,975, forward strand.
TTTGGTGATCTAAGAAACCCTTTGGTGATGCGAGTGAGAATTGCTTAGGACATGGATCCAAGGTTATCATGTTCTACTACCTCGCAAAGGAGTTATTTACTGATTTTTTTCCTACTTATATGAACCTTTCGGCCAAAACGTGCGTATTCAGATGTTGCACCAAATTGTAAATGCCAATGATGAGATTCACTCCTTGCATTCAAAATGTGGTTTGAAGTTGTTGAAGGCTTTGCACCTTTTTGGGTTCGTAAGCTCGAACTTGCAATTTAGGTTGCTTAGAAGTTTGGCCTTAAAGCAGCTGCTGAAATGGTAGAAAGGATGATAGAAACTAGAAAGTATTTCGGCCGAAAGGTTGAGGAACTGGAGAAAGATTGAGGAGATGAAATAGTCGAAGAAGTTAGGCTAAATACCATTTTCATCCCCTATCTTCGAAGAAGTTAGACTAAATATCATTTTTGATCCTTTAACTCTGCAAACTGGATCATGTTAGTCCTTTCCATTCATTTTATTAATCAAAGTCAATTTCTAAGTCTACGTGGCACTAGCGTTGAATGTCACATGACTTATACCATGTAACTCGGGGGTTATAGATTTGGATCATCAAATGAGTATCATTTGCCAATACAAGAATGTTTTGTCTATTACAGCATACACGATGTATGTTCCTTATAAAATAGCAAGAGCTTTGCAACACAAGATGTCCTTAAAAATGTTGTAATCATACTTATATTGTTGAAAATATGAATAAAAATTAAAAAAAAATTGTTCATACTTCACCCCTTGATGAACATGAAAGACAATAAAAAAAATGTAGTTAGAAATTTGGAATTGAATCAAAGGACTAACTAATGAAATTGTAAAATTTCATGAACTGGTCTAGAGAACCCAATGAGCACGGTGAATGGCCTGATAATATGAAAGTACAAATTAAAATAATTCATAAAAGAAAGTAGTAGAATCAAATATCATACATTAGAATCAGATCTCATCTCTCAGACAATATGATTTTATTGATTTATATGGATGTTTGGTTTTTATGGAATTGAAAATTATAGATTTTGCAAGTTTGATGAAAAAGGTAGTAAAAACCCAGAAAACATCGTTTAGTGACTAATTTTTTCGTCGCTAAACCAGTCACAAAAAATTGTATGTTACATGTCATCAAATATTAACGACGTTACTTCCATTTAGACGGAAAAGACTATTGTGATATGTTTTGAAAAGTTGAGGGATCAAAATGGTATTTAACTAAGAAGTTACTATGACTAGATCGACTCCCCTTACGAGAAGATATGGAACTTCTTGCGTAGGGGAAGGGATCGACATAGAGGATTCAACTATCAGATTGACATTGCAATGAGCGACTATTCGACTGACTTGGAAGATACCATTATTGCTTAAGAGAGTTATATGAAATTAGATTGATAAAGCAGGTGTAATGGCACAACAAACAGATATGATGAATCCCACGTGAAAAATCGTGAGAACTAGAAGATAATTGTCACAAATGGAGCTGCTATTTTGATGTAGAACAGAAGATTAATGACATGTAGATATGAAGTTATTCAAATATTGTGATGCAGGTCTCCGATACGACAAAGTGTGAGTGTGTACTAATTAAACGCCTAAGTTAGTGAGATTAGAGATGTGTAACTTATAATAATGAATGAAAGCATATCTTATATGACACGTAGTCAAACTTATATGTGACGGATGGGTAAAAATACTCCATATTGCCATAACAGAAAATGCAGGATATCATTAAATTGAATCCAATGGCTAATGATAGGCAAATGATCTAAATTTGTGTAAAATCTCCTAACATAGATCTATATATTTATTACTTTTCTACGAAGATATTCTACATTGGACTTTAAATCATTCTTGTTAGACCATTTAGCCGGTAGGTCCATAAGACTTAGAGCATATCAAAGACCTAACAATTTAATTAAATTTGACAATATTTTAAAGTTTATTAAATACCAATATTTATAGATAAACCTTATTTAAAAATATTATCTACGATGAATTAATACAAAAAATGAAATGACGTAAATAATTATATGATACTAGATTGTCCACCAAAAAGGACAGAGTTAGATTGATTGAGGGGTCCAATTGAACCCTTAAACTTAGAAAGAGCATATATCTTTAGTTTTGCACCATTAATCCAAGATAGGATGATTTTTTTCACCACTAGAATATGATTCTCAATTACATTTTGTATAAGTTATTTGTATTCTTAGGATCGGTTATTAATTTATTAAGTTGCAAATTAATTAGTTCTATGTAAGCAAATTAATTAACTTTGTAAAGAGTATTATAAATGGACTGAGCATCTTATGAGATGTATAGAATTTTTTAATACAAACAAAGGAAGTTGATGTAATGGATTGCTAGTGGGTGTGACCGTACGTGTGACATAATTTCTTGCCTAATCCTTGTGTCAATTAATAATATAGAATGTTACTTGGAATATTATGAATTATTTCATATCTAAAAATCAATTGAGATGTATTATGTGTTGTTGATTAGTCTTATCATTTGATTACAAGTTTATGGTTAAAAAAGAACGACAAAAATTATTATAATTAAGATTGGAGTGTTGTGAATTAAAAAGTAGACGGATATACTTGGTCGTTTACTTGTTTTGATCGATGATATATTTTTAATATTTGGTA